>VWZW01004955.1:2646904-3197025 GCA_013397115.1 Edolisoma coerulescens
GCCAGGGGAGGTGTAGATTGGATATTAGGGAGAATTCCTTCATGGAAAGTTTATCAAACATTGGCACAGCTGCCCAGAGCTGTGATGGAGTCACCATGCCTGGAAGTGTTCCAAAACACGTGGATGTGGCACTTGAGCACACGGATTAGTGGTGAACATGGAGGTGGTGCTGGGTGGATTCTGTGATTCGCTAGTCATGCATTTGTGGGCACCCTCAAGCAACAAAGGAAGAGAAATGTAAACCCAGCATTTTCTCAATTTAGTTCAGCATCTCCAAGGAAATTATGTTTGTAAAGAATTTGTAGCGCCGTTGAAAACACACCATTGCTGGACAGCACCAGGATCCTTTTGTGGAATGAAGGATAAACTGGCATGGAAGCCACAGAGGGGCTCGGTGGGGTTTGTGTGTTGCTGACTTTGGAGCAGCATCAGCCTTTTTCAGACACATGATATATTTGCTTTCTAAAGTTGCTTGCATTGTCTGGGGATGAGGATTAAGGCTTAGACTTTTTATGTTTGATCTGTCTGTGTCCAGGAGGTATTATTTATATGGCATGGGATTTAGTACACGATTCACATTTCCAGAAGGAATAAAATCATTTGTTTGCAGGAGGAAGGTTCAGCCTGTGAAGAGGCAGACTATAAAATTTCAATACAATTCTTTTGAAGGGAAAAAAGTATATGTAAGAGCTTGTAGCTAGACTTGACAAGCTAATTAAATTGTGTCCAACTCTTAATTGCTGGTGTTCTGGTATAAAAGGAATGTAGAAGTATTTTGTAAATCCATGTTTGAGCTAGCAATTTTATTTTTAAGGTTATGCATATTTGGAGGGTTTTGTTTGTTTTCATTATTAGAAATACCTTAAAAACAAAGCAAAATTTGTGTTCACAAATGTTGATGAAATCATGAGGCAAAATATTTGAAGCAAAGTAATATAATGAAGTATGACTTGGTTAATCTTAGCACTATTAAAAGCTTAAAATATTAGAAAAATTCTATAAAATGAAATTATAGCCTTGCAGTAACATTCTTTTTACCCAGCACTACTTCTCATTTATCAGGTTTCTGCTAATGGCCTTAGAGATTTAGAGGAAATAATCTGAGTGCTGTGCTTCCAAGGGACCTCAGTTAAGTCTGCCTTTTGGATTATTGTTTTGGGATCTGTATGGTTTAAAATGAATAAAACCTCCCTGTATAGCCGTGATAAAGATTACACAGCTAGCATGGTGTCTTTCAACATACAGCATTTAGGGGAATCTCAGAGTGTAAATTCCTCCAACATTTGTCATGAAATGAAATAAAGATTTGGATCTGGACATAATGGAAAAAAAAAATATCAGCTTCTATAAAATTTTTAATAAAGCTTTTTGTGCTCTTGCGCATACCCTAAATGTGTTACATTGTGCTTTCCTGCCAACACAACGTGCTCACATTTGCCCTGAGAAAATGGAAATATTACACTGAAAAAAATACTTCTGATTTTCATCTTCCAAATTTCAGTATAGAAAAAGGCAAAGTTTTTCTATCTAGCTCCAAATTGCTTTACCAGTTAGTGGCAATTTTTGTGTGGTACCAGCTCTGGGGACCACTCTCCTGTTAGTTGAGGCAGAACCATGAGAACAGAGTGGCCAAGTGTTGAGTTAAAGCAGGAACTGGACAGGATGGAAAATGCAGTAATCAGTGGGAAATTCCCTGTTCTTTACTGAGCAGGTAGATACATAAATAACTTCCTTAACGAGGTTGTTTTTGGGAATATGTATTATTTTTATGTGGTGCTACCTCCCTTGATGGCAGCCTGGGCTTTGTCTTTGATATTTTACGACATATAACATATTTTAGAGCTCTACAGCATATTTTAGATGTATATTTTACTGTCAACAAGTGAGATATAGTGATATATTTTACTGCCCATACAGTTTACTGCAATGTGCAGCTTTTAAATGGTGAATGTGCTGAGGATAATGAGTAACAGCTTTTTTCCCCCAGGTTATTTATCAGAGGAAATTACTAGGTTTGTGCAGTCTAATACCCACATATTTTCAAATATTGAACAAGTCACACGTTCTTGGGGCTGAGACAATTCAATCATTTTCTCCAGGATAGTAAGAGAACTAAAAGCAATAAAATAGAAAATTCAGCAGTAACTCTAATCAATGTGGCTGTTGTTGTACAATATGCTTTACAGAGACATTCCAGTACTTTGCTGTTTACATAAATGTTTCTACCCACTGTAAGCGTTGTAAACTATTTTCAGTAAATAATGTTATTTTTGTTAGGTAACATAACTAACAGCTTTCTTTTTGAAGTGCTGAGAGTGCCATTGTTTGTGATACAAAGCAATTTCTAAATATATTTACAAACCACAAAGCAACTTGAAAGTTTTCTTTTGATCCATTTGAAGTTTTTATTCAAAACTGTGTGAAAATTATCATATATGACGAGTTCTTTGGCTGCAATGACAATATATTATGGAAAAGCTTGAAATGCTATGAAAGGCTGTCTCATCGTGTTTTTGTACTACAAAAGGCTCTCATTTCAAGCTCAGTCTCTGAAAGTTTGCCTCATCCTGTGCTTCAACAAATTAAAGCCTACCTTTCTTTCCCTGAAATTATTTTATAATTCTTTAGGTATACAGCCTCTTTTAAAAATATGTAATCTAATTTCAAGCTTAGTTTGCTTCTAATTATCTGTTTATCAGCAATTGAGAATTTTTTTTCCTTTTACTCATAAATTTTAGGCTTTCAGAAGAAAAGAACATCTGCTATTGAGAACGGAATGCATTAATTATCTAGCCTCTAATTTACTATTTAATTTAATTTTGCCTTTTTTTTTTAATTATTAACATTTAATTTTGCCTTATTTAATGACGGTCAGAAGATGGTTGGTTTGGAAACTGCTGTTTCCAGTGTTCAATTTGCTCTCAAAAAGTAGGCTCTGAAATGGATGGAAGCTTTATGTGTTTGTTTGTGTATCATAAATCAATTGCTTGATAGAAGCTGTGACTAATTCTTTTCCTAGCAAGCTAAGCCTCTTGGTGTTAGTGTGGAGGGTTTTATTTGATCCTTCTGATGTGCTGCTCATAGTCAGTGTTGCTGAATTCAAGATTTTGGGGATTTTTGGGGGGATTTCGTGTTGGGATTTTGGGGATTTTTTTAAATTGTTTTTTGTGAGTGAAAGGCACATTGTGAACAAAAATACAGTAATTTGTTGCAATATTTTCCAATGTTATTGGAGATTTGGAGTTCTCTGTCCCCTAATTGATACTAAATTTTCCCACTAAAAGCGAGCCACGAAAGCATTGAGTGACCAAATTTCACACCAGTCTGTTCCATATCTCTAAAGTGTAAACACAAAAATCAAATCAGGTCTGTCTGAAAGATTCCCATTGTGAAAGAAGAGCTAGGACCCAGAGGTGAATCTCTGTTTTAACCTTCCCAGTTGTAAATTTCCAGTTTTGTGGGACGTCAGGACAAACTGGTGAACAATGGCTTTGGTAAACAGAGGGGCTGGGTAGAATTTCCAACCTGTGAAAAAATGTGTTGTATAAGTATTAAAAAAATCAAAGCAAAACAATAAATGACCAAACAAACCTGTGGAGAAAAAGATAAAAACCCTGAATAACTTGCTAGACCAAGCGGAGAAAATCCTTCTTCATCCAAACCTTCTGCTGTGGCTGATGGGGTGGAGAGGTGTGTCCAAGAAGGGGGTGGAATAAAATAGAAGTAGGGTGATGCCTTGAAGTGGCTACCTGAAAACAGAGACTAGACAAGATAGGAGAATAAAAGCAGTATTTGTTTGAAGGGCCTTCAAAGGTACACCTTGGGCAGTCAAGAGGCTACACCCAAGATGGACCCTGGGTCATGGGTTCTTCACCCTTTTATAAATTTGGTTCATTTGCATATCAGAGTTAATTCTCCAATTATAATTTTAGTTAATGATGCAATTACCCCATGTTTGTCCCTCCCCTCAAAGGCTTTTAGTTTACGCATTTTGGGGCCTTGGACAACAAGGTGTCCTTGAAAAGCTAACCTAGAGAGGGTTTGTTATGTCCAACCAGCATGAGAGGACAGTAGCTAACTGGCCACAAGAAACTTCAGTTACACACTAGGCAGTATAGGATTTGAAAAATATGAAAGTTAAAACCTAAGGCATCAAGGAGACAGAGCAATTTCAGCTGCAAGACAAATTTCTGTGCTGTTTCACACAAACATCAGGAAATACTGAGGGAAAACTAAGAGAAGGACTGGAATCCAAAAGTTTGAGTGTCTCTGGATTCAACTGAATGATTTGGAGAACAGCGAATATTTTTATAGGAAAAACTTCTTAAGGGATGAACTCTGGGTGACTCTGTAAGAAAAAAGTGTAGGTGTGTAAGTTAAACATTTTGCAAAGATTAAGTTATTTCTCCTGCCAAATCTTCATCACTAGCTCTGCTTTGGAAAAAGGGTAAAGAGTCTGTGCTCAAATATTCTCTCCCTTCTTAGGTTTGGCACCACTAAAGGAAATTGCTTTGTAATATTTGTGAGAAATCATATCAACCTTTTACATGATTTTGGAAAGCCAATTCAGTTCTGCTTCTGAAAAAGGAAAGAGAACAAGATACAGTAAAAAATATGCAAAATATGACAGTGAAAATCTTACAGAGGTATTCAGGTCCTCAAAAAGACTAGGCCAGTTTTAAGACTGTAAAGTCAGTTTTACTGAATTAAAAAACCCCTTGGTTCTAAATACCTTGAGATTTCTGATTTTATCACTTTTGGTGTTTTAGTGGCCACAGTTAAAAATCAAAATATCTTTTCTATTTTAGCCTTAAACTCAATTAAATAGAGAGACTTACAGTTCAACAGGCCAATGTTTAAACAAGATTTGAATGTCAATTACAGACCCATTATGACAGACAGACTTCCTGGATTTTCTGCCATTATCCAGTGTATGCCTTATGATCCATTACACCAAATATTACTTCCAAGTTATTATTTTTAATATAACCTAAAAAAAATTTGATGATTTTAATTATCAAGGACTGAAATAATTTCATTTATCTTTAACTGATATACTCGTCTTTGTCAAAATCTTGGTGATCCTTTCCCCTCCGCCTTTAAAGAACTCCCTGAAAAGCAAAGCACAAAGCACACAAATTCACCTGGACAAGGAGTTATCACTTTCAGCAATAAATCCTCTTTGAACAGAAGTTTATTTCATGGTCTGCACGAACAATAATGCCTTCAAGACCTGTTTTGGGTGAGAGGGCTGATGAAGGAGAGCAGAGTTTGAGCGGCACTTGAGCTAAAATGTGCCAGGCAATTTCAGTTTATTCAGAACTGCATTGTTTGAGACAGAAATCAGGTTAGAAGAACCATGTTAATGTATTAAAATGGCTGCATGGGAAGAGAGGAAACAAACAGAAATAAAGGACTACAGAAGCGAAGGAGGTGGCACCAATTGTGTTTTTCGATGCATTACTGAAATCTGATGTGCTGGATCATATAAATGGAATATCAATGAAAATGAGTAACCCAAGGAGCCATGTAAAGGTGAGATTTGGAAAGGTAATGTTATGTAAAAAGAATCCTGGTTTTTGCCATGCAAAATGAACCTTCAGGGAAAACAGCAGTGGAGTCTTTGAGAGGTGGAAAAGAATGCACTGGAAAAAAACTGGGGTATCATTTACCTGTGACTGCTAATGCTGAAGGACACAGAAAATGGAATTGGAGGAGGTATCTGGAAATTTATGAAATTGTGCTTAGAATTGACCTTGTAAAATAACTGAGATCAAAGGAGGGACTATACTGAAGAGAAATTAATACTCATTTCTTAAAGTCCAGATTATGAGCATCCTTTGGGTATTAAGGAAATTAGCTGGAAATACCCTACTGTACAACAGAGAATTTCATTCTGAAAAGTCACGTTTAACTGGGAAGGTAAGCAAATATTAGAACAAAGAAAATGAAGCGACAATTTTCTGAGGACAGAGGAGTGAACCTGGTAATTAAAGATAATTAATTTTAAAAGACCCAGGCTTAGTTCACAAAAGGCATTTAAAGTATAACTGGGGCAGAACACAGACATTTAGTGTCAAGAAGTGTAATCCTTTTAATTTCTGCCTGAATGTGAAGAGACAGCAATCAGCCAGTGCTTCCAAGTGCTCCAGGAAGATTTATCTAAATCCTGGTCTGTTTTCATACACAACATTGCTACTCCTATACCCCAGCTTGGCCTCAGTTTCACCCCTTCCCCTAGGTGAGATCTTCTCTCCAGTTATTCCAGGTCCCTCCAACTCCAAAGGAAAGAGCAGCTGTGCTCATACCATGCCTGATACCTGGAGTCCTCATCCCCTGCATCCATGAAAAAGATATGGATCTGTGGATGACCAAAATATCAACATTCCTAAAAGTACCTATCTAACTATAGGCAAAAAATAAAAAAAGGAAGATTACACACAGAAAACTGTGTAGAAGATCCTAAGAAAAGCAAGTAGTTTTTTCCCCCCTGGGGAAGTTGGTCAGGCTGAAAGAGTTTAGATGATTCAGTGGTTTCGAAAGAATTGGGATTGAATAGGGGGGTGAGTAAAGGAACATGGAGTAGAGTAAAACTCAGGGCTGATTGTGGAAACCAGACAGTGAAGGGAAAGGAAAACCATAATCAGCCAGGCAGGTGAGGGCATTCTCAACCAGGGAATCAAAGCCAACAGACACTGAAGGGAACGAGTTATGTTCAGAGCCACTGGCATCTGGTCTGGTTGCTCTCTAGGCTTCCTTAGTAATGATGACTGTGAATATAAGAATGAAAATTATGCATATATTCGTGTGATTTTGACACCAGCAACTTCTCCATTAGCTCTTGACTGAAATGACTGATTTTGGCTGTGAGAAAAGTTGCCTGTGTGCCCAGGTTTCAGAGCTATCATGTGTGAGACACAGTTATTCCTCTGGCTAGGAAAGGGTGAGCAACCAGCAGAGCCAGGATTCCTCACTCCCCCTTCTCCAGTCATTTTCAAAAATAATTATCATACTCTGCCTAATCGTGATTTCTGAGATCTTCATTGTCTCGTGTCATTCTTTCAATAGGAAGATTTTTAGGGTGGTAAAAAGTGGCAGCAGAAATGTACATTTAAATCAGCTTTGAACCTGCCTACTGTATCTAATGTGTTATGACTAGAAGATTTTATATAGAAAGAAAACACCATTATCATACTTAGAATTTCTCAGGTATATTACCATAATCATTCTTTCTAAATAAAGAGAGGGAAAATTACTCTAGTGCTGGTTATAAATTGTGAACCCTGACAGGGATTCCTTCAAGGCCTCAGCAGTACAGACCTGCTTTTCTTCATTCGTGTTAGAACCATGTTGTGTTTTTTTCCTAGTCATTATACCAGAAGCTGTAAATATCATTTTGGAGCTGTGTAACCCCTCTAGACACAGTCATTGACATTGAGGATGTGGATTTCAGTGAGAAGTAAATTTCAGTTAAAAAAAAATTTTAAAAATCATACGTTAAACTCCAGTTAAGTGGTGGTCATGGCCAAAGTCATGAGTTTTCACTGGTATGGTGATTCTGGGGTTAATTTAAGAGTAATTAGGACCTTTAATCATGTGATAATTTTCACTTTCACTAAAATATTATTATGAATGCAGCTTGAATTATCCCTATTTAACAAATTTTTAGCAGCAAATAGCCACCAAGCAAAAGCAGGTGAATCCAGCCTTGAACCAACCTGGCAAGGGATTCCGAATATAATTTCAATATACCAGATTTGCATGCTCAGGACCTAAACTGTTCTGTCTTTATGGATGTGCAAAGGCAAGCTGACAAGTGTTCCTAAAGTATATTCAAATTACAGCATTTCTGGAGCAAGAGAACAAACTGATTGCAGTGTCTGAACAAGGTTCAGAGCACGGAGATTGGGCAAAATGCCATTCAGGAACTCAGATAAGACAGGATGTTTATTTTCTGAGTTGTAAATGACAACATGATTTTCTCAACAAAACATTCATAATTTCTTGGAATTACTCATAAAGGGTAGCTCGAAAGAGTATAGACTGCAAAATTATGTATCATTCATGTAAATTTTCCAGATATTTTATTTAGGTCAGAAAGTGCAATGCCAGAATAAGACATAATAGCAGTAAATATCAGAGGCATTTGTTAGACCATCTCGATAATTAGAGAATGTGTTCCCATGGGAGCAGAACTCCAGTAATGTATGCAAGCAGGATGTTTGAAAACAACCCTCTTAATAAATGGAGTTGACAGAAAATACACTGCAAAAGGATTATTGGCAGAGGCATGCAAAGTAAGAGATTTGGCAGCAACTTTAAGAACACAAATATGCATCACTCAAGGGAGAAGATTTCTATCCGGGGAACAAGCTGTCTTTGTAAACAGGATTATACCCAGAACAAGCATCTGAAAAACATGTATGAAAGGCATCAAAGGAAAAAATGCATCCAACAGAAATGAGGGATAGAAGGAGTATTTCAGTGGCAGTTTCTTCAGCTTGTTGCTCTAAATAGTTAAATTTGTAAAATCAGGTTTTTATAATTTTTGAGTTTGATTGTTTATTTAATTGTTGCATTAACCAGTCATTTTGCTTCTCTCTGCCCATAACAGATGTTCATTATAAAAACTGAATACATTAAGATGATTACATTATTCAAACTCTTTGATAATTCATTTGTATTAAAACCATAAGACTCTGTTGACATTTCCCTAGGGTACATTTGGTGAGGTTAAGCAGGATAAATGTCACAGTTAGTAATGCTGTTAAGATAAAAACCTTGCAAAGGAACTACATATTATTTTTCTGCTTCATGGTCCTTAACAGCAACTTTTAGAGCTATATTTCCTTTTTAAATGATGCATTATACCTTGAAAAGTAAAATAAAAAGACCTGAAATTATGATTCTTGCTCATTTCCTCAAGAATAAATGAATAGAGGAGGAGAAATCTTAAAGAAGTAGGCATGATTTTTTTAAAAAAGTTTGGAAAAAAAATGCTCCGTTTAAGTATAATGGCCCTGGTGAGATGTGGTGTGGAAGAATGTGTCTTAAAAAGAATGTAAGACGTGCATTAATTTCAATAAAAATGCCCCCAAAAAGGGAAGTGAGCCGTAAAATCTCAAATACAGCACAGGCATCAATATTTTAGAAATGCCTCGATACAGAGCATCGTGTAGATGGAACTGGAGGAAAAATGAGGTTGGGATGACTTGTAGAGGTCCCTTATTTCATCTTCCTTCTCAAGCCAGGGCTAAATACTAAGATTAATTCAGCTAAAAGTTTGCTCATTCCATTTATACTTATAAAATTCTGAAAGTAAATTTGTGTTGGCCGTGGCCTCCTCCAGGCAAGTGGAAGAGCTGCTGGTGCTCAGGTTCCTGATCCATGATTTTTGCGGCATCCATCCCAACTCTCCAGTTCTCTCATGAACCCACTCCATGATACTTTAGTGGATTCCTCACTTTGGACAATCTCTTTTTTACTGGGGCCCAGCATTGGACAACGTTTGCCTCTCCCAGTTTTCCCACTAGAGAATGGCAGTGCCTGTGAGTATTCTCAAATATTAACTTGGTTTATACCTTCTCGTTAATCTCAAGGCTGTTGCTCAACCTTCAGTGAAATGTGATCATTGTGACACTTAATTGTTTATGTTTCAGGTACTGAAAGTTTTTCTTCAGTCTTTATTCAAAAACATAAAAAGGTAATTAAGTATAACTTATTAAAAGAGTGATTGCAACAGCTCCAGTTGGCAATAATATTAGATGGATGTAGAGGAATATAAAATGTTTTTCTTATTTTTTAATTCAGGAAAATTAATGAGAAACTGCTTAATAATGAAAGTTAATTTGATACTGTTCAGCTGTAACGTGGGGTTTTTAGGTTTGATTTGGTTTTTGTGTCTGGATCATGTCTAATAACAGAATAAAAAATTAATTATAAATATTAATGATTACAAAACAGGTGACAATTTTGTAGTTGTCTTTAATTACAGTATCTTTTACTACACCGAGGAGAAACAAAGTTGGTCCAGAATAAAAATTTTAATTATTAATAAAAGTTACTCATGCTGCATTCTTTTTGTGAAAGGAGAGCCACAATATCAGAGGATAAAAAAATGATCAACCAGAAAATCAAGAAATGAAGTAGAGTGGTTGAATACTAAAGGATCCCTGGAGATCTAGTCCAACATCAAGATGCACTCACCCAGAGCAGGTTGCTTAGGGTTGTGTCCAGCTGGGTGGTGTAGATCTTCAAGGATGGCAGCGCCACAGCTTTCCGGCAGCCTGTTTGACCACTCTCTCAGAAAACAAAACACACAAAATTAAAACAAAAGCCCCTTTTTCTTATGTGCAATGTGCTGTGTTTACTTTTGCACCTATTTCCTCTTGTCCTGTTTCTGGGTACCACTGGGGAGGGTCTGGTCTGTGCTGCTCTCCCTGGGTGTTTTTGCACACTCCTATGACCCACCCCAAGCCCTGACCTCCTGCGGATGAGCAGTTCCAGCTCCCTTAACTTCTTGTATGGGAAATATTCCAGCCCCTCAATCCCTTCCTGGCCCCAGTATGTCCATGTCTCTCCTCTACTGGGGAGCCCACAGCTGCACGGAGCTCTCCAGTAGAGAACCTTTGGTGGCACCATACACGTTCTGTTAAATCAGTACTTTGTACTTTTAGAAGTGCTGCTTGCAGATTTTAGCTGAAACGCGCCGGTAACGTAAACCCAAATTATTCTCTGCCGTAAAAATGCACTTTGCTGATATTTGGCAGTTTTATTCCTCCTCTATCAGTTTTGGAAATGGATTCCTTTTTTTATGTTTAGAGCATGCAGATGTTCAGGGATACTGGGGAAACCAAACACACTGCAAAGTTAGTGTAGGAAGAAACTTATGATAAAAAATCTTTCACACATGACTTTTTCAGGGATATGGGGAATGCTTTAAAGACTATTTTGATATTTTCAGGGTCTTAAATTAAAAGTACTTGACAAATTCTGTAGTACCCATGATCAGAAGCAACGAACTCAGTAATTTAGGTCAGAGAAAGTGATCACTGGGAAACAACTGAAGCATCTGTTCCTACAGTAATTGAGTATAACAGTTCAGACTGGGAGGAACAACTTATTCAGCATCGTTGTGAAAAACTCCTCAATATTGGGGAGAAAGGGAGTTCATTTTTTTTTCATATGTAAAGCTTTCTCTATAGGAAGTTTTAAAAGCAAGATACTGCTGATGACAATAGATAGTCAAAATACCCCACAAAAGAATTTCCGGAAAAAGGCAAGAAATTTAAGTTATTGCACTTCACTTTGATAAGTAGTGTTTTAAATTTCTAAATTATTAAATTAAAAGCTGGTGTTTGTGTTTTGTTTTCTCCCACACCAGAGTAGAAGGTGACTGCCTATAAACTAATTAATAATTTGGAAAATTATTCCTAATGTCAATGTTTTTTACAGATGTCAAAATGTCCTTCAACTACAAAATTCAATATTGTCTTGTCTATTAAATATATAAACTACCGACTGTGCAAACACACATACTGTGATTGGTGCACTCTTCAAATGGGCATTTTACTTATTTTTCTTTTTCAGAATTAGTTATTTTGTTTCATATAATGGAACAAGATTTATCTTAGAAAGGTACTAACTCTGTAAGATAAGAGATTTGCCAATATCTGATATTAAGAAATGCTGTGTTCTTCAAATCAAAAAGCTGGTGATGTGTTTAAATGACACACAAAAATAGCTCTGGAGAATTTCCTATATTTTAATTACACAGAGAGAGGATTTTGTCAAGATTGTCCTCCAAAATACCTATATATTTTAAATGGGCTTTTTAATACATATAAAAAAGAAACTGTTTGAGATATTCCAAGACTTCCCTCAGTATTTTCAGTATGAACTCTAAATCTCTCTTGAAGGACATCAGTGTTTAAAAAAAAAGAAGATTTGCAGAAGACTTAACGATATTTTAGGAGTTAAATCTACATTGCAAGTGCAGACATTGTCATTTGGGGGGCAGTTTAATCCATGGTGGATTTTAAATTCAATGAGTTGCACAACAGTGAATTACAGTGGAGACTGTTTCTATTCTGCTCAATCTTATGTTTCACTAAATAGAGAAATACTGACTTGGGAAGGAAAAAAGGGAGAAGGTGATATCTGCCTGCTCAGTGAAGCCTGGATGTATGGGGTTTCAGTGCAGCTAAAACCCAGTTTATTATAAAGAGATTTCTTTGCATAATAATATTTTCCTGTAATTTGGGGAAAGCAGGTACAGAGCGTATACAAAAGGTTTAGATTATAGGGGTTTATCATCTGTGTTGAATGCACAAAGCTGCTCTGATTAAGTATGGTTTCAGTGGAGTTGTGTAATCATTAACGTGATTAAATTATCAGCTTGTTTAAGTAACTGCTGTGGAAATGCTGAAAGGAGAGCGTGTTACAGACTGTTGTAAAAACCTTAGCAACTTGCAGAAACCTTCCGAGCACTGAAGTACCAGTGCAAGTATTTACTGCTTTTCAAACACTTTAGAGCACATTTTCAAAAAATTAACAGGAAGTTTGTAAAAACACCTCATGGATGTAGATTTTCAGCTCCATATGGGTTTTCAAAAATACAGAGAGGGACTAAGTAGATGTCCATGACAGAGAATTTCTGGGACTCCTAGAGCGTCTGGGGGATGTGATGATTGCTAACTCTGTCTCCCCCCCACAGATTTCCCTCCCTGGGTTACAGAACCAGTGTCCAGAGGTAAGAGCTGTTCCTTTTGTCCCACACAAGTCCGTGTTCCAGATCCTTGTTCTTCATGGAGACATGGATCCTCCCATTCATACCCAAGCATGGCCCTTTGGTCACCCCTTTCTAGCACAGGCTTCCTGTGGAGGTTGAGCCATGGAATGGTTTGGGTTGGAAGGAACCCCGAAGGTTATCTCATTCCAACTTTTCCAAGTTTTCCATGGCATTTCCTGCCATGGAAAAGAGCACCTTCCACTAGACCAGATTGCTTAAAGCCTTGTCCATCCTGGCCTTGGACTCTGCAAGGGTCAAACGAATCTTTTTTCCATATTACTTCATTGGGGTTACACCCCACAGGGCAAAAATTAACAGTAGTAATGATCCATGCCAGATCCCTGAATCCCAGAGTTCATTCTGCTGTGCGGACTGCTTTTGTTGTAGATCAGTAGTAGATCCCTTAGTGTCAAGTAGGAAGTTTTGCAGATTATTTTAATTACAGAATGAGCTTTCATGGTGAGCAAAATGAACATTGCCTTTGAAATACACCCATGCTTTGTTGCTGTGAATAACAACGGTGGACGGAGGTTTATCTTCCAGAGAATAAAGCATTTCCTGGTGTGCATTACACAGATTTTGATAAAAACCCTTTAGTCCAGAGGCAAACCTGGACTAAAGTCTTTGATATGTAGCTTGGATGGCATAGTAGGTTACAGCAGAAAAAATAAATGCAGTGATAACTACTCCACCCCCCAACCCTACATATAACTTGTGCTTACAGGTTGTTTAATTTTAAATCTTCTTTCAGCATAAAAGCACTACAAGTTTGTCACTAACTTCTGCCTCTCTTAATAATTCATCTGCTTTGCTGTTGTATGGGTTTAATTAGCTGCTTCTGCTTCGGTGTTCTCATGTCATGTTGTCTTTTTCATTAGATCTCTCTCCTTCATCCGTGTTAGATGTTTGCACATTTCCTAGCTTTAAGCAATGTGGGCTATAATTGGAATCTAAAGTTGGAACATGTCTTCAGTTACCATTTTGTTAATTCCTTTTATTTTCCTGTCAAAACCGTATGCTATCATGTATTGCCAATGAAGTGAAAGAGAAGTCAAAGGTAATCCACATCAGCTTTCTTGCTTCTAGCAAAGGTTTGTGCCTTTAGACTCATTTCTGTTATAAATGTTCTGTGAAAGTATCCACACTATTTTCAGTTCAGTCTTTTCATAGACACTATACACAAGCATATTACAGAATGCTGGAGGCTTTTAATGTAAAATCAAATGTATCAATGGCAGTTTTCTCGCATTCTCTGCAACTCTTTTATGGCTTTTTTTCCTGTCACATATAAATGTAATTTCAATTTTTTTAAGGAATATTAAGGTGGGATTGTATTAGTGTGGACAACTGAGTTGAAGTCCTGTTAAAATTGTTTAGTTAAAGGGAAGACAAGAGAAAATGTGTTCTATACATTATGTGTCTAAACACAGAGACAGCAGTCCTCTGCAAAGCTCTGTTCTTAAGGTGCTGCAGTTTTGGAAGATTTGAATAAAAGAAGTAATGGAGATGACACTGTTGCTTTATAACCTAAGGGCAAAATGGTATTCTGCTCTGAAATGATTGGGTTAATCAGCCTTTCAGGTAAGGTCTGGACTCCTGTAAGCATCCTTGAGGTTGAATGTAGCTATAGGTGATTATTCTGCTGATCCAAAAATCAAGCAACTTGCAGAAGTAAACTCGAAACATTTTAATATTCTTATTCCATTTTTTACCATTTTTCTTCTGAAAAAAATTTTAAAATTTTTTTTTTTGTTAATCGTCTGCTATTTCTAGGATTTGAACACAGTTCTATCATAGTGACAAATACTTGGCTTCCTAAAAATGTTCATTTTCATTGTGTGAATATGTGTTTTCAGCATAGTGAGGAGCAGGTTTGGACGTGTACTGGCATGGATTTATCCAGGTATGGTGAACTTTATATGTGAACTTGATTTTTACATTCCAACATATGATTCATTGTTCTGTGTAGCAGATTTTGTGTATGATAACTCTTTGTTGTGTGTTGTAGACTGTAATTAAATAAAAACCACAGTTCAAAATATGGAAAGATTCATGAAAATCTCTGCTGCTGTCATGGGGATGACATGACCTTGTAGTTGAGACCCAAGAATGGAATGGCTGCAATAATGGAAGACAGATTTTTGGTTTGTGAAGGGTTGCACAGATCTGATAGAATGAATTAACAACCAGCTGATGTTCTGCAGTGCTGCTTTAAAGGGCTGTGTTTGATTTTAAAAAGTGACCTTTTTTTTTCTCTGAAACAGCCATTAAAATGAAATTAATTGTGATGACATGCTTGCCATTGGATGGGAACTCAGTCTCAGCAAGCGTTTGAGAATTCATTTCGAGCTGAAAAGGAACTGAGCAATCAATGTCTAGTCCAGGTCCCCAGTGTCTTTGTTTCTGCAGTCACAATCCCACGCACAGACTTACTCATTCTGACCAGAGCTCATTGCAGGATAATTCTTTTTCTATGGTTTCCAACTTTGTCTTCTTCCACAGCTGTGACAATTCCTACAGTGTATTTGATTCTAAATCTTCTCAATAACAAGTCCTATTTTGCTGAAAAAATCACCCTGAAGAGCGAATTCTTCATATTTTTGTGGTTTCCCTCAGCTCTGTGTCACCTTGATGTTCTCCACGCAGTCCTTCACCCTGTTTCAGAATCAATACAATTGTATAATAGAATTGATGAAGGCAGTTTCACCATCAGTTTCTGCTGCCAAACTGTGAACTTGCACAAAGCTTGGTTTCTAATTTTTTTTTTTTTAAAAAAGAGAAGTTACTCAAATTAAGACTATGGGAAAGACTTATAGGTAAAGACGTTATGCAGGATGGGGGCTTTTTTAATTTCCTAAAAAGAAAACCTTAAATTGATTCCGGTTGAATTGACTGTTTCATCCTGAGATATTTATAGATCAATTACATGAGGTAAGTTTTTGGGTCAATATTGAAATGCAAAAGGATTAGATAGGCTGAAATGTACATATTTTAAACTGTGATGTGCATGCTAAGCTCTCTCGATTAATAGTTTATCTCAGATGGACAGGAACCTATCCTAGATCCAGCACTGAGGTCTAAGATAAAAAAAATCTTGGTACAGAACTAAGTCAGAATGCCAGAAAATAATTCTTTGCAAAATGTTTTTTCATTATTTAATCAGTTGCTCTCTAGATTTAAAACCCCAACAGGAAACAAATGTAACATAAGTTTTGTTAATATATATTACCCCATTAATGTGCTTTAAATAACATTGAGACAACTTTTTTATAGGCTACCTATGAATAAAATTAATATGAGATTTTATTTAGAAGGAAGAATTAATCTGTTGGTGAATCAAACAAAAGACTAGAAAAAAACCCACAGCTGTGTGTTGAATACAAATACAAAGAAAATGATGTGAGAAATAACAAAGGCTTATTCTGTCTTTGTTAAATATTAAAGCAGAACAAGGGCTTGAATAAGGTTTTCACTTTTCAAAGCAGAAACTTGCAAAAAAAATAAAAATAGGTGGAGTAGAAGATGGAGTTTTGAAACATAGATAATTAATATTATAGTTAAAATGAGGCTTTAAAAAACACGTTTAATGGTTGGGGAGTTTGGAGAATTCATTCTGCTTTCTGTTCATAAACCAGAAAAAATATAAATGCATTTAAATTATACTTTTTTCCGGTTACATATGCACACATATACATATATAAGAAAGTACCTCAGACATATTTACAGAGCACAGTATGTGCCATAAATATATCTGTGATGTGGTACAATGTGCACACATCTCTTCTCCTGTTTGTACCATGACAGGAGACTTGCACAAGTCCCTTGAAAGTGGTTTCAAATTTAAACTTTTTGGGGAATATTTTTACTAATATTAAAAAACACTCAAGCCACAACATTGTGTGAATGTCATGCTAAATGTTATAGGTACAGCCAGAGCTCAAGTTTCCCTGAATGAGTGACTATGTGTTCATGTTCCTGAGCAGCAATATCTGAATCAAACAGTTTGGGGTTATTTTTTTTCCAATGTCAAATAATTTTTGGTTTTAAAAAAATTACCTGGAAAATAATAAAAGCGTTGTTTAAGAGGTATCACAACTAGAACAGAGGGATTGAAGACTCCTTGCTTTTTAAGCAGTTGGGTTCGAAAGGAAGAAAAAGAGGCAGGGGCAGACTGGTTTAGAAAAAACCCAACCAAGCAGAGGTAAGAATCAGAAAACCAATGTTGGGGAAAGATTGTGAAAGAACACTCTCTAAGCCAGTGTTTTGTTCTGCTCCACTTTCCACGGAAAGATTTGAATGGATTGTTAATGTTATGGAGAGAGGAATTCTCCCAAGCTCTGTGTCATTACAGCAGGCGTTGCATCTGCACATCCCAACTGCCGGCAATGCCAGAAACTTCGGGATGCTGGATGCATCCCATTCCCTCACTCTGGACAGCCACTGAACCCGCAGGAGGGTGAACCATCAGCTGGTCAAAGAGAATAACCTTGGCGTGAATGGGCGCGACTTGGTGCATTTCCAGTTAAATAGAAGGATAAACAAAACCAGGTTGGTGACTCAAGGTTTCTAACTCCAAAAGAGCAGACTGAGAAATTACCGAAACTAATTAGCCAAGTCAACGTGATTGAAGTGCCAGGGGACTACGTGTGAAGGAGCTTTGGAATCTGGAGTCAAGGCCTCAAAATCTGTTTGAAGTGCACCACAAACCAGGAAGCAGCAATTTACAGAAAATGGAAGCGGCTCTTCAACACTTGCTTAAAACCGAAATGATCTAGAAGATAGCAAACAGCAAAAAGGTAAGATGGAACTAATTTTCAGAGAGGGCTGTCTTAAAGGTAGAGCAGTAAAGGTGAAATAGTTCTCCCCTCAGATCAGCTCAAATTATGCTACACAAAGGACATTTTGGTTAGGGGAAATCAGCCATAAAAAGCAAAATGAAAGAAATTAGTACTTAGTTTGATGAAGCAGATTTATTTATAAATATGATTTTCCAAATGCAGCCCCAGAATTATGTTTTTAACCTGATTTCAGTAAGAATAATGAGGTTATCCAAGGCATGTTAGTGCCGGGTTTGAGTGATCTCTGCCTTTTTGGCCTCAGAACATTGTTAACTCTGTCTTTCTGCCTCCTATAAATGTAGAACTGTAACATTCACAGAAATAAACTCCTGCGTACTCAGAGCAAACAAAACAAATTCAGATATTTCTAAAGATTATTTTTACAGTAAAAGAACAGATGTTGGAGAGATTTGGGATGCACTTCATATATCCATATATGACAATTAGATGAATTTTTTTGTTTACCACTCTATTATTTATAAAGAGGCTTTTCAAATTTGATTACACACATTTTAACAAGTTTTTCTTTCAGAGGGTCCCATTTCTTAAATTTTTCTCTGATATCTCCATAATTGTAAAGCTTGATGGATTTTGAAGTTGCCACGTTAGAAATAAGGCAGCTTAACCATAAATACTGCGTTGTAATGTAGGATGTGAATTCATATCCTACTTACCTTGTCTTTACAACATGTAATGAGTAATATATATTTTGGCATATGTAACTTAATCATAAAAGTAAGCTTTTAGCACCTATTTTAGTATCTTTCAACAATTTTGTGGATTCTCCCTTATGTAACCAGCTGGTTTTTAGGGGTACATTTTCTCCAGATTTACAGCCAGCGCCGGGGAGTTGTCAGGATCAGCAATTCGGAGCAGCTGTCATTGCAGCCCTAATGGAAACTGCTGAAACACCCTCGTATATCAGATATAAGAGGAATCGTTGATAACTTGAAATTTTAATATTTTAAAGCAGTATATTAGGTCACACATTATTTAAAGCACTCAGATTTATGACATTCATGTGTTTTCTTCCTTTGCTTCCGAGTTCCCAAACACTGCAGCTGCTGCTGGCAAACTGTGCTCACCAGGGCAAACCCATTCCTGCTCCACAACATCCTGGGCTTGGCTGCTTCACCTCCAGCTCAGAGATCACCAACAGCCTTGCTTCCTGTCAAGGAACCTTCTGTATAAAGACAGAAAGAAAAAAAATCAACCCAGTGATCAATTGGAGGAACTGTGATGTGGTTAAACCCAAGAAATTCTCCAGCAAGATAAAAGAAGATGCTGATGTTGCAGCTCAGGTTGAGATACAACCATTCCTCTCCAATTCTGGCACAGATGCTCTTTCTGGCTTACTTAACAACAATATGTCTTAGCATATTCAGGCAGTAATTATCTTGTGTTACCTCAATCTGTGATGATCTTCCTCATGATTTGTATAGTCCAAATTTGTTGGAAGTTTTTATTTATGGTTAAAAAAATTAAAAAGTCTGAATTACAAGGGGCACTTGTAACTCAATTTTCCGGAGTGGAAACGATGAGTAAATTAGTTTCTGATCCTGAAACTTTGTAAGGATGTGTTGACTCTACAGAGACTTGGTTTACTTGAGTTGTAGTCAGTTCTCTGTGCTCCACATGAGTCTTTTAAAGGCTAAGATCTTATCTTGACATCTTCAATGGTCCCAAATTCTCCAAGCTCCAGATAACTGCAGAGAAATCCTTCCTTGCTTATTTCCTTTCCTATTTCTCAAGAATAAATAAAATAACTCTGGCTTTTTGCTCCCCAAATGGAATTTGGAAGAAGTTTAAGTGTTTTTCATGCTTGATTTTCTTAATTAGGATTGGCTTCTTTTAAAAAAGATACTTCTGCTAAACAGTTATGATAATTCTGTTGCTGAAGATGGACACTGAGTTTAAGAAATGTGCTAATGAGGCTGATAAGTATTAAAAGATAAAGTTTTTAATGCATTCTATGAAAAGAGAATGTATTCAACTAATTGAAGGCTTTCAAGAAATTAGAAGAAATTTTTTTAATATTGCAGAAGGTTTTTAAGTCATTTTTGCACAGGAATAAAAGGTGTTATTAAGGCACACTTTTTAAGTGGGAAACCACTGCTTAGAACTCCGCAAATTATTTAGCAAAATCAGTCCCATTTCAGTGAAGTCTTCGTTGTGTGGAAAAAATAAGCAAAAAATTATTAAACAAATCCCTGGTATTTGGGGAAGTGCTTTGGGATGATGAGGTAAAGACAACCAAGAACTTCCATTTGTGTTAGCAGCATTCTTTTTCACTACTCTTTCCTATTATTCTTCAAGCTGTGTTTGGACAGGACCCTGCGGATCCCTTTGGAATCAGAGCCTTTTGCCTGCTGTGGTGGATGCAAAGCCCAGATAAACGTTCAACTGTGGACAGATCAGGCATAGATCCTAACAATTAAGTGGGGTTTATTTTTGTCATTTTAACTCATGAAGTAAAAATTCTTCTGAAAGAAATTAATGTTCTGTCAAGAAAATTACCTTGAGTCCTCACACAAGCCCACAGCCCACAGCCTCCAAATTTAGTGCAAGTGTTTCCAGCCAGGTGAATATTTTTCTTAGACTACTGATTGAGCTCTTCTTCTGTAAAAGGCTGATTTATTAAGGATGATCTCTCTTCTTAGGTTTCTTAACACATAAAATTTAAAATGTAAGGTATCCTTGTTCCTGTTTGCCAGAATAATCACATATGTTTGGCTAATTTTCAGTCTCTCTGTCCTAGTCTAACAAAGAACCTTCAATTAATATTTCATTAATGTTCAAAAGAATATTGGTCTATAGGGGGAAAAAAAATCAAGGTTGGACAGTGGCTTTAGCCATTATTAATCAAATTATTATTTATTGCTTTAATTAGGAGAGAATAAAAAGGCATAGAACTGTAGTTTTTGAAAATGGGATTGTTCTCATACTTCCTGCTGGGGCAGGAGTTAAACACCACAGGAGTTGGTATTGCTGCTGTTCTGGCTGTAGGTTTTGTCTTAATGATAGTACTGAATGCTTTATGGGCTGCAGTGCAATCTCCCTCTGAATAATAAATCACTGCTCTTTCAGTGCCAGCTCTGACCTTTTCTGACTGAAATTGTAACACATCATCATAAAATAACGTCGATGTGATGGAGAATCATCTGCCCTGGGAAGAGATGTTCTACACATGGATCCTTGAAGAGCTGGCTGGCTCTGATCAGATACAAATGGGTGACACCAACCTGACAAACCATCCTGAACAAACAGCAATAAATCCGTGCTTTCAGCAGTGCTGCTTCTGGAGATCTCTCAAGGTACAGAGGAGGCACGGGCGTGCTGAGCAGTCTCACACGTGGTGAGCATTCTCAAAGGTGAACCCACGAGGTTCTCTGCAAAGAGGTGCTGATGCCATTGATATTAATCACTATAAATGTTGAAATGGGGGTCTTTCTTTAAAGACATAGGTGGTTTTTTTCAGATCAGCCTGTTTTGAAAGCTCTCCTCTGAAAGCTCTGCTCTACTCACAGCAGATTTCTTTTATGTCGTGCAATGTATTCTGGGCAGTTCCTGATTTCATTCTTCTCTCTGAAAAATTATTAGATTTTCGTACAATTTTTATCCACTTTGAACAGGTACTGAGTGTGTGAAGAAGTTCTTTGGGTTGGATTTCTTACTGTGGAATAGTTTATTCTCTTCATGAAGTGTTTTGGTGTATGGATTTTCTACAAGGTAGTGACTGTAGTTGTTTTATTTATTATAAATTCCAGATAATGATAGAAGTTCAAAGAAAGTACTTGAATTTTAAAAAAATAGGAATTAGTACATATCTCTGTTGGACTCCCAAACTTATTCTACAGTATTTCCATTTACCCTTTCACTCATGTGTGTATGTATACACGGATGTAAAATACTGTATATAGTGTGAAAAAAAAATCTCTGCCTTTCTTCCGTGTGTATTTATTGGTAATTTCTGTCATTTAAACCACAGTCACTTAGTTCTCTGTGCACTTTCATAGCATTGCACAAAACTGATATATAAGATCTATATAAATTATCTATGACTTGGAGAACTCGCATGTACGAGTTATGAAAAGAAGCACAGGGAAATTTTTCCTTTCCTTTTTTCCCGGCTCTGTCATGTTGTGCTTGCACTTAACCTTTACTTATTTAATCCTACTTTAGTCATAATTGCATACTCCCTACTCCATTCATTTGGCATCATTCAATTTTTGTGTGATCTTCCCATTTTTGCAGCATTGGAAAGTAATCTAACCAAAGTTTCAAATGTTTCTTCTACTTGCATTATGATACAAGAATAAAAAATATCACCAAGGAAACGGTAGACTTCAGAGACAATTTATTCTTTTAAGTCAGACCAAAGTTTAATTTAGATGAAAATCCTGGAAGACATAATTCCTCACAAAGTCAGTAATGTTCTTCTCATTACCTGGTAATGATAGTCTAATTCTATCAAAAGGAATTTTTAATAATATAGCTGCATGTCTGAAACTTAACAATTGAGAATGAAGATGACACTATCCAAAAGCTTAAGAAAACACATTAACTGAAACTAGAATAAATCACCAACAAAGAACATTGTCATTTTCTCAGCTAATATTTCACCCTTCTAGCCTCATCCCAATATAGCTTTTACATTTTTAGGTAGTGGCATATAATGATGGGCACATCCAAGCCCACAGAAGGGCAATGGAGGTCACATTTGGAAGTTTTCTCCAACTTCTGATGTTCTTCCTTGTTTTCTTTGTAGCCATCAAGTGCCATCCTGTTTTCTGTGTAGCTTTGCCGTATTAAATTCTGTCTTATTAAGAATAAGATCCAATTTCTGGAGTTGGACACAGCAACATTTGTAGATTATCCATCTTCCCATGTCTCACAGGTCACTGCAGCTGGTTGGTGACTGATTAAACCATGTAAGGATGATCAAAGCTCCCCTGCTCCAGAGGACACTTCAGGGGCCACAATTTAAAAAAGCTTTACTCTGAATTAGTGTTTGATTAATGATCTTTATCTCTTCATTGAAACATGGGAATACTTAAAAAAGGAACCCAAAATTTAGACTTGCAAACTCATTTGCAGCTCAAACATGACTGGATTTCAATATTTTTGGTTTATATTTCAGTTTATTAATTTATATCATTAACTGCATTCATAGGGTATAAAATTTCAGCCTGAGTTATAAAAAAATTGTTACTATCCTCTAAGTGCTAAAACACACTTGGAAAAACAGGGAAATATATTAAATCTTTCCTCTTCAGACTGTTAAAGTAGTATTTGTATTTTAGCATTTTTCCCCTTACTATTATTTCTCCTTTCTTGCAAGCAAAATATGGCAAGGAAGTTCTTGTTCTTATATGCTTTTTGATTATTCTTCCATAAGTTGAGTTAATAGGAAAAAGGCTGAAAGTTAACTTTTCATTTTACATTTTTTTAATAAAGAAAATAAATTTTGTGATTCGTTTTACAGGCCCCTAATAGTGTTATGCATATTGGCTACAGCTCAGAATCAGACGAATTTTCTGTAGAATCACAGAAATTTAACCTTAGAATTTAACCCATGATAGGCAGATTTTAATAATATTCATTATAAAGACTGACTTTTCAGCTTAATTTTGCACAATACCATGCCAGCAAAATTAAATGTAAGTTTCTGCCAAGTCATTTAACTTTTTTTTAACCTGTTACCCTGACCATGTTAAGCTAAACTTTTGTTTGTCACTAATGCAGTCTCCATCCATCCATCCATCCATCCATCCATCCATCCATCCATCCATCCATCCATCCATCCATCCATCCCCTGCATGATTTAAATAACTCACAGACGTCTTTTCAACAAAGTGTCTGTATCCTCCTGCAAGTGGAACCCTCAGTCTGTTGAGAATGTCTGTCCCTGGCTTTCGAAATGGAATAATCAGCAGTAATAGGAACAAAGAAGGAAGAGTCTATTGTAAAAATGACAGCACTTCTTAATAAGTGTTTTGCAGATTTGTAGATTTCTGTGATTGTGATAGCTCTTCTCATATTCATGTCTCAAGAAGTCTTTGCTTGATCATAGAATAATTCATGAAAGAACTCATGAGAGACCAGCTATACATCTCTGAAAGGTCGCAGCCTAAACATCTGCTGAAACCTGTAAATTTAAGTAAAACCTGCAGGACTGCTGCTGCAATCCTTCCCCTTTGTAAATTCTTATTTTCAATAAGTTTCTAGATCGTGACTGAAACGCTGCATCTGAACTTACACAGAAAACTCCATGGATGTCTGGCAGGTTTCCAAGTGGTTTATGAGAGAGCACTGCCTGCAGGAAGGTATGAAAAATGATCCAATGGAGGGAATGATGCTTGATTGCAGTTTATGTATAAACTTCCAAGAGGTGAAATTCTAAACTAAATATTGTATGGTGAAGCATGACCCACCTGTGTTTTGGTTGTGGTGTTAGTTCTCTGTGTGTGTTTATGAAACAGTTAGCCATGACAATACTTGTAAGAACATAAGAAAACAAGTAAATATAATAAGAAAAAAAACCTGAAATTTATTGGAAATTCAAACATAACAGAATTTTGGGGTTTTTTACATGAGTGATCTGTTCTAGTTCTAGGTTTGGAACAGTGGGTGAGATTTATCAATTAGTGTATTTTGTTCTTTTCAACAGGAAAATTGTGCGTTGATCTTGGAGTGCAAATCCCAGAGAACAACGTCTCACATTTGTAGCATGGGATTGATTTTATACAACCTAGAGTTCCTCATAGGTTCATTACCCTGTCTTAAATCAGCTCCTAAGAGAGGTGCCTTGATGAAGGAGCTTTTACAGTTCCTACAAAAGAGATCTGTTTCCTCACACATAAAAACAAACGCCATGTAGTTTTTACACTGTTTGCTGACATACACAGTGCAAGCTCCTTTTCTGCTGTAAAATATTCATTCTGGTTAAGTTCTAACAAATAATACACAGGCAAAAATATCCAGCTGTGGAAATAATTCAAGCAGTGACCTGGAAAGAGGCTTAGTTCTCAATCTCTCTGTCCTTTCCTTTGCCCAAACAGAAGTAATACTAACTCGAAAACTATCACTTGTTTAAAGCTGTGAAAGCAGAATTAAAAGTGTGCAAACTTTTTGTGGCAAAACAGGGCCATATTTTTTCCTGCAAAATTATAAATGTCTGAGACTGTTGAACTAAACAGGGTTATCTGAGGGGACAGCTGAGATGATGATCATGGGGAAAGCAATCAGAGAGATTTCCAAACATCCTTGATTAGTGGAGGGCAAATATATTTTAAAGGACATAAATCTAGGAGGAAGTTGTTGTGAAAGGGAAAACTGCCTTAGTAGCAAGAGGCTTGGAAAATAAACTTTGGATTTGTTATAGTTAAAAGCCCTGAGGCTCTCTGCCTAACACGCATATGATATGGAGAAACGTAACAGATGCTTCACTAAGGGACCGGAATATAAATCAGTGTAGGAGCATTAATCTGTGCAGAGCTGAGCGTAGGGTTTGGGGGTTTTTTTTCTGAAGAAAAACTTCTGAATTAGAGAAGTTAAACAAATGTGATTTTCTACTCATTCCACTGTGAATTGCATAAGGTTTTATAATAAAAATAGTTTCAGGAGGATGTTATCTTTACTAACGTTAGATCTGTGTGTGGATAGCATTGATTCAGTACAGTCCAACTGGATACCACTAGCTTTTGTAAACATCTCTTCTAATTCTCCATTATTTGCCTTATCAGTTAATCGTTTCCCTTTCTGTGAATGTAAGAAAGAGAAATATATCATTTCAATGTGATCCATACCACCACATCAGTAATGGTTACCCTTCACTGCCTCCTAAGTTTTTGTGTTCACAGAGCCACAAGTGAAATTTGAGAGGTTTGTAATTAAATATTAACACCCCTAGACACCATTTCTTGTAAAGTTGTAGAGAAACAACAACTTTAGATAAAATTTTCTCAATTGTTAAATTCCGAAAGTTGTATACAAAAAAAGAAACGATGGATTTCTGTTTGTCCACTCTTCAGCCATGTTACAAATCCTACTTATTGCCTTCCTTCACTCTGTTTTCTATTTTAATTTCCAACAAAATAACTACAACTATCACTGTCCTCAGCACTTGACGTCCAGAACTGTTTCAAGAATTTGGACTTGTGTCTGATATATTTTGAGGTCTGTGAGTGTTTTTGGTAACATCTCTGAGAAATTTTACTGGTCTTTTCACCCATTTCTGGGAACTCTAAATTTATTCTTAGCATCATCAGTTCAGTGTCTCTTCCTCTTCATTTAAGTTAGTTTCTCTTCCTTAAGCTAGTCTTATAAATCAGATTATAAAAAGCAATGTGTGTGTTTTAGTCTTCCTTTCAGAAATGTATATTAATTCCAAAATGTGGATAGGGTTTGTAGATTTAAAAAGGTGCTGTTTGGGTGTATTTGTTTTCTTTTGTTTTGTTCCAAAATTTTTCATAAAATTAGAAAAGAGTGGGTTGATAAACTTGTGATGTTTCTGGAGTTTAAGCTTTTTCATTTTATACTTGACTGCTTTGAATTGCTTGTTGAACATGGTATTATGCTGAACGAAATATTTAAGAATTGGCCACATTGAGTCATTTTGAGGTGTAGTAACATTGGAAATGGGAGATTAATGGCTAAAATAATATACATGATACACTTTTGCTTAAGGGTGCAATGACATGAGGAAAGGTTAAGATGGAAGAATCTAAATGAAAATGCATGAGTTTCACAGCTTCCTGGAAAAGAATGCTCACAGAATACTAAAACATTCGTCTGTATTTTTTTTTTAATTTTTTTAAAGGATTGTGTGTATTTCTATGCAATTTTATTTCAATATTTTAGAATTAGCAAAAGCCTTTATAAAAATACCGTTGTGTTTTCTTCTTGCTTGAGGTTAGAACTGGAATCCTTTTCTCTGACCTTTTAAAATATGTTTCTCTTTATGTTTACATTTAATGTTCTCTGGAGCAATAACTAAAATATATCCATTCAACTAAAATATATCCATCACAATCCATACCTCATTAGCAGTTCTTGTCTTTGTTATATCTTACCAGTAGAATTAGCTTATAAAATGTTTGACTGAAAGCTTAAGAGTTCATTTTTTTCAATTTTTAGAAAGGTGGTTTCTTTTAATAATCAAATTAACAACATGATACGAGATTGTGAAATGAAGTATAAATTTCAGACAAGATTTTGTGTTTTAAAAAAGGCTGGGTAGGAAGAAATGTCACAGCAGAATACCAGGCATTTTTAGAATGAGAGAAAAATCTAGGTTGGGAGGCATCTCTGGAGACCATCTGGTCCAACCTTCTGTTGAAAGGTTATCCCTGTCAGGCTGAGGCAGGAGTATTTCCAACGAGGAAGATTCCACCACTTCTCTGTAACTTATTCCGGTACTGTTGCTACTTGCAATGAACTGGTTTCTTGTTCCAGACCAATATTTCCCCTAAAGCAACTGAAGTCCATTCCCTCTTATCTTCCATCACTTCCGTAGTTACCTTTTAGGTACTGGAAGTTTGGGATTGGTTTTTCCCTGGGCCTTCTCTGCTCTTGGATGAAAAAAATTCTTTCATCCTCCCTTCACATGCCAAGCCCTCCCAAAGTTTGATTATCTTGGTGTCTCTCTGCTGCACCTTTTCCATTTTCTATTGTCTCTTTGAAACTGGGGGATCAGAGCTGGACAAAGTAGGGGACAAAGTATTCCAGGTGTGGCCTGCCAAATGTCAAATGGGTTGGAATGATCACATTCTCTGATCTTTGTGGCTCTTCTCTTGCTGATGTAATCCAAGATGCTGTGAACAGCCTTGCCTGACAGGGCATATTGTGGTCATGTTCATCATTCAAAAAAATCCCAAACTAAAACCAAATTCCCAACAGGAGTGGCCTCTTATTTTCTCATATCCTACAAGGTGCCTCCAGGCCCACCTTTGGAGATATAACATTTCCCTCTCTATGAAAAAAATCCAATTTATCTTTGTAAGCCCACCTGAAGGCTTTTATTGAAACAAGCAATGCATTTCAGAATATGGTATTTATACAGTCCCTTCACTCACACTTGATAATTAATACTAATGCCATTGGATTTTTTGGGTTTTGGTGAGGATTTTAAATCTCCTTTAGTAGTTGGCAAAAGAAAATGAAGATTTGTTGATATAGTCTATTTACCCCCTATTGGATGTAACCTTCACACAATAATCAATCCTGTTAGGACTATGGATCCCGAGTCTTCCACTCAAAGGTCAAAAGTGAGAAAAATTGATCATCTGTTATATACCTGTATATCAAGATATATAGTCTTTCTTCAAGATGCCTCTCATTAACATTTCTAGAATAACATTCTTCTAATAGAGTTTTGTCAGCTGAAGTCTAATATCCAAACTTTTGCACCAGAATTATACCAGAATTTAAAAATTACAGTCGGAAATCACAGCAAGCTATTTTTACTATGAGAGGAACCTGTTAGTTACAGAAAGAGAAATCAACCATTATGTCATTTGGAAGTTTTTACAATTAAAAGTTTTATTCCTAGAGGAACTGAAAGACAATTAAATGAAATGCTAACAACAAATTAAATGCTTTATAGGTCAGTCATCCCATTAGGTCTCTTTAGGGAAGCTGTTCTCATATAAAGCATGCCATAACCTATTTGCATAATGATTCTATCTTAACTGTGCCTTCTGCTCTTTTATGGTGTGTTGTTTATCCTAGTGCAGGGCTGATATAGTGGAATTGCAAAGAAAGTAAAAGCTGCTATTTATGGCAGACAAAACACTGCACCACTCAGATCGATTATGCAGGACAGTACCCAAACTGCAAATATGATTTAACACCCAGAGACATTATTCTCCCCTCGCTGCAGTGGCTTAATTGTTTGAATTATATATACTGTTACCATCATTGTTTTTATAAAATTATACACACAAAAGCAGTTCCAGCCAGAGTGTGGGGAAGCTTGTGAAAGAAAACACAAGGTTGCTAAAGACACTGCTAATGGTCTGAGCTTCTTTGAAAAATCAAAACCCTTTCCTAGGGGAAAAAAAACACTTCTGAGAAATGCTCATCTCTGAATCACACTGAGACAAACGTTCTTTCAAAATTTTGAGGGAAAGAAATGTAACAAAATGAGTCTTGATTTCTGGCTTTGGATTATAGCCCAGTTGTTTACAAGAATGGCTTTGTCTCCATGGGCAGAAAGTGAATGGCTAAAAATCATGGTTTGCAGTTGGAAAGCTCTGTCTTTTATTTATTTTTTTTAACTATACTGTTTTCAAAACATAGAGAAGAAGCATAAACAATTCTGTTAGTAGCATTTGAGCTCAAAACAGTCTCAATTTACTGGACCTGATGTAGGGAGTTTCTAAATCTTATTTTCCTGATTTTGTCCCTCTGGCTTTTGTGTATCCTCAGAAAACTCATACGGAGCCTGAAAGTGCAAAGTGTCTTTGTTTCACTGTCTAAACAGGACTTCTTGGATCTCAGCAATATCAGTTGCATGTGGAAGGCACTGGAGGCCTATTTTGCAGGCTGCAGGAGGAATTGCTGTGATAAAGCCATGGGATCAAAAGCCCTCAGGGACACAAACAACAGCTTCTAGCAGCTTGCCATCTTTAACCAATTAACTGCAGAGTCAGTCAGTTGTCAGTTCCAGCACAGGGGCAGGGATTCAAGAACAGGGCTGAACCTCTCCTTTCAGTGGCAGATAACCACGAGATAGGTTTATTTATCATCAATGCACACATCCTTTGTAGCAGACTGTCCTAACAAGCTCTCACAGCGCTATGGACTGCACTGCAGCATAACTTCCTTTTAGGTTTTCACAGATGTTCAAGTCTTTTAAGTATCTGACTAATTCCTGAGGAAGTGCTGCCTTGATGTTTGGGAACTCAAAGAGAGCGGTGGAGTTTTCAAAAAGACCAGGTTCTCAAGGATTCACAACAGTTTCAAAAGTAGATATCATATAAAACTATTTACGAGTGGCTTTACCCAGGAGAAGACTCTCAGATTGCTAAGAAAGAGGATTTTAATTCTTCTTGGTGCGTCATATCATGGTTAGCCTTTCTGCTCTTGTGCTGATGCAATGGAATCTAGACTCTTTAAGAAAGTTTTAAACTCTATTCTGCATATGCTGCAAAATTTTATCCCAAGTACCTTGGCCCTGCAGTTGGTAGTACTGAGATATGTCACTTTTTGTCAGCCTGCCCTGGGTTCTGTGCCTGTGCCAGGGCTGATCACATGATTAAACTGATCCTGGTGGTTATACTAATGAAGACTCCAGATTTTGTTCCTTAGGGAAGTCTTTCCCTGGATATGAACCTCTCCTGCTATTGGCATGAAGGCTTGTTTCTCTTTTCCAGGCCTTCTTGAGAGCATGTCGTCCACACTACAGCCAAGCATAAGTCAGTATCAATTCCAGTTGGAAACCTTCAAGACTGGATGCAGAAGTACCAGACACAGCCAATGTCTCTGTTGCTGTTAGCCAAAACACAGATCTATGTATATATTGCCTGAGAATTACCAGGGTTTGGATTTGTGTCTGTACAAAAACTCTGGAAGTTGAGAATTACATTATACGCTTTGCTTTAATGAATTACTTCCTTCCAACAAAATGTGTGTTTCTCAGCAGGAGTATGACACTAAATGTCATGAAAATGAATTAAGCTATTTCCTCCAGAGACCTGAAATAACTTCCTTCTGCTACTAAGGAATTTCAGGGAACATCCTCTGGTGGACCTTGACAAATTAAAAAGATCACATCTGCTGTTCTGGTGTCTCAGACCTTCTTCCTCTCCATGTATATTCAGTACTTACTTTTCCTCCTTATAGGATGAAGATGCTTGCCATAATTTTAGCTTTGAAAGAAAATAAATGATGACTCTTTGTAGAATTAAAGACAATCTGTGGATGAGGTTAGTGGATACATCTAAGGTGAAATGGGTGGGGATTCAATCTCCTGCAGACAGTGAACTTCAGTTCAAGTGCATCAGAATTAGGCTTCCCTTACTTCTTTATCTGTGGCATTCCTGAAATAGGTCTTGTGGGTTTATAGGTACCTCCCTGCTGTGGTCCAAACTGTTCAGTAATGAATGGAGAATCTAACTTGCTTTTAAATGTCTCCAGAGATGGAAAGTCCTGCAACCTGTAACCCTTCCATCTGCCAGGACTGAGGTAGGAATTGTCTTCCCAATTTTCTCTAGAATGCTAGAATGTGACCCATTATGTTCTATTTTCCTGGGTGATGCTGAGTGTCCAGGTGTTTGAATAATTTTAGAATTTTATAAGTTCTAGGGTATACTCAGTGTTACATTCGATCCACTTTCTGTCAGAGGATTTCGTGTGGGGTTGTTTATGAAAGGAAATTGTGGAAAATGGTGGGGGAGGGTGTCACCAGACCAGGGGGTAAAGTTGTATTTATTAAACTGCCGTGTTTCATCATCACCCTGTCCCAAAAAGTCTTAAGCTTCTGATGCAAAATTTTCTCTCTGCGCATCATGGAGAGTCGTGGGGGAAACTCTCATTTTATTCTGACAAATGCAGACAGTGAGGGACGAGTGCTCTTTGTGGTCACTTACTTGCTCTATTCAAGATAGACAGGAAATATCAAAGAGAAAATACTAAGAAGTAAATTAAAAGCATAGTTTGAAAAAGCTTCTTTTACTTTCCCAATATCTAATTGTTCAACGTTCACTTATCTTCCCTGAATCCAGTATCCTTTATGCTACTGAATTGTTGCATATTTATTGAACTACTTTTAATTTTCTTTTTTCCTGTGTTCTCATACACAAAACACTTGATCTTACTGCAGTAAGAAATAAAGGGCAAAAGAGGAAAACAAATTTACATATAAAGCACAGTCTGGGGCACATTCTGCTGGATTATGTGTCTTCAAAGGCTTTCTCTGGAATTATATTATAAACAAGATTTCTTCCAGGTTAGAGTGATCCAAATTACTATGAACACAAATTTTCTACAGCACATTTAAAACAAGGGATGCTCGTCAAAGCTGTATTTTGTGTACAATATGCTTCATATCTTAGAGAATTATTATTGTAAAAAACATATCAGGATTGATATAATTAGCCAATAGATTTAAAAATTGATTGTGTAGGAATTAATTATTTCCAGACTATCTCTGTAACAGTACATGGCACCAAACAGAGCTCCTGCATGAGATACCATTCTAGAATTATGTCTAAATGCTTGAATTTACCTAAGACAGAAATTTGTAGAAGACAGAAATTTGTGTTGACACCTTAAAAGTTTGTTTCGTTATAACTGGTACCACAAAAAGAACATTCTGCCAGGTTTTGATTCGTTGTTATTAACACTTAGCACTCAAAGCAGCACATAAAACCACCAGGCCAAATGTTTCAGATTCTCGACATTTTCCTCTGTTGATATCAGCAATGTCTTACCAGTTTTAACACACTTCATTAATGAACACCCCATGCCAGATGTGTCCCTGTTTAAAAGCCTAAAAATAACTCTTAAGTTGTTCCCTGGCAAATGCTAAGCTGACATAAAGATGAGCTTATGGCAATAATTATATTGCTGCCTTTAAGGTTTATGTTGCACTTGCAATTGAACACACAATTTGGGATTTTTACACTGAGGATGGTCTTGAGGCTACTACCCAGGAATGGGAGAGAAAAGTTATGATAGAAAGAGAGAAAGGCATATAATTAATTTTGTCTAAGAGTTATACTTAAAGCAGTGAACAGACGGGCAGTTTTTAAATCTGAAAATCCTATCACTTGCCAGCTGTAGTATGTCACATAAAACATGTCTGCCTCAAACACAGAAAAATTCCACTTGAAATGTTGGCTGGTACCAGGAATATTTTGCCAGTTCTTTTACTGTTACAGAAAGAGTAATTGCTGTTTCCCACAAAATACTATGTAGGATGAGGGAGAAGTTGATATTTAATATTTTAGTCAGAGGAGGAGAGAGAAACATGACGAGGATTAAAATAAAACCTTACAGAAACTTCCTCCTGATGATTAGTTTAACACATAAAAATCTCACTTATTTTGATGTACATGTATATATTATGCATTCATCCCTGGAGGAGTTCCAGGCCAGGCTGGACAGGGCTTGGAGAACTCAGTGTGGTGGGTGCCCCTACCCATGGCAGGGGTGTTGGAGTGAAATGAGCTTTACGATCCCTTCTGACACAAGCCATTCTGGGATTCTGGGATTTAAACTGTTCTGTTTCTTGTTGAAATGTAGGTCTGTTTTCTCTGTGTGCCTTTCAACCTGTGGATGGTATGCACAGAGATTAACTGAGGAATGACTGGTGTTTCCCCACTATAAAACATTATCTACTCTAGGTAGCTTCATCTGTATTTACAACATTATTCTGTGATGTTTCTGATGATGCCATTCAGTGTGTAGTGCACCTTGCAAAGATGGTTTGTACTACTGTCCTTTCAGATTCCTCTGCCAGCAGAGAAGATACATTTATTGGTTTCCAAATATCAGTTTACAAGGCCAAGGAAAGAAGCAAAAGGAATAGACATCAAATTTACAAGCTTGTGTTTGGTTATACCTTCACTACTCCTCAGAGAAAATAATGTAAGATCTTTTTTGACATCTTGTTGTCAGTAAAATACTAATAATCTCCATTCTACATTGGCTGTGAACTTCAGGCTTTTCTATCTCTACAATATTTATTTTGTGAGTAATTTTTGAGATTCATTAAATTAAGTGTTCCATGGTAAACACCCAAAGAGTATGTGGGAATGCACTCTCCTTAAAGCTATCTGAATGGGGACTGCAAGATGTAAAAATGACTAAAATGTAAACCAAATATATTAAGGTATTAAGATATCTTGTCTAGGGAGAGGAGTGATCCCGTCTGTGGCTGTAACAGGGTCTCTGAGGCTGGAATCTTCACCCAGGAAATTTTCTGAAAAGTGCCAGTAGAAGCATTAAAGCCTTATCTAATAGTTGTCTAATAAACAACAAACCAAAAAATAAACACTTACACAAATCACTTTATTTTCTCAACAAAGTTCTAATGCCTAAACTTCAATAACAAACAAATAAAAAAGGTTTAGACATAGGAACACTTCAAGGATTAATGTGTTGCCTTTTTTTGCAGCTCAAAATTGCTGGTCAAGGCCTAAAAGATTAATTCAAGAGGGAGAACCCAACTTAATCTGGTTTTAAGCCAAGATGAAATTTTAGCACATGCAGAGAGTCTGGCTGTCCTGATGTTTATTTCCACTGGTCATATCCCTTTCTTGTAGCCAAGGATGTATCTTTGGAGTGTATTCAACCCTTAAAAAGATTTGGGATGGAAATAGAATTCTGAATGTCATCTTGTGACTCTAATACTGATGGTAGTGGTTGCACTGAGTTACTTCTTACAGCCTATAATTCATTTCAGTGTAAGTTTTTCAAGTTATTTTATATTGTCTGTTGCCCAAAAACTCTCCTTGCACATGCTTCCTATTAGCTTCCACAGAAGAGAAGGTCAATCCATTTGCTCATTCTATGAAGAAAATATTGCTTTAAGTGCCAGAGATCTTCATTCATTGCTGTCCAGAATAATTCTAAAGATTTATTATGGCAAGCATAGTTGTAGAGGTAACCCAGGCTGTTGTCTCTTTGAAATAAGAATGAGAAAACAAGTGTTAAAAAAACCCAATATTTTTCTCTGTGTCCTTCATTACATGAGAAAATGGGAAGAAACATCTGGAGCTGAGTGTGAATTCAAAGGTACAACCTGAAAATCCCCCTGTTGGCTCATTACACCCATTATCTGTCTTCATTTGCTGCCCTTCCCCAGCTGCATCACACACTATTTCCTTCTGGACTGCTGTTATTCTCTGCTCCATTGGCTGCTAATGAGTTGAGATACAGAACAGCACGTCTCCTTTCTTTATTCTTTCCTAATGTTTACTGAGGGGCTGGAGGCTTGATTCATTTTTTTATTTATTTTTTCTTCATTATTTGAGAGGGAGAACTGGAGAGAGGAAGATGGATGACATCCAGCTCAATAGTCATGGATTTGATTGTGCTTGTAGTAGAATTTTTGCTGGCAATGAAAATTACCTCGATTCTTTTAAATCTTGAAATCTATTTGCTTCTCTCTTCAATGAATCTTTTTTATACAGAGCTGTGTTATATATGGTCTCATGATTTAAGAATGATAACGAAGGTAAATGGAACTATTCACTTTTAATCCCTGTTCTGATCTTGACTGGTATGGAGAATAACGATTCACAACTTCTCTGCGTGTCCATTTCCAGACTGGTATTTTGGTTATTCATGAAAAAAGGTATTTGGGAAAGGATTCTATATAAATGTAAGTCTTGATGTTCAGGTGGTTTGGATTTTATTCTTTGCACTTTTTTTATTTATATTTTTTTTCCTTCCCATTTTGATTCTCAAGGCAGCAAAAAAAGGAGGAAAGCAGCTTTGAAGTGCGTACTGTCTTCTCCAAAATGAAAATCTCAATAAGGAAATAAACTTTTTATAAGTTGTGGGATTTCTATGGAAAGGAAGGGTCTATGGAATCGGACCCTTTCTGCAGTTCTGTAGGTTCCTGTAGGTTCTACCAAAATGATTCCTTAACTGGAAGCCTTGGTATTCGCAACAATGACAAAACCAGGAATGTTTAAAGGTAATTAATTTTTTAAAAATACATAATTATATGATTGACTCTTCAAGTAATCCATAATTAACACTAAAATTTCATGGCTGGCTTTCCAACATGAGTGTTTTTAAAGGTACAAATGTAACCCCACACGTGGTTATGAACCACGCCAGCCTTTTGAAAGTCACCAGCAAAACTGACTTTTTGTGTGACTACCTTTATTCTCTTCATGTAGTTTTGGAAATATTTGCAAATTTCTGCTCAAGTAAATAATTTATGCACACATTTTTCCCTTCTGTCCTTAAACTTCACAATGGGATGAAATGATTTTGAAATGCAGGTTTTCTCATGAAAGTCTATATTTATTACTTTATATTCCCTGTGTAGGAAGTGATGACATGTAGATTCTGTTGGGATTATTTATCCATGTATTTTGATTTATATTTTGCTTTCCAGTGGTGTTGTATAGATGTAAATGTAAACCCAAACTTTGAAGATGTCATATAATTGCATAAAATAACAATTTTTGGGTCTGAGTGTGTTTTACTCCAAGCTTTTAGCAAATCCCAGTGCTATATGCAAGTATATTTATGCAAATCTCTCTGTCATCAAGCCTAGGAACCCAGCTCTGCATTGAGAGACAATCTGTGATGTAAAATTCACCTTAACCTAGAAAAGCAGCACTTCTATCACACCTGAAATTGGTCTTTTTTGCCGTTTTTATAGCCAATGAAGCACTGTACTATGTTTATGTCTTTTCAAAAATAATGTGGGAAGGACTTGTCCGAGGTTTGACAGCCTTGACCTAAATTTTGTAGCACATGGTCACAAGGAGATTTCTGTTCTTCCTTCTTTTGAGGTGAATTAAAAAGAAATAGGACCACAGTGTTGCAGCAGAACCCAGCTGGCAAAGGAGCAGAACTTGGACTTGGAGAGGAACTTCAGGAAACTTCTTCTTCCCCAGGTAGCAGCAAAATTTCTTTTATGAAAGACAAAAGAAATGAGGCAGAGAAGTCACTAACTAGAACAGATTTGACAGAGGTGTGAAATTGAGATAAAATAAATTGAATAAAATCTGAACATGAATACTAAGAAATAGGAAATTGTTATCATGGTGTCTGCTTAATTTACAGACTGGGGTGTAGGTGTGCAGCAGATCAGAAAAGGAGTTGTCTGGAGAAAAATATGAAAGGCCAGGCTCAATAAAATATTTCAGAGGTAAAGTTTGAAATAATCATATTAAACCAAGTTGAAATGGCTTTAAATCTCTAAATAAAATGTATTTGCATAGAAATATGAGGAACAGTGTGCCGTGATTCCATGGGCTTATCTAAATCTAACACATGTAAGCTCAGTTTAGAACCGTGTGCTTTTGACATCTGCACTTTTTATATCTCATCAGATTACTGGCAATGCAAATAAATAAATCCATATGCTTCTCAAAATAAAAGAATCAGGGAATTCAGAGATCACTGATTTGCCATTAATTCGTAATGACTCCACAGAGTGCAGGGCAGGATTTATCAGGTACATGTCCTGTGGTGGTGGTGAGGTCTGGCTGCCTTGCAGAGAAGGAAAACAATGAAAGTAATTGCCTTGGGGAAATTATTCTGATATTCTCTGCTTCCTTTTCAGGATTATACACAAAGCTATTTACCCAATAACAGTGGTACACACTTTGGAATGTTCTGATGTTTCTATTAAAAAGGTTAAATAACAGGAAGGAAAAAAATCATTATTGGCCTTCCTTTAAGCAAAATTTTTGTTTCATTTTACTTTAATTCTATCAATTGCAGTTTGTAATCAGCCTGTGACTGTGCTCACGGGTCATGGCTGGATGCTTTCTCCAGTGCAGAGTGAAGCAAATATGGAATATGCTGCAGCTAAAACAATAAAAATCCTCTCAAGGTCAGTCCTGAGACAGCTTTCAGAAATTTCTAAAAGAAACTGTACTCAGACAACAAATGTTCTTACTCATTACCCAACAACAGACAGCACTGAGCTTAAAACATCATAGTTGAATATTAAACCTTAAAAGAATTTCAGTCATACAGTGTGATAATTTTCCATCCCACTTGCCATCAATTTTCCTTTATTTAATAAACACTGCTACAATCGTGCCTTGTGTTTAGAATTTACGAGCTGGCTTTTTCTTCTAAGATGGTATCTCACAAGTTTTGACACAGCCTTTTGATGCCTGTTGGTGAGAATGAAAATTAAAGTGGCTTTACAAGAAAGACTTAATTTGAATTTATGCACTACAGTACATGTGTGGAAGCAGCTACAAATGTCTTTGCCTGTCCGCGTATATGAACTGAAACTGGAGCTAATTTTTATGAAATTAAGAAAAAAAAAATCCACCCAGTATCTTTTATTTCTATAGAAAAGACTTTTAAAAAGAAGGAATGAGCCTCATAAGCAATTTGGAAAGAGGAGAGTGCATCAAAAATTTGTGAGGATTATTAAAGCAGCTGTAGTTAATTTGCAAAGTGGGAACATGAGTGGAGGGAAGATATTTAAAGTAAGGATGATTGCCACTGTGTTATTCCAGGGCTCCTCAGAAGAAAGGCACCTGGGCTTTAGGGATGGTCCTCAGTTCACCTATGTCTCAGTATCCCACTTATTGGCGATGGGACTGGCCCCAAAATCCCACCAAAATCTGTTTGTAAGGTGGAAATGAAGGGAAAAGGAGCTAATGAAGGGTGTTTGGGCTGTTAGCAGCCATCAGGAGATGAAGATGAGAGGAGGGGATATGTTTCATGTCGTTTCAGAGCAGCACAGATCACTGTTTAGATGGGAGAGTCTCAGTTCTGCTTCCTGCCCTTGATAAGAGAGTGAGTGCACATAGCTCTTTGCTACCATGAAAATTTAATTAAAAAAACCCCTCAGTCTGAAAGGAAAAGTTTTTACATGAAGTTCCTTGCCCTCTCCAGTGCTGGGTTTGTGGCCATGAGAGATAAGTCATTACACAAGATCGGCTCCACCGTCATGGCTCTGCTTATGGAGATAAAATTAAAAGTCCAATTAAACACAGCCAGGAGGCATGAAAGGAGTGAAATAATTATCTTAGACTTCCAGTGCTTTCTAACTGGAAAAAAAAAAAGGAATGCACTGAGATTATCAATAATCTACCTAAAGTCAGTATAATAACAAAAGGAAAGAGATACAACCCCTTAGAAATCAAGCTCACAGGAAAAAAAAAAATACCCAAGGGCGTTAATGATAAGTTTTTATACAGGAGAAAAAGGAGCAGTTTAACTTCTCTGCACGTTATTTTATCTCTCAGTCAAAGAACAGGTAATTAAATCAGTGTCTTCCACTCTGTTCAGATTTCCTTCAGCAATGTGTGTTAGCTGTGTTAAAAACAGTACTTTGCCTTGCCTCGCTTGGCAAGTGAGTAGATAGTTTCAAATAGATAGTTTCAAACTCAAAGAATAATGGAATATGAAATTATGAAGAAAAAATATAAATACATTTCAACCTGGCTTACAAGTGTGTTTGAAAACATTCATTTCAGCAAATGGGAAAGATATCTCACACACTGAGAGAGAACTGCAGGTAATAATAAAAGTTAAAACATTGTAAATACAATAGTTGTCAAAAAAGGAAATATTTTTTTCCCAATCATAGAATCACTGCGGGTAACTTCTTTAAAGCTGATAGTATATTTTAAAAAATTTATTGTCTTTGATTTTTCAAATCAGTCAAAAGAAATTTCATAACTTTTATCTCTCTGGCTATGTATAAAACAACTTCGTCAAAAACATGTCTACCTTAACCTTTAAGCTTTTATGACTTTCTTGAATGCTATTCATATCTGCTAATAAGCCTAGATAAATTAAATAAATAAGAATTATATTTGCTTTCCAGATAACCTTTCTTTTGAATGGAAGCAGTTTTCATGTCTCGGATGTGTAAGTCTTCCAAAATTCTCTCATCTTAACTAGATCTTTGCAATGATTGTTAGCACACAGACGAGACTGTATTTAAAACCCATTGAAACTGTTCTGAAGTCCACTTTTATAATTTAATGTATTTTGAAGCACTGCATTTTGCAACATGGTGGGAAAATGGAATAAGGAGGCAGATAAAAGCTCAGACATTAAAGACAAGAAACTACTGTAGTTTAATCTTGATGAAAGAAACACTAGACAGTAGAGACGTTTAAATTTTTTTAGGGTTTTCCTCTTCATATTTAAAGTACATTAATTGTCACATGGAAAACTAAATTTATATCCTAGTCTAATACTCATTGCCTAGCATCCTTGTAAGAAAGAAAACTTCTTTTCATGCTATTCTTTTTAAAATTTGAATTTCCTCTGTACCAAATTCACATCTGTATTTGTAGTGAGTTTTCTCTTGTGGAACTTTTTGGGTTGGTTTTCCCAACAGCCACAAAAGGCAAAAAATTTCTTCCTTTGTTCTAAAAGGGTTGTGGTTCATTTGTTTAAAAATCTCAGCAGTCTAAACTAGCAAATAAGTTTAAGCTCCTAAAAATACAGTGTAGCTTAAGAGCAAGTGGCCTTAGAGAAAGGTTTGGATGGTCTTTTGGAAGCTCAGTCTCTTGAAGTTTGTTATTAAAAAGTCATTTTACATTCGTTCAGCCTCAGTTAATGGAATTTGTTTATTTGTTCCTGTTTCTGCCAGTTGAATCTATGATCTGTGAGCTCTTAAATACTTGTGGAAACACTCTTATTTTGTTTTCCACATCATCTCACTCTATACTTTATTATCTCTGAACGTCAGCGTTGTCACCTCTGTGTCACTTCAAGGCTTCCATTGAGTCCCAAGTCAGGTTCTTGACCCACCCCTGGATCTTTTTGCTTTCCACAGAGTTGTCATCATGAGGCTCATTTTAATTTTCACTGATCTACTCACTGTTAATTAACTCTGAAATTCAGAGCACTGACGCCTTTTATTTTCATATGCAGAAGTGAACGCTCCCATCACTATTTATCCTGGAAAATGAACAACTCTGAAAAAAGAGCCTAAGCAGCCAAAAATAATCTATATAAAATATGCATTGAGTCAGAAGAGGGAAGAAAATCAATAGAGTTCTTACAAATTCTGTTAGCCCAAGGGCGTCAGTGACTTGCAGTGTAAGCCAACGTATTAAGTGCTTTGTTTTGACAATTTACTTACAAATAAATTTTTATTTTCTCAGCCCTGGTAAAGGAGAACTGAAAACTGCAGTTTTGGCATGTGGATCTCCCCTTTAACCTCCACCTGTTGCAGAGGTGCAAACCTGTGGCTGTTTCATGAATGCCTTCTTTCAACATCTCTGATTTGCTGCAAACAGGAAGATACACCTATGCAGATGACATCAAAGTTTTGGTAAATTGAGATGTAAGAAATAGAAGAGAAAATAATTGAAAACCAATTATATGGTTTGTTCAAAAAAATGGCTGTATCTGCTACCAACAGATTTGGCACTCAAAATCAAGATTTCAAGCCAGCAGTGAGCTGTTTTATTACCACTAAAATATGTATCCCTAGCTAGCATACTGAAACATGGTTAAAAACCACTGATTGAACTGTGTTTTTAGAGCAATTAGTTCAGTGTTCTGTTTATGTCTACAAAAAGATGTGAACGTGATGGGTTTTTGTCAAGTTGCAGGAAAAACATTTTATTTTTTTCAAGAAAAGTTACAGCTATGCCTTTCAGATCAGGAAAATGTTTCTATCATTTGGTCCCATTTATCTGTTCATCAGCCATAGTTTATAAAATGCAGTTTTAGGCAGGAAGAAAACAGTGTTTGCTCATGGTTGCAGACAATTTTCAAAGCAGCCACAGCTTCAGCTTTTCATATGGAGTGGACCTACTTCAGTGGAATAAAACAGAAAATAGCCATAAAAAAAAAACAAACCTGTAAAAGCAAATAGCCTGCACAGTCAAATAGGAAGTGGGTCTGGCAGCGTTCTTCTGCTGATGGCTTTTTGATAGCTCTGTTTGATCAGTCAGTCCCTGCCAGGTAATGCAGAACCACAGAACGGGTTGGGTTGGGTTGGAAGGGACCTTAAAGCCCACCCAGTGCCACCCCTGCCGTGGGCAGGGACACCTTCCACCATCCCAGGTTGCTCCCAGCCCTGTCCAACCTGGCCTGGGACACTGCCAGGGATCCAGGGGCAGCCACAGCTTCTCTGGGCACCCTGTGCCATCTCCCTTGACCTGCTGGCCACACTCCTTTGATGCAGCCCATGGGGGGTTTCTGGGATCCAGCACATGTGGCCAGGTCATGCTGAGCTTCTCATGCACCAACACCCCCAAGTCCTTCTCCTCAGGGCTGCTCTCAATCCCTTCTCCACCCAGCCTGTGCTGGGGACTGCCCTGACCCAGATCCAGCACCCTGAACTGGCCTTCTCCAGCTCCATGGGGTTTGCCCAGTCCCACCTCTGCAGCCTGGCCAGGCCCCTCTGGATCCACCCCTTCCCTCCAGGTGTGATCACCCCACCCAGCCTGGGGCTGCTGCTGAGGGCTCCATCCCACTGTCCCTGTCACAAAAGGAGATGTTAAATGTGTCTCTGTGTGTGTCTCACTGTGCCTTAAGCACAAATAACTCATTGCAGATGGTCTGACTTGATGATCAGGGTATCAGAAATCCTTTAATTGTAAATTAATTTACAGTGTCAGCCTGTCAGTGTCATTTGTGTCACCACCAACACTTCCTGAGGTTTGCCAGCAGCAGTGGGCCTGCTGTTGTGCTCATTTACCTCAGCAGCCTTCATCTTACTGAGAAAAAGTTTTTAAAAAGTGATTTATTTTGCCATGCCTTGCTTCTACTGATAAAAAAATGTAAAAAGTCCAAGTTATCTTAGAATTTCACGATTGAACACAGTTGGGCATTCTCCAGTTAAATTTATTTTGACTAGTTTCACAGTTACGCCCTTTGTTTTCATGATATATATATTTTTTTCATTATATGTTCATGAATATATAAATATATAAAATTATAAATATATCTAAAATATATTCTGTATATCAAATATATATATTTCTAAAATAACCACAGAAATATTATATATGGGTATATAAATTTGTATATTTTCTTTCTTTACACGCTTATGAAGTTTATTGGTACAAGAAGCCTGCTGTTGTTCACCCAGCAGTGGCCACTCTTTAGTAACTGTGGTGTGATGCCCCACTGCAGCTCAGGGGTTTTTCTCTGGCTGAAAATGTCTATGTTAATATAATTCCTATACCTGCAGTTTCAATCTAGGGAAAAGCATCACTGAAGATGTAACTTTATTTCTCATTTGATCCTTTCCTAGGAAGTGCCTTTTTTACTTCCATTCAGTCTGTTTTGGGAAGAGCCCTGGAGTTCTTTGGGGTGAGGAACAGGTGGGATTGAATAACAAAAGGATGTGATTTATGTTTGCTGCTTGGAGCCAGAGTGACTCCAAACAACGGCAGCATCGCGATGACAAGGAAATGTACAATTTGTTCTCGTCAAGCAGTGTGGGTGTGCAGGAACCTGACAAGGCATAAACTGTGAAGTGGTATCCCTTTTAACCAATCCAGCACTAATGTACATTGATATAACAAGAAGGATAACACTCTTCCAGGAAGTGAAACTGCAAGAATTATGTAGAATTTTTGGATATTAATCCTTCTTTTCTGTTACAAACTGTACCTGGATTATTTTGCTTTAATGATGAGAGAGTTTGAAGTAAAGTTTTTTTGGACAAAGAGTTATAGGGACTAACAGGGAAAAAATAATTCAGAAACTGTATGCTTAAGTATTGCTGCAGCCATAGTTGTCTTTGTATTAGCATTCAGCCTGTGGAACAGAAAATAAATTCATTCAAAATGCTTTTAGGTTGAGCCTGTCAGAAAAGCCACAGGAAGTCAGGAACCAATATCCCATTAAAATACATATGCTTTCAATTTTTATAAAAGCAAAAACTCTACATATAAAGACATGTGAAGACAGTCAAAGTTGAATTATTTATGAGGATTAAATTAGTAAAGCTTTAATTCTGAAGTAATGGATAAAACTTAAGAGATATTATTAGACTAAGAGAGTTGATTTTTTCCAAGTGCCATATGTCCTCCACGTCACTGATGTAATTAATGTAACACCTAACTTATAAGTCTGAGCAGCGTGCTTTCATATTGCTCATATGCTGCTGCTGGGTGTTATGTGGGATTTTAACAGGTCTTTCTGGACACTGCTCACACTTAATGGTAAAAATGATGAGCTAGAGAACCAAAAACTGAGAAAAGGAGACATTTTTAAGGTCACATTGCTGCCCGAGTGTGCAACTCAGAACTATACAGGGCTCACTGTGGTGGGTAACTGCAGGAACTGGGGGTGTTTTAGAGGTGCACTGTGAGAAACGTTTTCAATATACAACTATTTTTTAAAGAAAGTTTCATATGTTATTTACTATGCAAATTAAAAAAGGAACTACACATGTGAGATTCATCAAAATTTAAGCAATTTACAAACAAGTAAATATTTACCTAAGGAAATTGTCTCTTGTGTGTGCTATATGCAGTGGAATAGAACAATTAAGGTTTGTAGATTTTGTAAGTTTTTAGTACTTAAAAAGAGTAGTAGGAGGTGGTAAAAATAATTAGGAAAATAATAACCAATTTTGAGTATTTGTCCCTAGTTTCTTTTACTGCAGCACACATTTCAGCCTCAGCTGCCAAGCTTAATGGCTGAGCATACTGGTTTTAATCACAACTTAAATTCTGACTTATTAAAGTTCTTCCAGCTTTACACAATAACCTTTAATCATTAAAATTTAGTTCACTGCTTTCTGTCAACAGAAGTTTGTTTTCAGTATATAATCAGCATTTGTTGGATGTGAATATGTAGAATTTCTTTTCTTTTACAGGAATGTGTCTTAGCAACCATGTCCCCTTGATTCCTTTGGGCACACAGGGGAAAGAAATTAAAGTTTCTTTTCTAATTAACATAATGCAGTTAGTCCAGATTGACGAAGGGGTGGCTGTGCATCTGTGACTGAGGGAATAAACCAAATATGTCAATTTGGATAAAAAAGTAAACATTCCTTGTTCAGCACAGAATTTCAGATTAATTGTCAGCACAATAATTATGGAAGTGTAATTAATGTTTAGGCTCGGAATTCGCTCGAGTAACAGGAATGCCCGAATACAAATCTGTGGTGTTGTCAACCTTTATGCAAGTGCAGGAATTTTAAGGGTGCTGTACATATAATTAAGTCAGCAAGCTGCCTGCTTATCAGCTAAATAAAATGATTAACGGGCATGACCCTGGTAAGTTTTTGACAGTCATCTCTTGTGAGTGTAACAGGGCTGCTCTGTGGGCCGGGGGATTCTGACTGAGTGTTGTCTTGTCAGTTGTGCCTTTGCTTTCACCTTGCTATGCAGGCATCTCCTCCATCTCAGGCTCACATCAGCTAAAAAGGCAGTTGTTAAAATGATCATAATTAGGCATGTTCTTATTGCAGTTACGTTGTGCAGACTGAAATATGGAATATTTGTTTCAGCGCAAGCTCCAATTCTTAATATTTTTGCTTCAGATTGAATTTGTACCCGAGCAGGAATTTCAGTTCCAGGTTTTATTTCCATTCATTTCTTTTAAAAAAAATATAAAAGGTGTTATTTCATTTCTGTTGAAATAATATTTAAGTCTGGGACAGAGGGTTTATATTCATTTGTTTGCAAATCACATTTGTTAAAGGTGGCAGTGGGAGAAGCAAAAAGAAGGGATGCAGGTGGGAATTCCACCTGCTGGGAGCACAGCTGAGGAGCATTACAGGGGGCTCAGCTGAAGGGCATTTCTGAAGAGGAGTATTTATTTCTTTAGATTGAAAGAAATGAATGAGTCTGAATCATCCAGGCACACTCACAGAGCTCAAGAGGAACAGGGAGTATCTTTTGTTTCATTGTAAGTCCAGCAAGCAAGGAATGAAATTTTGCAAGACTGGAAATCATGAGAGGAAAAAGTTCTGCCTGTTCTGTTTGAAATGCAGCTTGCATTTATCTTTAGACATGATAAGATTTCTTTTTTTTTATAAAAAATTAGTGTTACAGAGATGAAAGCCAAAGACTCAGAAATATGAAAATGTGAAATAAATTACACTAATTGAATCTTATTTTTTCCTTTCAGAGACTGCCTTTAGTCCACATGTCAACCACGATTAGGTCCTCTAGAATCCAAGGACTCGCTCTTGAGGACACTCCACTTTGATCAGCTCCCAGCCAAGTGCTTTGCTGGATGTAAATGACTTCAGCTGGGGTGGAGAGTCGGGCTCACTTTGCAGCTCTCAAAGGCAGCCCAGACAGCACAGAAAATCTTCCTGTGCTGGTTTTTTCACTGACCACAGTACAATGCATGACTCATCAGTCCATGTCTCCTCCAGTGCAGGAGGATTCCAGGTTACATTTCACTTTGTGTCCAAATTGTGACTTTTGACTCTGAAATTTGGCCTTGCTTTAGCAAACCGCTTTTATATTTTCACATTCTGAGAGTTTGCCTCTAAGTAGTCAACAACTACCGTTTATCATTTTACAGTAATTTCCCAAGAATGAAAAGAAAAATGTGACTTCGGGTTACTGAACTTGACTTAGTGTTTGAAATTCAAGAGAGAGGCAGATGCTGCCTTGGTTTAACCAGAGGTGATTTTGGTAGGGGGTGGAGTATTTTTGCCATTGCTTAGCACGTACTCTGCCCTTCTACACTGACCTTTTCTGACACTTGAGGTCTCGTGCTGGTCCTGTGGGAAGGAGCAGCCTGAGATGTCCCTCTAAAGGACCCCATGTGGAAATAAAGATGCCCTGATGCTTCTGGAACTGGGGAAGGTTTGGTGATCCACTCTGAATTTCATTAAATGCAGTGCAGACGGCACAGCTTCAGGGGGAAAGATAAACCACAAAAATATATTTGGTTTCTTTCTTTTCAGTCTGTAAACTGTGTTTCTTTAGACATTATTCAAATATTTGCATGAGAGCAATAGATAACATTCAACCAAAATTAGGTAAGAAGTTGCTCTCTCTGAAAGAGCTCAGTTGCTGTTGTCCTTCTCAGAGTGAACAGAGAAATTCCATCTGTGAACCTTCCCAAACAATCCTTTCATTCACGTTTAAGAACCTGAATCACTTCTCCTTGCATTTCAGGTTTGAAATGTGAACTGAAATGTGTTTCTGCAGATAATAAACAGTAACAATGAACACTATAAATAATTTAGTTGGCAACTCCTACCGATTTGTTCCTGGAAGCAAAGGTGATGCAAGGATATGCCAGTTGAGATAAGCTATAGGAACGCCCACACCTGGTTGAGTTAACTTCATCACATTGCCGAGAATAACTCGGGAAGTGCTTTGTCTCTTCCCAAAGAAAGCTGCATTCTTGACTGCACAAGCAATTGTACAAATGCATTTCATCTTTTATTCACATGGTGGCTGGGTGTCAAATGCTGTCGTTCAGATCTCTGGGAGGCTGTTTAGGACATTCCCCTCTGTCATTTAAGTGTCACTTTAGCCCCAAATTACTTTGGATACGTTTGGTTGGTTGGTTTGTTTGTTTGTTTGTTTTATCCTAACAGCATTCCTCCCAAGATGTTCATGTTTCTATCTCCTGTCTATTGCTTACCTAAAATGTCATGTGTCAATGTATAAATGGTGCTAAATTCCCACCCATTTATACACAGATATACATTCCTTCCTGGCTGTGTTCTCAGAAGGATGCCTGTTATTGTAATTGCCCCCAGAATGCAATAAAGAATAACCAGGTAAACAGCAATCAAAATGCTGGAATGTATCGAGGAGAGGGTTTGCCAAAAACTTTATTCCGAATAAGTTTTACGTTGCATGCCAGGCCTATACAGTGAAATGAGAAATTTATAGAAAACTGTATGGATAGAAAAAATTCTTGCCAGTCCCATTTTAGCTTTTTTGCACATATTCAGTGCCACCTATTATTGTATTTTCTACTATTAAATGTTACCAGGCTATGCAGTTCACATTTTGCAACAGTATAGCATGCAATTCTAAAAAAAATATTAACAACATAGAACTACTGATTTAAGGATATCATCCCTTGATTTCCAGGTAACATACACGATGATATTTAGTTTGATATTTTTTTAAATGAAAATGATATTAAAACCAGGCAGCAAGGAACGGAGCAGTGTTCTCTGAGCTGATGCCGGTCCCCAGTGCCACTGCAATGGGATAGATAACCACGTTGTCCTTCCCCTCCATCTGTGATTGTCTTCAGAAGAAAATAATCCCATTATTATCAGTTAATTCTTGCAGTGCAGACAAGCTGTTAACAGAGAGGATCAAAACCAGGCCATATCTGGGAACTTTATATTCCACAGCTAGGAACTTTATATTCCACAGCTAGGAATTTCAAACAAATTTTTGTTTGAAACAACAAAACCCACCATGTGATTAACACAAAAAGTTCATTTACCAGCTAAGCCGTGTTGGTGATGCTTGGTGTGCCCACCCTGAGGTTACCCTGGCCATGAAGGAGCATGAACTGATAGATAATAATAACCCCACTGATGATAACCAAAGGACAAGAGATAAGAAGTGATAAAGAAGTAGAGCCAAGGCCTTTGTGTTTAGCAGCTCGTGGTGCTTCCAAATTGGAAAGGAAAAATGACATTTTTTCTTTTTTACTAAAAAAAGTAAGAAGTGCATAAGAGAAAATACAAAATAAAACTTTGAATAAAAAAAATCCCCAGATGGTCATTAAATATGTTAAATGGCAGCCTGCTTTCAGCCCACCAGGCACCGAGTTTATTATTCTAATAACATCTTAAAATGAAAAAGATAAAGTCTTATAAAAAGAGGCTGTTAACTTTGATGGCGCTTAATCCAGATAACTTTTAGAATACCCATTAATGTGCAGAGATACAAACATATATTCAGCACAACAATAGTTCCCTCCAGAAGAGCCCTCATGCAGGCACTGCCAGATTTTTCTCTTCTCTCTTGCATGCAGGTGCTTAAAAAGAGAAAGCTTCAAAGGAAGAAACAGAACTAACACTTAAAACAGTGATTTATAGAAAAAAATTGAAATTATGAATGTTAAAAATACAGAAGAGTAGGGAAACCAGAATTCGGGAAGGTAGTTCCTTTTGCAGCCTAAGGTTTGCCATACAAAGCATATTATTGCAGATGTATGTTATTAGGATTTGATAAATATGCCATATACACAGTAATAATATTTGATCATTCAATAAAGTAAATCCTTCTCAAATAATGTGCTTTTCACAGTAATTTATGAATACATCCAATTTAAGTGTCATGGCTTGGAATGGCCATAATCATTTTGGGACAGTTAGACATGTATATATTGGTTTGATGTTATCGAAATAAGTATTATCATGTTTACTTAATGTTTTCAGAAACTGAAAACAGAATGAAGTAAATTTGCTTTATTTGAGGAATGTGGATGTGCAGAGTTTGAGATCCTGGACCGGAAAACCTCCTCTTCTAGAAGCCCTCAGGTATTTACAGCATTGTTTCAACTCAAGCTTCATTTTCTGTAAAGCAGTTTCAGGGTACTCAGTTTATATGGAATTCTAATTCCAATGTTAAGGCAATGAAACCTTCCAGATTTAGCTATTTAATAAGATTTTTATTGTTTTAAGAGACCTGTATCACTTTTACAGTGTATCCAAAGCAGATTTGCTCATTTCTTTGATTTCACATGCTTGGTATGATTGCAAATTTTTCATACAGCCTTTACAACTAATTTATATTTTCCTGTTTTCATACAACGACTTAGTTCTGTACTACTGAGAAAAGTATTGAATACTTGAGTGGCATTTTTTGGATCAGACAGTTTCTATTAAGATCTGTGCTGTATTTTGGAATATTTTCCCCCCTCTGTTCTCTTTCTCAGGTTTCTGTGCAGGCAGCTCGGCCCTGTCAGTGATGCACAGACCGAGGTATTGACCCAACCCAGAGTGAGCTCGTGTGTCTGTCCTTCCCAGACGGAGCAGCACGGCTGGAAGTCAATTTGGAATGTGCAGAGGAACCCAAGGAGGCACCGAGGCCCAAAACCTTCAATAATGATCAGCACGACAGCCCCCAGCTGCAGAACAGCCTTTGATCCGTGGTACCCATGTGTATCAGCTTCCACTAATACAAATTAGGAAAATTATTGAGTAATATCAAGGAAACAAACTTGATCAATGACTTTCACCGATTATTTCAATCCAGTGCCCACATCCTTTGTTTTCTGTCCTTGTTTCATTCATCTCACACCACCCAATCGAGCTCCTTGGTACAAGTGGTCCTCCTACAATTATTAATTCATTCTTTTTTTCACTGACTTTCAAAATTATGTTAGAACTGCAAAGAAAAAATGGTGACAAAATTAACAGTTTCACTTTAGTGTGGAAAGGCAATTTTTATATCCCTTATGCAAAATAGTCTTAGAAGTCTCAAGTAAAAAATCACTGGTAATCAATGAACTAGAGGAATAAAATCCTGTTACAAGTGAGTTCTTTTTGAACAGCAATTTCCGAGTGGAAGGGATGAATTATACTGCTCACATTAAGGATAATGTAGAAGAATCTTTTAAAAATGCAGGCAGGTCTTTTTGTCCCTACAGAATTTTCTCCAGTGGAATCCTGGAAATAGGAAAAAGGAAAAATTTAAAAGGTAACTGTACATGTTCTTTAGAAATAGGCTGCAATTCTTTTTTTTCCCTATTTCTTCCCAAACCCCTTTGCCAAAATCATTCCTGTTGCTCAGGCATTACTGTGTGTCAGGAAGGAGCACCTGCAGCAGCAAGAGAAGCAGTTTACTGAGCAGTTAAAGCTGATAACAGAAATTTCCATCTGGAAGCAAAATAAACCAGGGATCCTGGAAATAGGAGGAAGTCCTTATTCAAGAAAATGCTCAGCTCTTCACGGTGGAAAAGCAGGTAAGTGGTACACTGGGGCATTATTCTCTTCTGGGAAAAGAGGCACACTGGAAACATGTTACAGAGCTTCACACTCATCATCATGTTTGTTTGGAGCTCCAGACCAAAGGGAGAAGAAATGGCTTGAGAAATAAATTGGCAAAAAACTTTTCACTCCACTGAGAAATACATTCCTCAAAATTCAGCACCTTCTATGCTGAAAACATATTCTCGGGAAGCATTGGTTCCTTTTTGGAGGGAACAACTGAATACCTTGCAAAAAGTGCATGGGAGTGGATATTTGAACATGTCCAGGAGTAGTAACGGGCTTCAGTAGCAACTTTAAAATGGCTCAGCAGATGCCTGCACTTCTGAGCTGGATTACTGCCAAGGAATAAACCTCATTGCTCTGAATTTACTCTGTATGAAGAGATGGCTGGCAATAACTCTGGCCACACTGAAAGTACACTGGAATTAACCTAAAAGAAATCAATCTAAAACATCTAAACGCAGGTAAATGCATTTATCTTCTTCTCTAAATACACGGCAATAACAGAACGGGCCGTCTTGTCACTAATTAAGAGTTCAAACTGTCAATCTTTGGTTCTTCTGTTCAATTAGAAAAAAAAAAAATTAAACAATTGTGGACACGCACAGTTGTCAGAACTGAGGTTTCTGGAGAGAAGCCAGGCTGCAGGTCCAGCCCTAGAGAATCATGTGCAGAATGTCATTAGGAAACATGAGTTTGGATTTTGGTTACATCTGATAAAGGCACCAAGGAAGCTCCACAGAGCACTGTGCCCTACAGCAGTGCCCAGTACAGCCCAGAAATGAACATGGGCTAGTAAATAAACTGTAGAAGATGGAAATCAGTGGAGATCAACAATGGGTAAATAATCCAGCAAAATATATGCCGGAGAAATGCTTTCTTCCTCTTTACTTTTTAAAGTAGAGTAACTTGTGAGTACTTTTTTCATTGTTCTATCTCTGATTTTCAAGAGGGGCTGATGATTTGATAGCAGAACCTGATGTAGTTATTGAAAAACTTGATTCTGAAGCATGGTGCAGCAGTTCTTGAAAATCTACGCCTCTAAAACTTCAGATTTATTACCTGAGATGTCTTCTGTGCTTTACATTAATTGTGATATTAAAATAGACACAAAACTGCATAGTTACATGCTTTGACAAACTTTTAAACTGATTTATACTTTCCATGACATTCACAAGTGCAGATTGTGTTTCTGTTGTAAAGTTTTTGTCACAAATGAAAGTACAAATTATTTGATACGAAGTTAAAATGCAAGAATGCAAAATAGCAACTTTGGTATCATTTAGTGTTACCTAAAAAGTTAACAAATATTGAGCAGATGTCATTAAAGCAAATTCTGATTTATTCCAATTTCATATTCAGCTTCATTGTGAATACAATCTTTTATAATTATTGAATACAATCTTTTATAATTATTGTTTCTTACAAGTGTAATGTCAGGTTGCAGCCTTGGGGTGAGAGCAGATGAAGGAAGGTATGAACTCGTTCCCAAAGTTCTCATACAATTTCAAAGGGTTTCTTTCTTAATAAAAGTTCACATTTTTCAATTGTCATATACTTGGTTTTCATTTTCGAGTGGGAAACATGTCAAATACAGCTTGGGTTTTTTTTAAATTCACTAGGGCTTAGATGAGGCTTAATTTATTTCAGCAGCTGAAACTTGTCCTCTTAGTCAAGTTTCATCATTTCCAGATAATGAAATCTTGCAGCAGTTCCATATTAGACTGGGAAGCAAAGTGTTTTGTAGCTTAACTTTCAGGGTTGTGGTTATCACCCCAAAGAGGGAGGAAATTTTGCTTATCTGAAGCACTCACATGTTGAGATTCCAACAGAAAAGGCACAAACCATGTGGGTATTATGGAAATAGCAAACAATACTTTCATATCCTACACTGGGACTCAGCCAGTCTACCTTAGCCCTTTGAAAGGGAGGCCAGAACTTGAAATTTATGTTTAAATAAATATATAGGGCATCATTTAAAGTCTGCCAATGCATCAGGAAGTGTCCAAACCCTAATCCTGCTGAGGGAGCAGCTTTTGTGGCAGTAACACCCCCAGCCCAGGGACCACTGCCCTCTGCTCATCCCCTACTCACTGCCACACTCTCCCATTGTGGGAAAATTGAATTAACCCCTCATTAGAAATCAAATATTTGCAGATAAATGTTTGATATCCTTCCTCCAGTAGTGGCTAACCAGAAATATTCCCTAACACCCAAAGTCCAATCTGCAGAGCTGGATGTGGGATCAGACCTTCCTGCTGCCTGTAGGGCTGAGTCCTGCCCTGCTGCACCAGACCAAATTAATCTTTTCCTGAGCAGTGTTATTTCAGATAGTGCTGGTGGTCAATTATGCAGCCCCTCTTAAATTCCTCGCTCAGCTGTTGCACTGCATAAGTGATTATTTCCTGTTGGGTGTTATCTGACTGCTGGCTATAAATCTTAGTGAATAACCACTTGTTTTCCCGTTCTGACAGATGCTCCCAGGGAATGCTTGTTAAGGGAAGGAGGACTCCTGTCTGCATCTGGTGCAGTCAGCCCCAAAGTAGATTAAACACTAAACAACCGTGGCCAGATTTTGCATCCTGATGCTCACAGGTAACCATGCCCTTGTCGTGAGAGATGTTTGAAAAAGAACTATTTCAGTCTGCTGTGCTCACAGCCCGTGAGGATTCTGCTGTCTCCATCCTACAGATCACTCTGATTTAGGAGTAGGCTGTGTCATTCATTACCTCAGTAATTGTGAAGGAAAAAAAAAAAATGGTTCCAGGGCTCGTTCTTTGTAAAACGATCTTGCCAGTGGCTATGGTAAAACATTTGATATGGTACTGAAACATGGAAGGTTCTGTCATTGTTTGTTCTGCCTCTTATTACATTTATTACAATTGAGAAGAAAAGAATATAGGAAAGGATGTGAAAGGCATTTCCACTATTATCTGAATAATTTTAATATCTTAATTTAGATGTTTTTAGAACTCTCCCTTTTCTGGTAGATGTACTTTCCATTTACTGGTGGCTCAGGGTCACCCTTTGGTGAGACCTGGGCCTGGCTAGACCGGAGAAGAATGAGAGGTGATTTCATCAGTCCCTGCAAACGTCTCCAAGACTTGTCAGAGGTGGTGCCCAGGGACAGAACAAGGAGAAATGGCCAGAGACTAAAACACAACAAGTTTCACCTCAACACAAGGAAGAACTTCTTTCCATGAGGGTGGCAGAGCCCTGGATCAGCTGCCCAGGGAGGGTGTGGAGTCTCCCTTTCTGGAGACATCCCAAACCCACCTGGACACATTCCTGTGTCACCTGCTCCAGGTGACCCTGCCTTGGACTGAGTGATCTCCAGAGCTCCCTTCCAACCCTTCAAACTCTAACAATTCTGTGTTTCTGTGAAAACAGTAATTATTTATGTGTAAGAATCTATAAAGTGATGGAACCACACTGTGCTGTCTTAAAAAAATTGTTCATCTTATCAATAATTCTGCCAGCTCTCTGCCAATTTGCTCTGTCAGTTTTCCTTTTCTTTGATCAAAGTCAGAAAAGAACTTATTAAAAGAAAGGCAGCCTCTGCCTGGTGCAGAGCTTACCGAAGGGGAAAGGACTTTTGTGTAATTACTTCTTTTACATAAAAACAACACCAAAAAATCTTTGACAGTTGTTATCCTTTTCCTGCTACTGGACAATCCTTTGTAACCCTCAGATTTCACTGCTGTGCCTCAGGCCTGCCTGCTGGGTGGCTGTCACGCATTTGGGGGATCAGATAATGGCCAGGGTCTTGTTCCATGGCAGATTGCTGAGGAGTTGTCCCAAAGGAAAGGGAGACTCCTCAGTGTCCATAATGTACAGCACACAGGGAGCTAAATCAGCCCCAGCCTCCTCTGGCACTTCCTGTGTCTCCACACTATTTTTTTCCACACAATTCAGTCTCCCCTTCCCTTCCCTTCCNTGGATGTCTCTGCCAGGCTGTCAGAGCTGGTTTCTAGAAAGAAATGTCATAAATTCAGTACAGAATTTTTGCTGTTGTTTCAGAGGAACTACTTTGATTTCATTTCAGCAGCCTTAGGGTCTTCGCTTGTGGATTTTTTTATAATAAGGTCGGTTTTCCTTGTAAAAAGTAACAGTTAAAAGCAAGATACTGTATTTTACTAGAAAATGGCACCACTTCACCTGTGAAAGGGAATGGAGCTGAGTGATCAAATTACAAACTGAATAAAAATGTTGTAACCATGAGGAAGGGAGGTGATGGGTGGGTGCTGCTCTGTCCTGGGTTTGGATCACACAAGTGGGACTTTGAGGAGCTGCGTGATGCAATGCTGGCTTGGAGATAAGGAGCACCAGCTGATCTTCCTTCTGAGTTTTATGCAGATGGCAGAACAGAAAAATCAAGAGGGAAGTCAGGGTATTTTGAATATATTGAAGTTTACTGCATCTTCACAAAAGTAGGACAAATACGAAAAGGAGGAAAAGTGCCCCACTTGCATATTCGGATTTTACCAAACAGCTCTGCCCTGTTTCTTTGCTGCAATTTGAAAACTGATGTTTTAATAATCAGTAGATGCTTATTATTTAATTATTAATTAATTAGTTAATGCTTTTTCGACTTTTGATTCAGCCTAAGTGTATATCAAAATATCAGTTGTACACACATTTTCTTGATCACCAATAAAATTTGTGACACCACGCTGATCAATAGCAGTGTATTAAATAATTAATTATCACAATACAGACATCTTATAATTTTATAGAGCAGTTAGGCTTTAATGCAGCATCAAAATGCTTCATTCTTTCAAAGGTTAATGCAAACTGGGGATGAGTAGTATAGATGCCAACCACAGAGTGTTTTCACTTACATGTGTGCTTAATAATTTTTCCTCTATTAGGAACAGTTAAAAACCCTGTCTCCCCTCCAGTTTGGTTTTTCTTGATCTGTTATTCCGATTTTGCTCGTTAATCTATGATGGTTAATCTGGTTTATATTTTATGATGTATTTATTTATTAATTTCTTACATTGAGATGCTCAGTTTATGTGGTTTGTTGGTGCAAAATACCAAAAATTCTAATGGCGAGTGGGTTACATCTTCGTTACAAAGAAAATGCACAGTCCTCAATGTTGTAAAATAATGAAGATGAAATTTGGCATTCTTTGCTTTTAGTAATCTGCAGTCTATCATTTCTGTAAATGAGAACAGACAATTCTTTCTTTACTATTTAATCAAATAGCTGAAGATATTAAAACTAGAATAAGTTAAGGACTTTTAATAGACTCTGAAAACACAGGAATTTCAAGATGGCCCAGATTAATTATTCTTTAATTAAATGCAGTGTGTTAAGCCCAAAGTACAGACATTTGGGTTGCAAAACGTGGGTAGGGATCTATAGAAAGCAAACCTATTAATAAAGCTTAATTTGTAAGAATTAAGAGGGGAAAGATGAGATGACCAATTGTGTCACATTGGAAACAGAGAGGAACAAGAACTCTGTGAGTAACACAGAGTTCCTCTGTGAGGAACAATTTGTGGTTTTATAAAAGGATACAGAGTGAGTTGACTACACCAGATTTAGGTTTTTAGACAAATCTAAAGAATTAAAAGAAAAGAAGCCAAATCAGTCTGTAAAGACAGTGAGAAACTTGGGGGGTTTTATTGGTTTTGTTCAATACAAAAGGTTGTTTCTCATAAAAACCTTAAAATAATGTGTATCAAGACTTGCCCTGTGGAGACTGAACCCTTTTACACAGCCAGGTTTACACAGGGTGCCACAACCTTGCTCTGACTACCCGAACGTTGCATTATAATGTACAGCAGCTGATCCTATAGGTGAATATGAGTAATAAAACCCAGGGCTCATAAACTCCCTCAGACCATGCACCTGTGCTGCATTTTAATACCCTCTCTCCACTTTCTGTATCATTAAACCTGACACACCAAATTTTATTCCCTTTAGCAGTGTTGTTAGGTTGAATGCCTACTAAATATGAACCCTAAGTGGAGATGACTTCACCTTGGTGCTGAGTTTTCTTTGCTTCAATTACCTCTGATACTTGCCTTGCTTCAATTAACTTTGCAGGATCTGTGAAAAGGTCTCCCTATTATTGTGAGATATTTTTCTAAGGAAGGAAAAATATTTATTTGGGAGTACACAGTGATACAGAAATGAGTTAAAAGAAATGGCATTTTTGGCAGGTAGAAGTAGCTAAAGGCCATATTTAAGTACTAATAATTGTTATAATCTATTTATAGTCCCTCTTTGGAACCTCATTCTTTTGCTTAACCAGCTACAGACTCAGTGCAGAAATATCTTTTTCTGGTTTACTTCCTGTGCTCCTTATTTATTTGAATTTTGCCTCAAACTTCTCAGGGCAGTAATCAAGTCATTTTAACAGTAAAATTCAGTGTGGTTTCTACTCCAGATATCTCATATATGATAGAGGACAGGTATTTCAGTATTGCCTTGTCTCACATCAGACAGCAGTAAGGAATTAGGCCTGGAATAGGGATAGAGCAGTTTTCAAGGACTGACAAAGCTGAACCTGCTTTGATCCAAGCAAGCAGAGCCTGAAGAAAAATAGCAGTTCACTTGTTTGCTGCTGAGGTGTTATAGCAATGGCACATGATTTCTGAATCCTTAAAAAAGAATGGCTTCTGTCATTTTATATTTATTTTAAACTTCTGTGCCCAGCTGATTTAAAACTATTTGATCTCCAGGCTTGGCTAACTTGTTGCTGTCAATCTCAGCAGGAATTTTGATCACAAACAATCACAAAAAATGGTTACTCAATGTGAAAGCCAGTAACGGGGGAATATGGGAAGTGCAACTAAGAAGCCAAAATTGTTTTTAAGATAGCAGTCAAAGGCTGATTTAGAAGGATACATTCCTTGAGATCTGGAGATTTATTTTCCAATGAGGAAATACAAGATTGGGCTCATACAGAACGTGAATGAGTTAGAATGAGCAATAAGCAGAAACAGTAAATGTCCATGGTGGAATCGCAGCCCCTGACTCTCTCCAGAGTAAATTCTCTTTGGACCTGGCACAGCTCAGAGGAGAGTTTGATAGAAACAATGCCAAAGGCTAGGACAGGTATTGGATGTATCTAAAAAAAATGTTGATTTACAGTTTGAAGGAAGAGGTCTCTCATTTTACCAAATTTCTCATCCTTGCAAAGTTTAAAAGTTTAAAAACTTATATCAATGTATCTCTTGATCTGTGTCTTTTTAATCAACAAATTATCTAAATAAAGTTGTTGCTTGTTTTATAATAATAATGCTTTATTTATACCTTACTAATTAGCAGGTCCCTCACTATCAATCAAACCATGAGTCACTTTAATACTTTTTTCTTTAAAACCCTTTGTCTTTTCCTGATATTATATATGGGAATAAAAGGCTTAGATGACCCTGAATGTAGTAATTCCTCAGGGAAGATTTCTTTCGGCAAGAGTTACTTCTTTTATTAAATGGCATGTCAGTGCTTTCCGATAGTTGCTAATATATTATTTATGCATTTTTTATTATTATTTCAACAGCTGGTCTGCACACAGAAGATATCAAGAAAAAAAAAATTAATCATTTTTCTTTTCCTTTCGAGATATGCAGAGTTTTGGTGATCAGTAGCTAAGTAAGATCTAGTCCTGCCCCTATTCCAAGTTTTAACAATTTGTCTCACAGCTTCAGTTAATCAGCAATGGCTGTGAAAAGAATTTTCTCCTCCCTTTTAGAGCTCTGTGTTTCTGTGAGTACTTCTGATCAAATACTCTTTTCACAGAGTGGAAAGCTCTTGCTTTCCCCACTGAACGCTGTGCATTTGTTCTCTGTGGTAAACACCAGTTGGCCTCTGTGCTTTGGTTTGCTGCATTTCCCTCGCTGGAGCACATAGAACTTGGGGAAAGAAAGTTTGGGAATGGTTCTGAATGCATGGCCCAGCTTCCTCTCCTGCAGTATCACACACAAAATCAGGGTTCACCCAGCTGGAAATCAGCGAGGTGAGGATCCACTCTTCGGTGGCACAGGACAGCTTTCACTCCATTGTTGATGTGCTTTGAACCTGACTGAAAATCAGCAATTGATCTTCAGTTTATTATATTTTCATGCAATTTAGAAAAAAAAAGACGCTTTGAGGGTGGACATCTCATCGGAGAGACAATAACCGGGGAGGTGAGAGATGTTTGTTCATCACTGGGATGCTGAGCTCCATGAGCAGCCTGGGGGAGCTGTGTGAGCACATTGTCACACCAGCCATGGCCCTGGCAGGACCAGGTCACTGCTGTTGACCCCTCTTTAATCAAACCATTCTGCCTTCCATGTCAGAAATCTCCAGAAAGATAAATTAATTGAATTTTTTAGGATCACAACTGACATGTTCAGCTGTATAAACCTTTTCTACTGTTAAATTTACACTCATGTAAACCTCCTACTGCTGATCTACCTTATACCTTAAAGGATTATAACCCTTTGGGTTTGGGTTTCAGTTTTCTTCTTCGTCAAAGTAAACTCAAGAATGGTGTCTTGTTAACTACTTTTTTGAACAAAAGAAATCAAGTAGCAGAATAGCTATGAATATTAGTTAGAAATTTAAAAATTTTTATGTCATATTTTCATACTTGTGCTTCTATCATAATTCTATCCCATTTTTGTAGTGATATTCTGTGCCATTACCTTGCTTTATGAGATCTGTGTTTTGTTTTTTTCCTCAAGGTGAGCTTTACACATTTTTATATTTCTAATGCATAGCCATGAAACATGAAACAATGTTCAAGCCAGTTGGTTGCACATAAACAACTGGGATTCCAAGGGATGACATCTGCCAGGAGCTCCAAGATTTGTGATTGGTTTTTTTCAAAGTCAGTGTTCCCAAACTCTCTCAAGAACGTTTGGGAATGTGCTTTGTGGGCTGTTTGGCACATTGCTTGCTTTTTCTTATCGAGTCGCAGTTTTCCTCATAAATCTAAACAGTCTGCTAATGATTTGTGTGGCTTGTAATTGGTTCTGTATTTTATAGAAGGATTTATTGTCATTGTGGTGTAGTGCAATTATTAATTGGTGTGTTTGCTAATCTTTGTCAGTCTTGCATTTGGTTGCCTTCATATTTCCGAAATCATTTCTTGTGCTCGACTAAAGCAGAACGTGGGCCTGTGTTTGAAAATGTGACCTCTCTGGAGCAGAGCTGGCTTTGCCTCTCGGGCTAATTAGCATTCAGTGGAACATCCCTAAATGGACACTGTACAAGGTATCAACTGGTGAAGGAACAACTGTTTTCCCTCCCGTGCTCAGGAAGATCAACCTTGTAATTAACATGCTCAAGTAGCTGTGGTCTGAGATAAGAAAAGTCAATCCAAACCTGTGTTAATAGCTTCAGCTTCAATTAATTTTCATCAGAACTGTCATATACCCCCCAGTGGCCCAAGAGCTGCTGGAAGATGGCTGGCTGTGCATTTTGTAATGAATGGATCAGATGGAGAAATGGAAGAGTGAGAGTAACATGCAGAAACCTCTATAACAATATAATCACCCCATGGTCTATCTGATCATTTTGTACTTAGCATAGATCTCAGCCACTGATCAAAACTAGGGCAAAAAAGGTATGAAGGTGATAATATTCTGTTTGTTTGTTTATCCTACACATTTTTCTGGCAAATTATTTTTCTGGAATGAACAGTCATCAGCAAGGCAAGGGGAAAGGGACCCATCCTGCCTCTGACCTTGCTGTCGGTGGTCATTAGGGAAAAAAGAAATTGCAAAAAGAAAAGTGCAATTCTTGGTTTATGTCTCTGAACTTCATTCTCTGCTGTCGCTGCTTATCCAAATGCTTAGAAGAAAGGAAATAAGCAGCAGCAAGAGAAAGCCTGCTTGTATATGAGCATGATTTTTCTCCTCTAATGACAGATGGAGTATCTTAATAACGTGAAAAACTCACAGAACTGAATTACTGCCCTGAATTTTCATGACACGGAGCCAGCCAATGTAAAATCAGATGTGGGCTCAAACACAGGGAGCTTTAAGTGAAATGAATGAATCCTCTTGCTGCAACAAGTGAAAGCAAATCATACTAGGTCTCTAACCAAGATAAATTATACAGACTTCTGAAATTTATAACATGCAAATGTATGTAAGTTGTTACGTTCAGCCAGGGCATCATCCAGAACTCCTGTTATGGAAGAAATAGGTTATTTGCCCCATAACCTTTCTGTTTTTCCAATGGTTCTAAATCAGGTACCTCGGATCAGTCTTCAAGGTCAGTGGCTTTTTCATTAAGTGCAGAGAGCCTTGGCCTCTTCTGAGTTGCTTAAATTCCCCGTGCTCGGGGCCACTGGTTTTAGTCCTAGTTCTCTTTCATTTTTGGATCTGGCCAAAGTTAATATAACAAGCTGGATGTGTTAGCAGCTTTTTATTCCCCTCCCCACTTTCTTATTTAATATGAGAGCTCATCCTTTCAGCCTGGCAGATCACCTGCATGATTGCTGGAGTATTAAGCCCTAACTCCGTCATTAGCTTTCAGTAGGTCAAGAACATGGGTTGCACAGCAGGCAGAGTTCAAAGCCTGCAAAAACTGATTTTTTTATACTCTTTTTGATATTGCTATTTATATCTGTTAATACAAAAAGGACAGGCCTCTAAAGTTACTCTTCAGAATACATCTGACACCATTAAAAATCCCTGAGCTCCAACCATTAGGTTGATGGGAAAAGTGTTTCAGTGAAGGAATATGGATAAGGTTTTGTGGGACTAAAGACTAAATTCATGGAAAACATAATTTCTATCATTCTGCCAATTGTACTCCAAGTAAGAAACTTCAGTAATTCTCAAAAATGGTATTTGCTCAACTGCTCTTAATAAATACTTGAGCTTCTTTAGCATCTCTTATCTCAGCATGTTTTTCAAGTTTGAATTGTGTCCTTTGGTTCCCCTCCCCAGTAGGTCACAGTTATTATTTCCTGTAAAACAAGCGAAGAAGCTCAGGAAAACACACATTATTTTCCTCAATAATACGTGATGAACAATGACAGAAGCAGAAATAATATCCTGCTGTTCTGGCTGTTACACTGCCACATTTCCTGGCTTGTAGTGCTCTGGGAAGGGAGATCAACACTTCGTCAGAGTGACTAAGCAGTTGGAGGTGCTGTGTTAATGTGGCACTGTCTCCTAGGATTTGGGTTCACTTGGCAATTACATTCAATTAGAAAACACCACTAAGTGACTTCTCAAGGTTGTGATTTAGCTTGGTGTGGTTTCCAGGTGAAGAAAAGCCCTGGAGGAGATGTTATTAATTGTACTCTTCACAGCGGTGCCTAAGGAGCAGCCAAGGTCAGTGCCAGCTTCCCAGGCCCCCTGCAGGTGAGTGACCAGGAGCTGCTTCAGCTGAAATAGTTTAGAATCTGAGAGCACAAGTGGCAAATGTCATTTTACGGAGGGAAGGACAGAGACAGAGAGGAGGTTCTCCAAACAGAAATATAAGGTGATGCCAAGGACAAAGTTTTAGGGCAAAACATCTGAGCAAAGCTCTGATTATTCTTTCTTTGTCATGCCACAATTCCTGTTCTGATGGAAGTGTAGATGCCCCATGCAATGATCCCTCATGTTCTTCTTGCTCTGTATGGTCTTACTCTTTAGCTTCCTCATACTTCTTTTTTATCCAAAATTAAAGGTGTTTCAAAGCCCCTGATGTTCACAGAAAAAAACTACTGCCGAGTGCTATCGGTCCAATTTTTGTGTGTGTGTGTAGGTTTGTGGTGTGGTTTTTAGTTGTTGGCAAGATCAGGCTGCAGAGAGATCAGGGAATGCTAAAGAACAAAACACAATTTTTGAGAGAGACATCACCTTAAGATAACATACCTCTGCCTCATTGCTTGCCAGTACTTTGTAGCATCTTAAATCTAACTGTTCAAAGCCTCTTATTCTAACAGGAAGGAAAGAAGACAGTACTTAGTTCTGTAACTCTTCATTGTGAGTTTATTTCTTTTCCAATAGTGAACAGCTTTCCAAGCAGCTGAGCCAAGAGAAGAAGTGAGTCAAGTGTTCAGATTAGCCTGTAAACTGCAGGCTGCAGGGAGCCGTGGAAAGAACCAGAATTATTTGCTTTGTTCTTAGGCTTCCTTCCCCAAGTGCCCGCTTCCCGCTCTCTGAGGCAAGAGTCTCTTAAGCAGATCTTCTCCCCGATCTGGTCTTAAAGACTGAGCTTTAATTCAGCCAGCAAATTGGAAATACATTTCAAGTGTTTGCTTAGAGGAAAAAGCTGTCAATATCCACCCCACAGTACCTGAGCAAGTTTCCCCTTTACTGAAATCTGCTGCGAAAAGTACTTATCATTAAATGTCAGACAAATAGTGAAGAAAAAAAAATGGTTGGATGTCATTTTACATTTTTTTCAGAAGAATTCACATAGAATATCTCTTCAGAATTGCTGGAGATACAGCAAACTTATATTTTCAACATAAGAGCCCCAAATGTAGATTTCTTTTAAGAACAATTTTTGATGTTCACATGGATGTGGTATTGGAATTTTCCCTGAGTGGCTTTCCCCTGGATGCCCTCAACAGTGCTCAGCTCTTTGTGTGTTTAATGGAACTGTCTGACCTTGGCCTTGCAGTCCATGAAGTCAGTTCACTGCTAATATGACATTATTAATAAGCCTACGTATGATATATCCTATATTGGGAAACAAATTGTGATGTCTGAAGTCATGCATGTTATCCCAGGTTTAGCTAGAATAATTCTGCACCTGAATTTTATTTAATTTGTCAGAAACAAAACTCAGTCCTGTTGAGAGATTTCCCAAGTGCTTCAGTACACACTTAGTGAAGTTGTTCAAGGTCAAAGCTCTGCCTTAACAAATGCAAAATTATTTATTTATTAAAAATGTTCACGTTTTAAACAAATCAACAATTTGGGGTCTCCACACAGATTAAATTTATTTTTGTAATTAAAAGTAATTTTCTTAGATAAAAACAGCCTAACAGCACCATCTTCTGTTAAACTCCAATTTCTGCACTAACCTTGAAAAGCACTTTTAATCCTTTGCATACGGATTTTGGTTGCTGCCACAAATAAAACAGAGGCTCTAGGGGAAATAAATGTAAGTGTAATCCCATGCATCCTAACAGAAGACTGGCTGAGAGTCATGAGCAGCCACTTACTGTCCAATTTCTTCTTCTCACTTAAAACAGTGAGAGGATTTCATTCAACTGCAATTTTACCTCAAATTGTTGTTGAAACGTTGGCTGCAAAAATATTTCGTAGGTATGTTCCTGTCAAATATTTGGAAGGAGGTAATTTATGTGTAATTTGAACAGCTGACAATTCTACCAACCTCAGATACCCTGTTACACTATTATGGGAGCAGAAATATTATATACATTCCATTTTCTTACCCAGTGTCGCTGCATTTATAAAACCAAAATTGCTGCAAATTTTGCAGTGAAGAGCACAAAATACATGAATATTGATGATTTTAATACATTTGTGATCCATTCAGGGCAACAGTGCTGTTAGGTGACTGTATTTTGGCAGTGATGCTTTTGCTCATGGTTGTGTTTTGTTATCTGTGAGCTCCTGTGCTTGGTCACTTCCCATGGAGTCACAGGAGCAAAACTGAGGTGCCTGAACATTCCCAGACACCGGAACCAGCCTCCTGATCATCCATTTTGTCATGGCTCATGGCTCTTATCTCTGGCTCTCCGAGCTGATGAGTTGCTCATACACAACATCTCTCCCTATGAATTGGAGCTCCCTGCCTGCTCCTCCACAGGTTTGTTCCTCACAGGAAACACCATGAAGACAAATAGACTTCTGACTGCTTCCTTATGTTACTTTGAGATTGATACCCCACCTGTTCTCTTTATTTAACCCCCAAAATGACAACCAACCTTTCTGGATGTCTCTTGTTCTTAGGTTTGGTTCACGTTGAACTCAGTTCCAGTCCTTTTTCTTGAAATTCTGCTGTAGTTTGGGCTCAGTCTTTCAGCCAGATCTCATATTTCCCAGTCAAAATCCACTCTCACTGTGCAATCTGAATAATCATTTATGCCTATGCTTACAGATGTTCATATTTTATAAGTTAAATTTTAATTACAGTAAGCAGGGCTATTCTATGGAGAGTGCTTTATACCTGTTAAAAGGGAAGGGATTTAGACTCTGGAAAGTTTGTTTACCTGCTCTGTTAAAACAAGGGGTTTTTTTCATTTGACACAGCAAGCTCCTGGAATATAAATGTCATGCAGAAATATTAGACACACTTTTGCTGCTGTAATAGATGCAGTTATAATGGATGTTTATCAAGTTTTGATAGAGAAGCATCCACTTTTCTAAAAAAAAGTGATAATAAACACAGTCCTGAAACAATTTATGGAACAGCAACTTTGCCTCTCAAGGGAACCAGCTCTATTTCTTATCATTCCAAGTAATTTGTGAACGTACACATTTACATTAGAAACCTGCAAAGGATCTTTTTAGGTAATCACTGTTTTCATATGTATTCATGAGTTTTCAGCCAGATAACTAATCCCTGTACTCCTAAATTACATATTCCCACGTTTAAATGTTAGTTGTATCACCACTGCCTTAATGAGGAAATATATGTTCTACACAGCTGTAGTGCCTTGAAGCTTGTAGCAGGAATAACTAAAAATATTCAAAGTCTATCGTCACGGAATGAGTGTGTTAATTAGAGATTGAGTGAGAGAAAAAGTAAAATTTTCAGTCCTAAATTAAGGATTGAGGAATGAAATACTACACTGCATTTCCAGACAAAAAGGTAAGGAACTTTGTTGGAGGAAAGTGGAAATGGAAATTTGTTGTTATTATTTTGGTGACTGTACTCCAGCATTTTTAGCTCTCTGAGGTTTGACGTGCTGGAGCAAGGCTTGTATGCACAGACCCTTAGAGATCTAAAAAATATAGCAGTAAAAAACTCGTATTTTACTTCTGAAACGAAAGTTTAGGAATATTTTCAAATCATTGCACTGCAACTTGAAGATAGTAATGCCTTGCTGTTGCAGCTGTGTACTTTGGAAAGGTATTGATTTATTGCATTGATTTTACTTCCAGAAAAAAGTGTGTAGTTCTGGAAGAGAGCAGGGCCTGACATTCGTAAGTGCACTCCATTTTCATATATACGTACCAAGGGAGGAGAGCTCTGGTTATAGAAGTCAATTCAATTCCAGCAATCTGTCACTCCGCTCACAAATAATTCTGTTATATTTTGAGAAGTCAGAAGTTAGGTAGTGTGTTACATTTGATTTTAAAAGGGTATTAAGAACAAAATATTGATGGCCATTTAAATACCTTTGTAGGTTTTTTTCTTGCGTACGGTACAAAAATCTATTATTTTGAGAAATGTTTACTAAAGTTGGCCTGAGCCTCAGAATGCCTGATAGTTATCCTTGAGTGAACTCAAACTAGAGATTCTCAGAGCGTGAGGGCAGCCCTGAGGAGAAAGATTTCGGGATGTCCATTGGTGAGGAGCTCACCACGGCCCAGCAGCAAGGAGCTCTCTCGGCTCAGACAGGGCAGCCTCCAGCTCCGAGGGCTCCCACACAAAAAGGACATGGAGCCGCTGGAGCAAGTCCAGAGCAGGGTCACAAGGATTCTCCAAGGGCTGGGGCCCATCTTCCATGGAGCCAGGCTGGGAGAGCTGGGGGGGTTCAGCCTGGAGAAGAGAAGGCTCCAGGGAGACCTCAGGAATTAGGAAGAAATTCCTCCCTGTGAGGGTGGGGAGGCCCTGGCACAGGGTGCCCAGAGAAGCTGTGGCTGCCCCATCCCTGGAAGTGTCCAAGGCCAGGTTGGACAGGGCTTGGAGCAACCTGGGATAGTGGAAGGTGTCCCTGACCTAGGCAGGGGGTGGAATGAGATGATGGGAGGGAAGGAAAGGGTTTCTTACGTAGATGTAGGTTTGTTTGACAAAATGAGAGCAAAGTGTGCAGTCTTGGAAACATTTAAAGAGTAACAGCTCAGGTAAAACAAGCTAGAAATAAATAAGACTAGATTAGATTACATTACACCGTAATAATGCATCTCATTTCTTCTAGGTATTTCATTTATGCTAAAACACTTTATTTGCTTTCTTTTTATTTCCCCCTTGCTACTTCCTCATCTGTTTATACTTGTATGAAATGCAAGTAAAACAAAACACATAAATCAATAGACCTAATTATAAGAGACAAGAGTAGGTTGTATTTATTTCCACAGTTGGAGCAGGAGACTTTCAAGTTTGACATGTTTTCTGACGACTTATTTGTTCACATCTTCAAAAAAATGTAAAATCTCCCCTGAGACATTTAAAGCAAAAAAAACCAAAAAACAAAAAACAAAACCAAAACCAAGAATTTATGTGTTTCTGAGCTTCTTTGCAATGATTACAAATATAGTGGAGGTTAAACTGTGTGAGAAAAAGAAACCAAACAAAACCCAAATTTGTTTTGTTACTGGAAACAAAATAATTCCCATTCTTTGCAATTGAATTTAAGGAACAGAAAAAAAAGAGAAAAAATTATATGTGAAAGACAGGAAAAAACGGCGTTGTCATTTAAAGTAATTAAATGTAATAATCCCAACCTGTCACTTCTCTTTATTCTTCATAATAGGATGTCTTTTCCTACTTATTACTTCAACCAAGGCAGCACTTAAGTAGTAAATGTTTGAGCTGCCTCTTTCCTGGTGAGAATTAAGTCTCCAAGCCATGGTTGATACAGGATTGTCTCAGGGACTGGGACCCTGTATCAGATCTAGATGATGGGTAATTCTGTGCATGCTCCTGTTTGAATGACTTTCTCCTGGATTATCAGAAAATGCTGACTCTTTCATTCTTTTATCCTTTGTTATATTAAAAAAAATCCCTATTTTTTCAAAAGAAGTAACATTTCTCACTGTTCTTCTCTGAGACTGCCTATGATGATGCACAGTTGATAAAGACAAACTTCGTATCATTTTCTTTCAGAAGAATACTGCAGTTATACTGACTGTGGATCCAGCAGCCTGCAGGATTGGTGTTCTCTGGAGGTAAATTGATGTGATTTAGGAAGACGAAAAAGAAATGTACAGCAGAATTCTAGACAGGTAAGCGACGCTGCACGTGGTGGGATCCAAATCTGGGAGCCCCATATTCCTACCTCTTCGTCTCAAAATCTCTTTTCTTCACCTCTGATATGTGGTGGGAATTATGTAGTCTCTGGAACGCCTGGGTTTGCTCTGGAAAGCAGCAGAATGCTTTGCATAACCAGACAGGTGACAGCAAAGCTGAACCACACCTCGAAGGACTCTGGGCTCCTGGGGAGGAGGGAAATTGTTCTTTTGACTTCTGTTGTCACCTTACCTTAGGAACTGGATAGCTCTCCTAGATCACATGGAGAATTCCTAACCAAAATAAATAAAGATAAATTTCAGGCCTGAAGATATTTTCCACAAAGAAAAAGGAACCACTCAAAAGAGATGTTCCTTTCCTTTTTTCTTTTTTTNGCGGCGGGGATTGGTTTGCCTTTTTTAATATGAATTACAATTTTATGTCTTTTTCTTCATGATGGTTCTTTCCATGTAATGGAGCAAATTTGCTTTTCTCCATAAATGTAATGTCTAAGCCACACCTTGTAGGCCAGGAGTTAATATAAAAAATACCTATTTCCTGATTTTGGCTATAGTAAATTAAGTAGTTAATATCATGTTTATAGGGAAAGATTATAATACATTGTTGTCCAAGTGAAAAAAAGTCACTACATAAATTAACAATATCCCCCTAAAATATCCTGGAAAGGCTGTTTTCATGGATATGTGCCTGTTAATTTTCATTTTTAGAGATACGTTATCAGATCTTAGTAGAGGTGAATTATATCTGCTGCACTTGGGCATTAAAAAGAAAGATGTGTAAAATCCCTTTTCAGCTCTGAAGTTCTCCAAGGTAAACAAAACCACCTGAGCCTAACTAGGAATGCCCTTGCTTTTCTAGGCTTAAGTTTAGACCCTTGATATTTTTTGACCATACAATACTTTTTTTTTAAGTTTTAGTATGTGAATCTGTTCTTTGTTAGTTTTTTTCCTAGACTCAAGAAACAAGACTATAAATCCCAGTGGTGGAACTTGAAAAGTTGGGTTTGTGTGGTTCAAATCTTTTGAAAATTCTATAAAGCAGCATGAGACATTGTTCTATTCAATTTCCAGCTATTGATCCAACTGAATGTTTGTTTGGAGATTGCCTTTGCAGCTTTATTTGAACAGGAGAAATACTTTGCTCTTTAGAGATGGGATGTGTGGGGATTTCTCTTACAAGGGATACATTTCATGTGTACAGATTTCTCCTGCTGAGGGCAATGAAATAGTTTTGCCCTTGAAGCTGAGCATTATCCCTCCAACTCGCAGGGCTCAGATGGGTGTTAATTGCAAAAAGGATGGGGAGCAGCTCACAATTGGGGAGATAAATGCCTGGGTCACCGGAGGAAAACAGTTCTGATTAAAGATGTGCCAGCCAGGCTCCCCTGTTTCTATATCACGCTTCCTGTGATAAAGCCAATGTTGGAAGGGATTCAGGACTCAAATTTGATCCTGGGCCCAAGGAAACCTAGCTCTACCATAAGGATGGAGAGATCTTTAATTATGGGACATGAGAGGAGTTGGCCTAATTGCTTTCTGGCTGATGGAAAGGTCATACAGATGTTCTCATCCAAAGCGTTTTATTCACACTTGCACCTGGAATGAAAGAGCTTCTCAGAAATAATTACAAATTCTAATTACAGCTACTTACTTCTCTTTATTTTTCCTTTCAAGATAAGGCAAATAATCTTGTGTTCCTCTTTCTCTTTGTTTCTGCTTTGCTATTATGTTTTTTTCAAGTCATGTTTATTTATTAATGTTCCTTTGTGTTTATGTGTGTTTTATAAAAACACAACGAGCTCCTGTGAATTAAAAACCCTGATGCAAGAACAAAGAAAACACATTTTTGGTAAATCTTCTCTGTAGAACCTACTTAGGAGTTAAGGTGCTTTTTGTTCATGTGAAAATTGAGTTAGATCAGAAAGAAGCGTTAAAGCATACATATAAAATGTCCCACATTTAGTTGGATTTGGACAATTTAGGTTTGCATCAACTTGATCCTTTGTGTTCAGGGGGGGCTCTTTGTTCACTAAGGTGTCTTTGGGCTGATGAAAATTTTTGGCATTCAGCAAATTTGGCATTGGCCAGCGCTTGGCTGAATGAATATCTTTAAACAAAATTTCTCGCCTTCTCTGGTGCTCTCAGGGTTATTTGATGTACAGAACTGCCTTATATCACAAGCGTGATAAAAATACAGTATTGACTTCATGTTTCATGCAGTTTTATAGTCTTATAAAATGGTATTGATCCATCTTCAGTTTCGAAGGTCAGCATAAAGTTTACAAAGACGAGCATGTGAGGAAACATTATGCAGTAGTTGCCCATTAAAGTATTAAACTGTGACCTGCTCTTGCAGGAACTTTCAACAAATCTTTTCTTTTCCTCATTGGTCCCAAGCTGCACGCACAGGATATAAGTTTTGGCTAATAAAAATTAGCATAATGTTGCACTGATTAGGCTGCTTTGCACTGTAATCATTCTCCCCCTGGAACAGCTCAACATGCATTATTGTCCCTTCCTTTCAAAGCATGGAGTCATTTTATAGTGCAATAAATCCATTGCAAAATTGGGAGTGGAAAACCTCTGACTGGATGTGTCTCCTGCTCTTCTGGCAGGACTTGGTTCTTCTGCAGTGCTCATGTCCTTTGTAATGCCCAACTTGGTGTGGAGTCTCTTGAGATGTAAATAGACACCTGGAAAAGGAAAGTAAATGAGAGTTTCAATGTTGTGTTGAAAGTAAAACTAAAAAAGAACCCACAGCTGTGAATTTGCTAAATAGAAACTTTAGGGACTTCATTTGAAACAGGATTGGAGACCCTTGTGGTCCTTTTATTGGGGGCAGCTACAGCTGTGCTGCTGTCTGAAGTCTCTGTGAGTACAGAAAGTAGAAGAAATTTAAAAGCAGCAGAAATTTAAACCAATTCTATAGTCCCTTTTTGTTTATTTTAATGTGTAAGGCTCCTTTAATATATGCAACATTGTATTTTATAGTTGAGAGCCTGCAGCTGGAAAAATATTTACATAAAAATATACACATACAATATTTACCTTCATTGCAAAGCAAGAAATATAATTGATTGATTTTCTTAGCTGATTGTAATTGTTTTTACATATATCTACTACCTAGAGCTCTAAAAATTTTACAGTTTTGGGTGACTGTTTTAACTTTTTTTAGTTTCTAGTGTTAATTTCTTGCATATAAATTCCCTGTTAAAATAATACTATTTTTATGTCATTTATATCCTGCTGTACCTGAGTAAGTTTGTTTGGTATTTTTTCATTGAAAGCTTTCAGATCTACTGTAACCTTGTGTTTTTATTTATTTATTTATTTATTTGGGGGTCTAAATGGAATCAATATCCATAATTCATTAGATATAAATGGGATTATCATTGAGAAAGTCAATATCAATTATGTATCAGAAATAAAATTCATTAGATACTGAAACTATAAAACTCTTTACTGCAACTCATGGATGAAAGTTTCATTATGCATTGTATGCTGCTCCACTAGTTGTACTTCATATTTCTGGCTTTGTTTCTTTTTTGTTCTGCTTTTTCAGAAAAAAAAAATACTTTTTCAGTCCAAAGGTAGTTGAAATTAAGCTCGTGGCATCACTCTGAGGTATTATTTCCATTCTTTAACATGATAATTTTCAGTGAAGGTTTTTTGTCTGTGTGTTATATAAACGGTAGACCAAGAGTACAGCTCATTAAACTGAAACTCATCTTTTACATTACAGAATTCTGTCACTTTTTGGAAGTAGATCCATCATTTATAAGAATAAATTGTGGAATATATAAAAATGTAACATCTGAAAACAGGTTTATGTCTGGTTCTGAAGATTGAAAACAGTATTCCCCTTTCAGATAAGTCCTTTAAGACATAAAAATTCAATTGCCCTTTTAGATCTATGACTATTTACCTGGATACAGGGGAAATAGTGCTCCTGCAGAAGAAGAAAAATAACTCTTCAGAAATTTCTCATATCATTGGAACAGAAGTATAAAAGGTATGAATTGGGTGCTTTGATTACCGGCCCTCACGAAACCAGGGCTCTGCAGAACAAGAACTTTTTATGAGAGCAAAAATATTTCTGAAAGTTGTTAAATGTTTGCAGCAGCAACAGAAGTTGGTGGAATCTTTGGCACTTTGCAGGTGAAACCTTGTATTTTGTCAGATTGATCACAAGCTGGATGTGTTTATCAACCTCTGCTGCTCAAAAGCGGCATCAGCTGAAGCCAGTGGGAGATTCTGGGTTGTAACATTTAGTTCAAATGAATATATTTATTAAAACCCAGCTCTCTGCTTTTATCGTTTCCTAGTTCCAGTCGTAACTTTTACTCAGCAAGCGTTTCTAAAACAGAATATCCTCAATAAATCCTTTTACTCCTAGTTCAGCTCATAACCTTTACTCGATAAAAGTTTTTAAAACAGAATGTCCTCAATAAATGGAGAGGGGGGGATTCCAGCAAACCCTTTGCTATAAAGTGTTTGATTACTGACTTTTAGTTTAAAAGTGCAAATAAATAAATAGAATAATAATTAAATAAATAAATATTATAAATAATATATAATTGAGTGAGAGATAAGGAGTTGGTAATTCTGTCCTACAGTTATCTCTACCTAAACTTCCAATATTTATCTCCAATAATAATATGAAAGAGGCTTTCTTTTTGGAATATTTATCTTAGTAAAATAGGTTGTAATTGCAGTAGATGTTATATTATTTGCCATTTTTCATATTATATTTACAAGAATGTCTAAACAGAAAATCAGAAGTGTTAAATATTTATCTAAGCTATTAGCAAAATCTCTGAAATTTGAATGATTCGCAGCAGAACAGGGATAAAACTTTAATAATCCTTGCTGATTTTGTTGTCCTTGTAAAATTTTGTGCTTAAAGTTGGTGTGATAGGTACAATATTCGCATGATTTGCTGCAGGCTTGAAAATTAATCTCTGCATCTGCTAAGAAAATATATTTATAAAAGACATTAAAAAAACAAAATAATATTTTAGTTAAAGCTGTTATGGTAGAAAATACGCATATTCCTTGGTCTTATCTGACAGAAGATTCATTGGATAAAATAAAAATAGTGTAACTGGATGAGTAATCAGTTGTGACACCTAAGTGGGAAATATTTTTGCAAGCAGTGTCTTGTTACTGGTTATTTTATTGATGAAATCTGTTGGAATAGAACTATTACTGCTTCAAAAATTTGGAAATCTTCCTGACTTACCAACATTTCCACCCTCAAGTTAGCCAGAAATTTTGACAACCAACTCCGTGTCAAGCTGATCACAGCTATCAAATCAAAGGAAATGTTTTCTTTCATTTAATTTTTCATGCTTGTCATGTTTTATCAGTCACATCCAGCTCTGGCCCCGTCCCCAGGTCGTTGGCATTGTGTGAGTCAGGTATCACTGCACTGAAGGCAGGGCTGTCCCAGCAATGCCAAACCATCAGGAAAAGGAAGAGAATTCAGCCTCCTGTGTTAACATCGTGATTGTTTAATGCAAACCAGAAAGAAGTTGAACTTTCATGTTTTGGGAGTTTTATTCTCTTCATGGGAACACAGCTTTTGCTGTTGCAGTCACACATCTGGAGACAGTAGAGGTTTATTTGCTGACTCCCAGTCCAGGCAAGGCTGAGTGATAGTGGAAAGGAAAATTGCTTTTTTCAGGCAGTTGGGTTGGGTAGGACAGTGATGGGGCACACAGAAGATCTGGCTCCTCATTCTCCTTGAGGAATTGTGCCCTCTCCCTTTGTCCTGATGGGAACTCTAAGGTTCAGTATGTGTGAGGAGTGTGACCTGCTTTACTGAAAAAAACTCCAAACAGTCAGACTTTTCCCTGGATTTCTAAGGAGAAAATGGACAGACAGGTCCTGTCACATTCCCCATGTAGGCTGTGAGTGTCTTTGGTCTGAGGTATTTTCCCTTTCACAGAATCACAGAATGGTTTGGGTTGGAAGGGACCTTAAAGCCCATGCAGTGCCACCCCTGCCATGGGCAGGGACACCTTCCACTGTCCCATGGTGCTCCAAACCCTGTCCAACCTGGCCTTGGGCACTGCCAGGGATCCAGGGGCAGCCACAGCTTCTCTGGGAACTCCATCCACTCATCCACAACTTCATCTTCTTCTTTCATTTCCTTGTTTGGCTCTTACACACAGATTGATTTCTTTTAGTTTAATATTCACAGTCATATGGTCAACTTCAGCCTGAATTCAGGGCTCACTCAGGGCTGTGTGCACAGTCCTTTTGTTTTTCTTTCCTGAAGGCTGGATCCTGGCAATGCTGCCCCAGATTGCATTCCTGCAAGCATGGCTGCTGCAGAAATGATGTCGTTCTTAACACAGAAAGAAATCTGTTATATTCCTTACACTTCTGCAATAGTCATTCCATCATAAATATTATAAATATGCAGGTTCTTAATGAGCCAGCACTCTTAGGTCAGTTACATGGTGCTGTCTATGTTTTATTTGATGACAAAAGACTGTCGTGCCCTAGGGAAGTGTAATCTTAAATTGCAATTTTTTGCTAGCCAGGTTTTCTCTCCTTTCAGTGACAGTGGGCTCCCTCTTTGGTTCCCAGACTTGCAGACTTTGGAGGCAGACATGCCTCTCTCTATAAAGAATAAAATTAAAAGCTTATTGTGAAATGGTTAAGAATATAATTGCTCTTGTTCCATATTAACTGCTAAAATAGATATTTTTACAGGGCTTAAAGACAGAAAAGAAAAATATCCCAACATTTCAAAACCAACATTGTGGCAATTTTTTCTCATGGTAGGACAGAATATGACCTACAAAAAAGTGTTCAGATAAAGAAAAATTGCTGCACTGTAGCCTTTAAAAGGGCTGGAAAAGTGATTCATGACTTTAAACAGACTGGCCATCAGATGTGGCAGACATGGGGCTTCTCAGGGTGTGCTGGATGCTGGAATTCTTGCAGGTCTGTCTGCAAGGGACTGTGTTCATTATCCCACTTGCCTGTCTCCATTTAGTTTATTTTCAAAGAGTTTAAAGGAAAGTATTACATTATTTATTTATATCAAAGTTCCGAATGTTTTTTACAAGACATTGAGTGTCAGGACAAAACAAGAGTGAACAATAAAAGGCAGTTTGCTGTGAAATTACATTTATGTTAAACCATATATACACCGACTTCAAAGGCAGTGCCTGTCCTTCTGAAGGTATTTGCTGTCCTATCACTTCAAATTTACAGATGTGCAGTGTCTGTGATAATGATATCAAAGACAAATCCTTAGCTCAGTACATTAAAAATTAATGATTACTGGATTTTTTTTTTTAGGAAAAAATGCTTTCAAAATAGAATGTTAATTATCTGTGATCTTGTAAAAATGAAACAAAAAAACCTTGGTGCAGCTGCTCTGTAATTTTAGTGGTCTGCAATAATACAGCTCCAGCTGTAAAAGAACAACATGACATTTCTGATACAAATTAAAAATATTTTTTTAGTGCCAGAGGAAAATTTTGATGTTCCTTGGCTTTAAAAACTTCTGTGCATAGGAAACCCCCTGTAAAGTGCATTTAATTCTAACAGAGCAGTGAACTTCTGTTGCTGAAAATGAGGAGAGAACCCTGTGGCAGCCCTCAATTGTACCCAGGACTTCGCTGAGCCATTGTGCCATACCCAGGGGGCAGCCAGGCTGCCTCATTTATTTAAGAAAGACACACACACACATCAAGGTGGCTTCAGAAGCTAAGCAGGGCTTTAAAGTTGCTAGAGGGGAAAATTGCCTGCAAGGGGGATAGGAGAGGACAACACAGAAAAAAGTTCCATCCCTGAATTTCTAGCTGGCTGCCCTACTACACTTTGTACAAGTAATAAAAAAAAGAAAATGTTGTCCAAATATGCACATCCGTGTTCCCTCTTGAGTGAAGAGTATTTTAATACCGGTGAGAAGAGTGGTGCTTGGATGGTCTCTTTTCCATCATAGGCAATATTTAGACTTTGTATATTCAGCACCTAAGGAACAAAACCAAACCCCAGGGCTGTGATCCAGGAGAGCACCACATACCAGTCCAGAGGCACAGGACTCCTGTTTCACCTGGACTGTTACCCCTGGTTGGTACAGAAAGGACAGAACCTCTTCTGAAACCTGGGAAGGTCTGAACTTTTAGTGAAAGCTGTCAGTTTTCAGAGTTCCACCTGCAAGGTCTGTCACCTGTTTTTTCAGGTAAGGTTTTTGGCTTAGTCCAGGTGGAGGAATGGTAAAATTGTTCTTCCCTCCTTTCCTAGGATTTTGTGGCTTTTGCTTTCCTGAAAACCGAGGGGTTTTGCACAATGTTCTTGTATAAGGAAACATTTTCCTGTAAGTTCACACATTTAATTAGCACAGTCAGACTGTGGAGCTGCCACGCTTGGCACGGGGATTTAGGGTTGCAGTGGGTTTGTGCTGTTAACCATCCCCTAACAAGGGCTACAGGGTAAAGGTGGGGTGCTGAGAAGGTCCTGTTGGCTGATGTGCAGCTGGTGTTTGTCACAAGTAATTTTGATAACTGATGCAAGTTGTATTTGCTGTCCTTCAGCACTGCTCATGTTTTGTCTGTGAGAACAGACCCGGGAACAGCAGAGGGAGATGCTGGAAACCATTTCCCCTTGGAAACTGGGTGGGTGAAGGCTGGCAGCTGCCAGCTCTGGCTCCTGAGCAGCCCTGCAGGGGTGGTGTGGTGGTGGCTTTGGACTCTGGGGAGGATCTGCACGGAGCAGATTTCTCTCATAGTAAACACAGTGAGGTGCCTCCAGTGGAAATCTGTCCCTGGGCCACAGGTGTTGGAATAAGAAAGGTAAAATAGGAAAGGTGCTTCCCCTGTGGGCAATGTGTGTGTGTGGCTGCCTTAAAAACAAGACAAATGTTCTTTTTTATATGTATGGCTCCATAAATAGATATTTTTATTAGAAATATAGTGAGAAAAAATGAGGAGATTCAGGAAACCATGATATAGAGGCCTCCCTGCATAGTCACCTCTGAACTTGTATCTGAGGGGTTTTGCTATCTTCAAGTTTGTTTTTCCATCTTGACTGGATTTTTAAGTGTTTTCATCTTTTATAGTCATTAAGAGAATGTTTACAGCATATATTCTTTATCTGACTTTTAATTATAAATTCAGGTCTTACTGTTTTGATAGCTGGGAAATTCTGGATCAGAGTCACCCTGATTTTGGAGAGATGGCACACAGCACTTCTTAATGGCACTTAGTAATTATTAACAAAACCTCTCTATGTCCTTGACTTTTTTGACACTGCCAATCAAAATTTGTCTTCCCTTTGGGCATGTCTTATGAGCTGCTCAGGTTCAGAATAATTTATAATGAGTAAATCAAACAATTCTCTAACATGTTAATGGCCTTAATTTCCTCCTTCTCCTCAAGGTCTGAAGATTTGATTGCTGTGTTGAGAATATAAAAAAAGAACATTATAATTTGAAACCTGTCAGAGATGGCCAGAATGAGAAACGTGCTGATATAAAAAGAAATGTTAAAGGTGCATAAAAGTAGAAGACTTCTGGCTCTTGTTCATACCATGCCTAGGAAATATCTTCTCGATTTACGTCATAGTAAATACTATTTATTTTCATGAAATGTACACTGTATGGCACTGAATCAAAGGCACAAAAGATATAATAGATATGCTCTATTCTGGCATATCTAGAATAATTCCTTTTGTTGTAAAGCTGTAAAGGTATTTGCTTGCATTTTGTGCGTGAGGGAAAACTGATGATCCAAAAGAAAATTATGAAAAACGAGTCTGTGTGCTGGCAGCGTGCAGGGGTAAGTTACAGCCCATAATGTCAGCAGTATATAAGTGAAAATAAAACTGGGGTATAAAAGCAATCATATTATGGGGCTTTGTCCAGTCGTTTTGTATTCATTACAGTTTGTAACAGAGGCATTTATGGAACTCATCACTTCAATTTTATTTTTTTTTTTTTGCATCAGCAGAATATCACTTTAATTCCAGCTTGGAAGGCATTTGAGAGCTCACCTCTTCCAACCCCTTCTGCCCCTCACACCCTTGCAGCAGGGCAGATTGGGGCAGGTTGTCCAGCAAGTTTGGATGTCTTGAGGGATGGCAATTACTCAGCATCTGTGGCTCATGTGCCAGTGTTTGAGCACACTGCTGGTAGGGAAAAAGAAGTTAAAATCCTGATATTTAACCAGAATTTCCTGTGCCCAGTGTTTCCTGTTGCTGCACACCTTTGTCTTCTCCACACATTTCCAGTGGGTAGATGTAAAACAGACGTAGATGTAAAGATGTAGAAATCAGCAGCCTAATTGCAGTCAGGTGTTTTACACTGCAAGGAAGAAATAAAGAAAGGGAAAATCATTGGAGTTGTCCCTTAGAAACACCCAGAGCAGGCTCTGTGTGGAAATGTGGCTGCAGGTGATTGGAAGTGCAGCAATGGAGGGATCCAGTGAGTCAGGGATGAGCACATCCAAGGGATGTGGTGGAACAGGGAGGTGACCTTGGACATGAAAGCAAACAAGAAATAGTTTTGGGAAATAAAAGGAATGATTGCAAGCTGAGGCCAAGAGGTTAATGGTGTAAACAGAGAAACAGGCTGCAAATTTGTCTTTCTCAGAATATTCTTAGTGGATGAGGCAGAGGATAGCTCAGCGATCAATCTGTTGACAGACTGGACACCTTAATGTTGGAAAGGAAAGACCAAATCTTTGATGGCAGGAAAGGACAATCTGCAGGTTTTTGTTTATAGGGTCTGTGAGAGCATTTGGAGAAAGAAATACTCCAAAGGATATGCATCAAAGGTGATGGTGGAATTGTGTGACAGATCTGTGTAGCCTTCCTTACAGTAATTAAAAACACAAAAAAAATCAGCTATAAATGTAAGTATGCCTCATGTCTCTGGTGACAATATTCATAATCTATCTTATGAGCTATCTCTAAGATCCTTTACATTTACTGCATGTTGCATGACAATAATAACTGCTTGTCCCAAAAACTGATGGTACTTCTGTAGTTGATATTCTATATTGTCATTAACACACAGCTTCATTTGTGTCTCTAATATATCCCATATATTTTAAGCATAACCTACAACTTATTGGGTGAAAAAATCTGCTTTGTATTCGTAGCTCCAGGTCAATTTATTTACTGTGCATTGTGAAAGGTGAGTGACAAATTCTTTAAGATCTACATTGAAGCAGGGAGCTGCTTCTCAGTGTCCACCTGGCTCTGTGATTCCATCATCACTTATGGAAGCAGCTGGTTCTCGTTTGTCTCCATGAATTACCCTTATCAACACTTGTGCTGATAAGGGTCAGAATATGAATCCCATTATGGAAATCTTCCTCTTCGATTCTTTTTACTCTTCTTATTCTTTTTGTCATTTAAAGTAATCACAGAATAGAGCCACATTCAGTTCACATTTGTGGTTTTCACACGTCTTATGGGACAATAATTCTGCAACCCATGGGCTTCTCTGGCCTCTGATGCTAATGACTCAGTAATTTTTATAGTATCTTTTTTGTTGTTGCATCATAGGAAATAGCCTGGAAAGGGTTTTATTGCAAAATTTCTTCTTTTTTTCCTGAGGCTATTTAAAGAAAGCTGAATATTTGCATAACTTTATTGTAAGACAAGTTTCCATCTGTTTTCCAATTAAAGTAATAAAAATGTGTTCAAGGTAAATCAGAAGGAGCTGTTAGGTATTTGTGATAATAAAGTTTTCCTTTATGTTGCAGAGATTTCATTTTTCAGTTTGCTGTTGTAAAATTAATTTGTTTCCATTTTCAACAAGGTACTTCAGCATTCCATTTTGCTGACGTGAAGCCACCCTGCTTCTTGCATCTGTGCTAAACAATTAAAACTTTCATACTAAATACTTTCTGAAATCTGAAAAATTAAACATGAGACAATGAAACAAAGGCTGCTTCTAGCACAGATGGGATGAGAACTATTTTAATGACAATTTAAGTTTGTAATAATTTTTTAATAAATTTCTTTTTTTCATGTTGAAAATAATGAATCTGATTTGGGCACGAGAGGAAAAAAGTTATGTGAGTGATATTCATGAGTTGTGGCTGCCCCATCCCTGGAATTGTCCAGGGCCGGGTTGGACAGGGCTTGGAGCACCCTGGGATAGTGGAAGTTGTCCCTGCTCAGGGCAGGAGGTGGAACCAGGTGGTCTTTAAGTTCCCTTCCAACCCAAACTGTTCTGTGATTCTGTGATATCCTATTTCTCCTCTACAGCTAAAACTTAGATATAAAATGTTGGGAGTTGATAGACTTGGAGAAAGTACTTGGGGGTTTTGTCCCACCATCGTTTTATGGCCTAGAGGGAATTTTACAGGGTGACCCTGTTCAGAAACAAAGGGCTCTGTGAGCAGCAGAGCTCCTGACACCCGGCCTCTCACAGATGGGTTTTTTACCTCGGCAGCCTGGTTTGCTGTGCTCTGCCCTGGCAGGATGGTGCCCCCAAGTCCGGAGGTGAGGACAGAGCCGGGCACTGGGTGGGCTCTGCAGGGCAGCTCCCCCGGGGCAGGGGGTGCTTTAGCACAGGTCCATGCAGGACTCACACAAAGTCATTTTCCTGCCACTGCAGTGCCAGAGCAAGCTCTGAGCTGGCCCGTGGAGACCACGTTGTTGTGTCATGACAGGAGATTTCGCCTTTGCACTAAATGGTTTCGGAATAAGTCTGCAGAGACCTAATTATATTGCCATTGCTGCTTGAGAGGGCTGTTCAGCAGTGAAGCACTTCCTGTGGAAGCTCACTTGCGATGACAAAACGAAGTTATGACAGTGTGTTTTCTGCTAAAAAAACCCTCAACAAATAAAGAGAAATTGATTTTCATGTCAAATTAAACCGTAAATAAATAGCAAATGTTGAATTTACAGTCAACCTAACTTCGCTCTGACTTGCTGTAACTAAAACACACAATAAATAACATTTGTCTTTAAATTCCCACAGCAAATATGTTTTTAATTGTGAAAACAGTTATTGTTTCATACAATACTGCAATAACTCTGAGCAGTCAATTTTATGCCCCTGCAATAATGATATGATTGGTTTCCAAAGACCAGCTCCTGTTCCAAACTGTTTAATGTATCTAATGTTGCTAAACAGACCTTTTGATTCAGGTGTTAAATGGTCGGTAGGAGTTTAAAACATAAACTTATGCAAGATTCTAAATGTAATATCAAATTAATGTATGTTTTCTTTATCTGGATAGAGAGAACAAATGTATTGCCATGAAAATTAGATTAATACTAATAACAACCTACGCAACACGTTTCCCAAGACAGAGGGCAAAACAAAAGTGAGATCAATTCTTGCAAATGTTTGTTTAGAGTGCCTTTCTGCCTATGAAGATGTTATTCATTACCTGTTCTATAGATGCAGTGTCTCCTTTAAATTGGTATAGAAAATCGATGCTCTGAGCAGGAGAAAAGACACTCTCTTCTATAAATCACAAGTACAGGCTTTAGTGCTATAAATTTAATGCAGAAACAATGAAGACAATGCAAATATCTCTTTACCTTTCTTTAGTTAATAAAGAAAAATTGTAAAGGTCTTATGGAACTTGTACTCAACCAAAATTCCGATTTTCCTGTAAGAAAAAGTAAAATCCAAAATTAAATTTATTAAATGTTCGTATGCAGGCATTTGCCTGTACATAAACATTTCAATTAGCATATAAAATATGTTAAAACAAGTTTCAGTTTATAAAAATCTGATTTTTATGCATATAGCCAGCTTCTATCTGTAGAAGTCTTCTGTCTCTTAAGTCTTCATCAGTTAAATGGAGGAAGCTGCAACGAGGCACAATTAGTTCTACAAATTGAAGAGCTGGAGAAAATTGGTTGGAGTTAATAAAGCTGGGGTTTAGAGAACAGTAAAGGGAATATAATACTCATCAAGTAATCAATCAACCTTAGCACATACAGTGCTAATTCTGCCTGTCTAATATATCTATTTTGGTATATCTAATGTATCTATCACTGCGGTATCCAGATAGGAGGTGTCAGATTTAGCAAGCCTCGTTAAACTTAGCATAAACTTAAATTCAAAATAAGGCAAGAACAGTTTTCTATGACACAGAATCACAGAATAGTCGGGGCTGGAATGGACCTCTGGAGATCACCCATTCCAACCCCACTGCCCAGGCAGGGTCACCTGGACCAGGTGACACAGGAGCGTGTCCAGGTGGGTTTGGGATGTCTCCAGAGACGGAAACTCCACACCCACCCTGGGCAGCTGATCCAGGGCTCTGCCCTCCTCCACAGAAAGAAGCTCTTCCTCATGGTGAGATGGAACTTCTTGTGTTGTAGTTTATCGCGCTCTGCTCCTTGTCCTGTCCCTGGGCACCACAGAACAGAGCCTGGCACCACCCTCTGGCACCCTTTGGAGATATTGGTAGGGATTGGTGAGATCCCCTCTCATACAGAAATACAGCAATAAATGTATAAAGTACAGAAGCTCTTTGTAGTTATTATATTTCAAATGCTTGCACTTTCGTCGCTTGGTCAGATACCGAAATGTTTATTTATTTATTTATTTATTTATTTATTTATTCACTCGTGGAAGTCTGAAAAAGGAAAAGAATGAAACGATCTGTGACCTGTAAATGTAATTTTTGAGGTGTAGCCAAGTGTGGGATTTGCCACTGCAGAGCTGTGCTAGATGTGAATTGAGACTTAACACAGGAATGTGATGATTGCATCGTGAGCTCCTGGTTGTGTTGCTGTTGCATAGATTTGGGGATGACAAGGATCAGTGTTGTGTACGTAAAGACCAACAGATTATGGGAGGCTGTGAGAGTGGGAAGGACCTGGTAATGATGTTTATGTAAAGGGGAAGAAGGGCTGCATGTTTCAGGGTGGAATGGGATGAAAGGAAGTGTTGGGAGGGAGATTATCTTACCTCCTGTGTTTGAAATTAGCATAGTTATTGAGTAACAGCAAAATCATTATCATGTAAAGACATGTAAGATAGCACATAATGGTAATGTAAAGACTAAGCTCTTCTCAAAGGAATATGGATGGAATATTATCATTTTAATTAAAAAAAAAAGAATTAGGCTCGGCTAAAAAAAATGGGAAGTGCCTTTAGAGACAAATCTGGGGATGATCAAGGACAGACATTAGGAAAAGAGCCCCTCCTTTAGCCTGTTTGCAGCAATGTGCTCAGAATTGCAGGGCCTGAAGATAACCTCCATTCTCATTTACAACAATGTCTCAGGCAGGGAGGATAAACATCCTGAAGAATCACTTGCCACCATTTGTCGTGGGCAGCGCTACATAACATCTGGGTTATTAAAAACATTTACATGCACAAAACTCATTTTTAGAAGAATTTCTCCTCCATCATCTTTTTCCCCTCCGTGCACCATAAAGCCAGCTAAGTATAAATTGTGTTAAGGAATACATCCTTGTGGTACTTATGTCATTTCAAACTCACCCTCTGGTCTGGAGGAGGAGTGACAAACCTTAACCTCTCCTGTTCCATGGCAATGGAATATAACCATTAAAGTTTTTAAGGGATCGACCTGACAAAGAATTGAGACCATGTGATGAGAGGAAAATCTGGAAGTTGTAAAGGACAGATGTGGTAAAATATTATTTCTTTGGCAATAAATTTGGCTTATAAAAGGTCCTTCACAAACCCTTCAGGGTACTGTGCCTGATCAGTAAATACAACCCCAGTGTAATTATCCAGTTGAACTGAATAATGGAATGTGGGAATTCTCTGCACATTTTTCCTAAAATATATCGACTACTGAGATAGAAGGAATTAATTTTGCTTCTTTCTGGTTGTTTCAGTCATCAGAACTTGTTATTATTATTAGATCCAAGAAGTTTGCCCGTGTTTGCAAAGTGTGCTCAAAGTGTGCTCACCAACTGCACCAATATTTTTCACTGACAAGATTATGGGAAGAGAAAAGGTTCAGTTATCTACCAAATCTGCAATTATGGGCTAGAGAAGTATTGTTCTTTGCTAGAGAGACAATAAAGGCTTCTCCAAGGCTCATTAAGATATGAATCTTTGAAATGAAAGAATTCCTGCCAGGAATCTAAATTTTACCGTGTTTAGTGAAAGACTCCTTGTGTTTGACTTCTTGTTTCCTTTTTTCAATCATCTTTTGCATCTAATCAAGCAAATTAAATTGTGCAATGAAGACAGTTTTTCAAGCCAAAAGATTTCATAATGATCCTACAGAAAGATTCTGGTCTTTACCTCCTGCAATAAACCATCTCTCTGGAGCATTCAGAATTATTGTAGGAAAAAGATAATTATAGGAGTCATTATGTATATAGTTCCCAGGTAAATCACAATGAAAGAGACAGCAAGGCTGATGACTGACAACTGAGGAAACACTAGAATTAAGCTTACCTGTACAAGTGAATTCAGTCCAATGTTTATGGGAATGCTTTGCACTTCACACAGGGCATTTAATACTATAAAAAGTGATTAATAAGGCAGTTAGTCAACAGTTTATTCATAGGTTCAACGTTTAACCTTTCACTTCTATTTCCTACCCTTCAGGACATCCATTTTGCAGCCTGAGAGATATTATTTCATGTTGGATGTGAATGTACTCTGAACAGTCCCTTATTTTATTGGAAAGTTACCTAAATAAGTGTTTGGCCACTAAATAGTAACTACTGCATGGAATATTGCAGGATTGATGCCTTCCAGGGAAACAGGAGAGCTCATAGAAATTTGAGCAATAAAACACAATTTTCGTAATGCTTTTAACATGCAAGAAGAGAAAGTCTGATGTAATTGCATAGTAAAATTAGACTTTTGCCCTGGTGTATCATCTATTCACTTTTTAAAATGTGGAAAACCCCCAAATTGCTTAAAAAGTCTTCTTTGTGGTCAGTGAAAGACGTGGTGCATTCATGCTAAAGTACCTTTTCCAAAAACAGCCTTGCAAGAGTTGCATCTCTGATGTGAACTCTGTCCAACCTCTCCAGAGCCTGGCAATAAATGTTTGGCATCCCTAATGCTGCAGAAGTCAGAGACAAAGCCTTTTAAAAGCCAAACAGAGCTTTTTTCCTCCTTTTAATGTATTACAGTATTTTTTATTATCTGTTATTTTAGAATGTTTCCTACTTGAATAAAAGCTGTTGAGGAGTCAGGAGCTGTGCAGATGGAAAATCAGTTATTTGCCAAGGAAGTTTTAACTATATTACCCTTGAAATTTTATATATTTTAATGCATCATTTTTAATACAAAACTCTAACTTTACCCATAAAAGTCTAATTTCTGCCTGATAAACTGAAATTAGTCTCAGATAATTGCTTTTCCAGTCTTCTCACATACATCTACTGTCAATTTTTTACAGCTCACTGAGCCATTTCAAATTACGTCTGGTTTGTCTTGCAAAATAAAAATGAGTGATTAAAGATGTTAAGTCTTTCTGTATCTAAACCTTTGTTTTTACTTTCCATGTTACAAAGATTTTTTCATTTGGCTTTTTGTTTTCCATCTGTGACATCTTCAAGAGTCGTGCTGGGGAGGAGGACTCGTGGTGAGCTGCCTGTACAGTGTGGATTCCTTACATAAAGTCATGGAATTGTTTGGGTTGGAAGGGAATTTAAATTAAATTTCAAATCCCCTGCTGTGGACACAGAAACTTGAAAAATAGCTTATATTTATTTTAAACATTTTAAATATTTTAAATATTTTCCACTGGACTTTGATATTTTAGGAGTTTAATAGACGTATAAAAGAAACCAGTTGGTTTTGAGAGATTGGTATAAACCTGGGAGAACACGATGGTGCTCAAAGTATTACTGCTAAACAAGTGGAGGAAGAAATGGTACTTTATATTAAAAAAAAAACCATAAAACTTTTGTGCAGATTATTTTTTGCTTTGGAATATAATAATATTGCAAAGCAAAAAAAAAAAAATGTTGAGCCTTTGGAATATAAAATAAAGGTGCCATATAGTTCCTTTTGTAGAAACTTAAATGTTGGGCTTTTGCCTTACTAGAATATGATGGTTTTGCTTTTTGCCTTATTAGAATATAACGAGCTAATTTTTGCCAATTATTTGATCTTCATTGTCTAACAATTATATTAACTGGATGGTTAAATTCTTACTTGAGAAATTGTATTTATCTTCTGCAGACAGCAGATATATAATTAGCAGGAAAATACCTAAAATGCCTTATGACAAAAACTCAGGTTGATTCCAAGTCAAAATGGACTGGTATTGCTTCATGCAAGGGAAGCTGAACCCTTCATGCAGAGTTTCCTGCGAGGTTGCTGTCCATTCTCATCCACGTTTGATTCAGGGGTGTTTGGGGGTGCTTTTTAAGAGAGAGTCACCAACTTTTTGTGTTTTTTCCGAAGAACATCATTGCCTGCAGAATATCTCCCCAGCTCAGAGGAATTTCAGCACAATGTGAAGTCGTGGTCACAGAAGAACTTCAGCTTTGAAGGTAACCCCTAAAATGTTGTGATAATTACTTCTTTAATCGTTCTCCTTATAAGAGATTTATTTCCTTGTTGCATATCTGCAAACACACAGCATTATTATAACAAACAACTCAGAGGGCTCCGCAGGGATACTGTTGCCCCTTTAGAACAGAATAAATAAAATAAATTTTAAGGATATTTTAGCAAATGCTATGATGCTGCTTCATGCACATAATGGGCTGCCACACTAGGAAAAGTGAGTATAAAGGAAGATGAAAGATATTCCTGCTAGAATTTCCATGACACAGAATTTTTGGAGAATGCACTTTTATTTTAGCCTTCCTAGTTGGCCTTCCATTTCTAGCAGATGAAAAATTTTATTCTTTGGAATTATGCAATTAGCTCAGAGATATTAAAAGTATGGAGCCTTAATTGCGGCAAGTTTTTGCACAAGGTATTTATAATATTATGGGTTATCCTTACAAAGTGCAGGCCATGCTCCCCCAAAATTTAAGTGCAATTTTGGGTGACACACAGGGGTAATGATTTCCTCCTAAAGAACACGGGAATGTTGAGTCTCTTGTGTAAGTTGGAAACTCACTCTCTTGCTGATGTAGTTGCCTGTAATTTAAGACAACCAGAGAATTTTACAGTACAAATTATAGAGTATTGCTCTTTAGGGTTTTCATGAATAATGACAAATTATCCATTATATAAAGAGATTAATTTGGCTGAATAAGTTTTAGGATGCTTGGAGTAATTTTCAAATAAAGTCTGAAATCAAGGTGTTCATCCATTCGTGTTCAGCTGTGAGGGGGAAAAAGTACAGATTATATAAATCATAACATAATAAATGTGAACACCTTCTGCAAGTTTTCATAGCTGGTTAAAATAGAAAGTAAAGTGTTATGCTTTCTTTAAGTACTCTAATCATTAAATCAGTGGATTTCTGATGCAGAAACCTTCCGTAGGAAGAAAAATTTGATTCAGTATCACATTAAATCCCCAGGTAATGAGATAAATAAGAGTGCATGAGTCATTCCAGCAAATCTTGAGAGACACAGGATCACTTATGTTCTTAATTAAAATAAATCAACTTCATAAATGACGATTTTACGGCCAGGATGCAACTGGAAATTTATAAAATATCTACAGGAAGCTTTGAAAGCATCAGAGTCGATATTTACAGGCAGCAGGGCTGGTGTGTGCATTGCACACGGGGGTGTGAGCACAGGTTTGTGTGTCCCGAGGACAAAAAATTCATCAGGGGAGATTTTCCTCACCCAAAGGTCAGTCTGGCTGGAAATCCCTTCAGTTCTCCCTGTCCCCCCAAAAAGGAGAGTCCCAGTGCTGGACTTGCCACTTTTCAGAGATAAAGCATTCGTGTTAGATCCAAGATCAAGATTTGGACAGATTGGAGTCTAATCTTTGCTAAATAAAATTGAATTCTCTGTAGATGCAAATTAAGTGTATTTGGTTGAAACATACTCTGTTGCCAACTAAAATGTTTGTTTTTATTTAGCATAAATCTGCATGTGTGCAGTCTTCATCTTGGCAAATTGTGGCTGCAAAAGTAGGAAATAAAGAAGGGGTAACTACTGGCTTTGAAGGCACACCAAAAAATTCCCTTATCAAAAGCATTAGTCAGATTTAATAAAGGACCTAAGATAAATGGAATGGTTCTTGATTAAAACAGTTGGAAAAGGCTTTGAGAAAACAGAAAGAAAACAATTTTTCCCTTTTTAATTCCTTTTTTTTTTTTTTAATCAACTTCTAAAAAAGCTAAAAATGCCCAAAACCATCCACCTGGGCAAAACCACCTGTTGGCAGGTAAAAATTTATACCTGTTTAGACTCTTCTGTGAATGGAAAACCATTAAGTAAATAACAATTTTCAATGGACCCTTGTCTGTTTTGACAGAGTTTTGTTTTGCTTCTAACACTATTTTTAAAGTATCCATATGTACACTGAAATAATTTTCTAGAACTCTTCAAAGCTTGTATTTTTCTATTTAATCTAATCTAATTAATCTGTTCTAATTTTGTCCCATACTGTTGCTGTGTTTATTGATGGGCTACAAACATGTGCCTTTCAAATGGAATTACTGGAAATATGATTTAGGAAAATTTCCCTGGTCTTTAATTCCACCAAACTTAATCTGTCAGATGTTCTTCAAAAGCACAGACGTATGGATATGGGTGATTAATTTTAGATTGCAAATGAGTAAAAGTATTTGGGTTTTTCAGGTTTTTTTATGATTAGTTTTGGATAATCAATACCTACTGCCAATTAATTTTTTTAGATAATGAAACTGACGAATTTCGCTTCTCAAATTTACTTTGCCAATTATTTCTGCCAGAGGCTTTTTATTATTTTTTTTTCAATGAAATTTAAAGTTTTTAATCAGAAAACTTGGCCTTGTGCTTACTCTGAATCAATGTCCGCACAAAATAATGGATCAAGATTTTAATTACAGCTTGACTTCTGTGTGAGTCTGGTCCATTTAAGGCCTGCAATTTGCAGTGCAGCTTTGAGCAGCTCTTAGCAGTGAAATTGCTGAAGCTGACATTGCTGGCCTGCATGAAACTCTGGGTTCTGAAAAATCGTCTTTTTTTTTATGTTCCTATGTAAGAAACTAAATTTTCCCATGGCTTTATATTTCCTTTTTTCTGACAGATAAATATCTGGCTTTTCTGGGAATCAATATTGAGACCAAGGCAGATTTCTTGCCCTGCGTGTGGTTCCTTTTCACTCTTTCATCTTCCTCCCTCCCCTGTTTTTCTCATCTTTTTTCCTCACAAATGCTCACCAAGTCATTGCTTTCATGATTGCAAGATGAGCTTTCACGGGGAGGGAATTCTGACATCCCCAGGTGTTTTTCCTGGATCAAACTTTCCATGAATCTGAGTATTTTCCTCCTTTTTTCTCCTTTCTAAGAAAACAGACCAAGAAAGGTCTCCTTGACCCTCCCACCAGTGGCACTTCCAATACATAGATATGTATTTTATATACCCATAAATACACAGAAGAGAGAAAATATTCTTTCAGAAATCTGACTTGCTTGAAATAAAACAATTGAAACCATACCTACTTGCCAGAGAGACACTAATATATTTATTTATGTTTCATAAAATCTGAATTTAAATGTGATCTTTAAGCGTGTGCTGGTTTAATAGACAAGATTATAAGGTTGCAGTTTCTCAGGGGAAAATATGGGTAGTAAAAAGGAACTTTGGATTTAAAAAATTTATAGAAACCTGGAGTCATAGAAAGGTTTGAGTTGGAGGGAACCTTAAGTGTTCCAGCCCCTGCCATGGGCAGGGACACCTTCTACTATCCCAGGTTGCTCCAAGCCCCCTCCAACCTGGCCTTGGACTTCAGCTGACTTTATTCCTGACTTTGTCTCTTAGCAAAGTGCACAATGATCACCACTGATGTCACCACTAAAGATTACAAGTCACCACTGAATTGTGTGATTGTTTTTATCTGCTCTGCCAATGCCTTTGAGGACAGTACCTATAATTAGACAGCACAAGAAAAGTGTTTTTTAAAAAAAAAAAAGAAGTTGTTAAGGAGTTGATGCTGAAGCAAGTTCAAATATAAAAAGTAGATTTAAAATAACACTTTACTGTAATGAGTAGAAATCATGACAGGAGAATAAAGCACAAGAAAATATCCTTGGGGCATAAGTGAGATGATTAGAAATATCATTAAAGCTAAAGCATCTGTTTGAATCCTTTGTGAGACACCCAATTCACCCACATGCACACATAAATGAGGGCTCAGTTTACTAATGCTGCAGTTTGAACACTAAATATAACATGCTTTGCATTTAAAGAACATACAGATTAAATATGAGCTGCCTGCAAGACAGGGGAGCCGCAGTAATGACTCGCTGTGGGTTTAAAGATCTTCTGCAAACAGGCAGATGTCCAACTCCGGCAAACATTCGTTAAGGAAAATCTCACATCAGGCATCAATTTTATACCACAAACGTAAAATAAAGAGTATTTTTGAAAGGTTTGTAGGGAAAACAAAAATCTATTAGCAAAGAGCAGCAGCAGGGTGGCAGAGGCACTCCTGTCAGAACAGGCCAGGTCCAGCTGGGGGTCAGGGGGGGCTGGGACAGAGCCCTGGGATGCAGGGGATCTTCCTCCTCCTGGAGGAAATGGGGCTGCGTGCACAGCCCCACAAAGCAAAAAGAAACAAGCTGGAAATTCCACTTTTATCTTGCGCATGTGGATATTTAACACTCATCCCTTTCCTTTCCTCGTTCCAGCAGAGTCCAGTTTTGCCCTTTTGGCCGGAGTGCACGGCTCCACCCAAGCCTGTTGTCATTGATATCCCAAATAGCTCTGCCTGCTGCCATGAATGTTCTCCACTCACCTGGGATGTCTGCACAGACCTCAGCCCAATACGCACCCAGCTCTTGCCTGATTATCAGTTCCTTCCTTATTGATTTTTAATGATTTCATTAATTTAAAATGGAACTTATAATATCCTTTCTGAATGAGATGTTTTTGTGCTTTTTTCTGAGTCTCTAGCCTCTTTATCCAGTCTTTAAAGATAAAAGACTTCATCTGTGTCTTATCTTTATAAATGTATGTTGATCCTTAAGAGTTCCTGCCCATGAATGGCAAGTCTCAAAACTAATGAAAGGATAGCTAAAATATTCCTCTTAGTCATGGTTAAACCTCTTTGCAGAGCAAAACCAAAATAGTTTAAGAATGATTTACCCTGATTTTTGGATCTGCTGAAGTGCCTTTGTGGGTACATAATTCTAATGAGATTTGATCACAATTCTGTAATCTACTTTCAAAAGGTCAGAAGAATAGTGATTCATCTCCCCTAATGGTTTAACACTTTTGCAAAGTAAGGTTTGGAAACATGAGAAGGAAATAAATATAATCTTGCATGTGAATTCTCAGCTTCAAGGATGGAGGGCTGTGCTCACACAGGCAAAGACTTTGATTTCTTTTTTTTGATAATAAATACTCAGTTTGTAATATTACAGGCTATCAAAAGGATCAGACATTTTTACCCCATTCTGCAGTAAGGCACATTAATAGTTAATTTAACTGGAGCCTTGCATACAGTTGGAAGATGGTTCTGTCTCTGCTCTCAGTCACCAGCAGCTGCAGAATGTATTTCAGAACCCTAAGCATGTTCCACTTGTGCTCTGTAGCTGGTTCTGCCCTGCTTTCATTATTGATCAATGATTGATGAGTGATCTGTGTTTATCCAATTGGGATTTCTGGTATTAATCTTTGTTTGCCGCCTCAAGCCTCTGCTCTTCTCATTTTTTGCTGGATTCTTTGGAATTCTCTGCTCCATCTTCTGAGTCCCTTCAATAGCTGTTGAGATCTGACTCACCAAGAACATAAAACCTTTTTAAAACAACCTAGCCATGCATACATCCTTATCCAAGGCTCGTTAAATCGCTCTCCACACAAAGTAATAGGCCATTAAAATACACATTTATGTGTTTAGCCGTAAATGTGTGGTAACTGTGTGTTTTTAATGTCTATTAGTTACAGCAGTGTCATCGGCGTGCCACCACAACTGCCTGACAGCAGCACAGCAAAATATTGGCTGCTACTGGGAGCAGACCACAGAGCAGGTCAGGTGTCTTGGTGTAATTCTTCACATCAGGTGTGTTCTGCTCACTGCCCAGTCTCAGGATTTGTTGATTTTATTCTTTGCTACTCCAAAGACGTGGCTTTGTGAGCTGTGGAAATTTCCCACGTCCTTTTTCCATTCTAGACTCAGATCCAGGTTGATGCCAGTCTTGTGACGAGAGAGAGCAAACAGCACTTTCCCAGAAGCATCATGATGGGAAAATCAAGAGGTCCAGGCTGTTTTCTGTTTGTTTTTTTACAGTTTTGAGAAGTGTTACAGAGCTTTGCACACACACACACCACAGGTGGCTTTGGGCTGGTTCCTGACTGCTGACAAAAATGCAATTCTTGCCTCTTCTATGAAGAAAGAACTAAAATTTCCTCAACTATCACGTTTTCAGTTGTTAAAAACTGCCTTGAAAGAAATTAGATGAGCAAAAGTAGTCCTAGGCTTTATATAGGATGTATTATTAACAGATCTTCCGTGCTAGTGTCACTGCCAGGCATTCATGTAACAACTGTATGAAAATAAAAATAAACAGCGCTAATAAACTTTGCCATCAGGAATGCAGTCACTCTGATACTTTTAGGCCGGAGTCCTGAAGGCTCTAATAATTATACTTGAATGTTCCCAGAGTATTTATGTGTGTTCCTTTTAAAAGGAACAGATTTTTGCCCTTAAGGCCCACTCAAGTCGCAATGATTTTAATTAGTGACACACATAGCTTAATTCAACTTACTCTACATGCACTTTTAGGAGTGGTTAAGTGAGTTAACAGCTCTCCATGTTCAAGGAGCTGAAGGTGTATGGGAAGTGCTACAGATTTAATGAACAATTCTCTCAGCTCCAAGAGGGGACTCTGATTCCCGGGGACTCTGGCTCTGGGCAGATGGGACCAAAGTGCTTTGACAGCTTTAGAGAAACCAGAGGCTGGGACAGCTTGGGGTGGAGGGCACTGAGCAGCTCTAATTGACTTGGGCAGGCATGACGGGATTGAGCTTTTTAGTCAGGATTCCTGACTGAACCAAGTTTCTCTCAGGGACTTGGGTCTGTGCAGCATTTTTCTCATGGCCTTCTGCTGTCTTCCCCTCAGTTTTACAAGTCCTGTGTGAGACCCAGGACCATGGAATTTTCAAAGAAGCTGTTATTCCAGGTTGCTGTGTTTGCAGTGTGTGACACCAAGCTATTTGTTTGGGTCCCTTCTTGTCCTGTTTTATCTTATTCAACATTCAGCTGAAAAAATGAACATGAGTGATAAGACCCTGGGTGAGGAAGGACAGCTTTGATCCCGAAAACATGACAGGATGGGTATGTCTGGGTGTTCTTACACCATTTTGTCATTTGAACTTCTCCTTCCCTACATTCCTTATTCTTGTGGCCTCTTCAGCTCAAGATTTGACAACGCTTCAGAGTCTTTGATTTAATTTGTTACATTTCAAAGACACATCATAATTTCCTTAAATTTATATAGACTTGCTTTATATACTTATATTAAACAGTAAGGGAGCCTGGAAACATTGCTTTGAAGATCTGTCTGTCTCTCCAAGATGGCTTTGTTTACTGGGATATCACAGCACCAAAATATTTTTGGTTGTCAAAGTTATATTTTCATGAGGAAGGCAATTGAAATAAATCTGAGGGCAGTGTTTTGACTGTGTTCTCTAAATTCACTATTTACATTTCTGTTGGAATCTTTCCATTGCAGGTTGGGTGTTTTGTCACACAGATGATAATAGGGGTTGTGCCCCTCATAATTATCCTTTGGTGTGCGAGACATTCTGAGAGAAGAACAAAGGCTCTTCTTTAATCCGGGTAGGTCACAAATCAGGTTTGTATTTGCAAGCCGTATTTTAAGTTGGATTAATTTTCAGAGAGGGGGCGAGTGGGTATGAAAAAGAAAGGAGAAGTGCTTTGAAGTGTTTGGTCCTGGTTGTCCTCACACAGAGATGTGTCTCACTGTCACAGGGCTGATGAAAGCAGAGCCCAGCGCCCGTCGCCGCCGTCTCCGTGGGCCGTGTTAGACAGACCCCTTCAAAACAGGCACTCGATTGTCAGTGGTATTAACACCTTCCAAAGCTCAGCTTCCCCGGGCTGAGGCTTGACAAGCCAGGTTTTCTGGGTGTCTGACACACAGATTGTGGTATTAGGCAGCTGTGATATGCTGAGACCCCAAATTCTCTGTGTGTGCCCCAGCACTGGGGTGCAGCAAAGCAGTGCGTCCAACAACTTCGCTTTGAGGTCAGGTTCAAGAGGGGCTGGAATGAATCAAATTCTTGGAGTTTTGATCGTAGGAGGGTTTAGTCTGGAGAAGAAAAGGCTTGGAGAGACCTGATTGCTCTGTACAGCGCCCTGACAGAGGGTGTGGTGGGGGTCGGGCTCTGTTCCCAGGAATCAAGGGACAGGACAAGAGGAAACGGCCTCAGGTTGTGCCAGGGGAGAGTCAGGTTGGATAGCAGGAAAAATTTTGTCACTGAAGGGGTGGTCAAACCTTGGAACAGGAGGTGGCTGGAATGACCAGGAAGTGGTGGAGTCACCGTCCTTGGCAGGGTTTAAAGGAGGAGTGGATGTGGCACTCCATGATCTGGTTTGATGGACGTGGGGGTATTTGGTTGAAGGTTGGACTTGATCATCTCAGAACCTTAATGTTCCTATGAATCTGTGGTTCTGTTTTGGCTTTGGGTCAGAAATAAAACAGGGACCATGCATTTAGGATTTGATCCATTCAGCTACACATTAAACTGCCACAGAAGTCTCTGCACGGATACCTGAGGAGGTTTGATTGGTTTTTTAGTGGCATAAATGTTCTAGTTTTGACCTACATACCACACTCACACCAATTCTATCTCATTTTCTCTATAATTCTTATAAAATAATCTCAGGAGGATATAGGAGCAGGACATTAAAAAGAGTTTATGTACAATTATTACTTTCCTAATTAAAATAATGTACAAGTGTACAGTTACTAATATGATAAAGCAAAATCTAAAAATACCCTTTCAATCACTAGAATGTGACTCAAAAGACATTTTCTGCATAATAATAACTGAATGAGATCTAGAAAGGTCAGAAATGAATCACACTCCTTTAAGAAAGAGGCATTTTAATTTCGGTGAAGAGGCAAATAATCCAAGAGAGGAATTTTATTCCTGACACGCGCCAATATGAATAACAAAAGAAATCAGGATTATTTGCAGCTATCTGTTCTTTATTGTGCTGTTCATGTGCTTATTACTTAAATGGGCCTGTGGATTAGATATTTAGAGAAGGAAAAGCAAAATATGCACCACCACAAAGGTGAAAAAAAAGCATTTTGTCCTGATAGGTGCTGCCTTTGAAGTCTCTATGAATTAATGGCATCAAAGCTAATCCCTGGAAAGGCCTGGAGGATGGGTTTGTGAGTCTAGGATAGACCTCATTTACAAGGAAAATAGTTCCATGGAAAATTACACCTCTTTTTTTTTTAGTAATACAAATATTTGTGCAATCTTGGCAAGTCTTATTACAGGGAATTGTTGATTTGAGAGGTTTATTTTAGGTGGATTCTCTACCTGGTAATTGTTCCATGTATCCTGTATGAGTTCCAATGCCATGATTCTCAACTTGGGGACTTTCTCTTGGCGTATTCACATTAAAGCCTTGAGAATCTTTGAATTTTAAGAGAAGTTCCCCTGAATGTTGTACTTTATGCCTTGAGACATGCTTAATACACACAAAAATTTAAATAATTTTTATTTTAATATATAGAATTGGATTGAAGCATAAATTATCCATTCATGAGATTAATGAAGGCCACAGGAACTACTTATATTTCGGTACATATAATTTGGGAGAAATAAAAATATTCTGGAGGGAGTCTTAAAAGCCACTTTCATATTTCACAGACACACATGTGAAATAATTTAAAGATAGTTTTAGTCTTAAAATTCAACTACATTAAGAAAAAGGGTATGATATGGTTCATTAAAGCCCGGATTAGGAGAAAGATTTTGTTCTATGCTCAGCAAAATGCTTTGGTGTGGCTGCATCAATTGTAAAGGTCTTTTTCCCACAGGCCAGTTCCCACGTTTCCATAAATGGATATAATTTAACTATTCCCTTCATGTGTAATTCAGAATTTACAGCTTAAATGCTGTCTCAGAAACTGCATGAAGGAATTGCATGTTGACATTTCACCCAGTGTGTGCTTTCAGCAGAACGTGTCACCATTTGCATAAATACAGCTCCATCCACTCCCATAAATAATTGTAAGATACACCATCGTAATTTCTGTTATCCAATAAAGCCAAAGGCAGATACTTGATGCCATAATAATGGTCTAAAAATGACAGAAATTGAATTTTAGTCCATTGTTGTGGTGGCATATAATAGCAGAGTTCACCTACACGGATTCTCATTTGCTTAACTAAATTATGGTTTGTGTGGAATTAAGGCAGAAGCTGCTGTTGCTGTTGCACATAGACATCACTGTGTCTGTGACTGTGTCACACTGTGGGTGAGGCTTCCTGCTTTGTGCTTATTCCTGGGGTCTGGAACAGTATTCAAAAACGAAATGTAAATATTTGTAACTGAAATGTAACATACTTCTTTCCTCCTGGCCTGGCTTCTCCTTCACCACTGTAAAAGGTGAATAGTCTTTCTATTAATCTTGTAATATCTCTTTGCCAGCTGCCTAGATAAACTCTAATTCTCCTTTGATAGCCAGCACACACTCAGTGGATGTAGGAGTATTTGGAGCAGAGTATTGCAAATTTAAAGAACTTCTGTAAACCTGGAATTGGCTTTCAACAACCCCACATAGTTATAATTACACAGCTTTCAAATATTCTCAACTTATCTGTCTTACAACCAATAAAAATCACATCCCAGCAATGAGTGAGAAGCAGAGGGAACCTATCAGTGTTTGTGTTTCATGATAAAATTTACAGTATTCACCAAAGCTGGACCTCTCATTTGAACATGTAAGGAAAATAAAACAGGAAATAAAACTATAACCACTGTGACAGCTGCTAGAAAAAAAATGTGAAGACTCACCTGGCATTCCTTTTTAAAATGGCATTTCCAGACAGCAGTGCCAATTAAAATACTTTTCTTTACAGATCTGATGCCATGTCCATTTTTATCACTTGACTAAGAAGAAATTGGGTCCATGGATAAGGTCAGGTCTCTGGTTCGCAGCATTTTGATGTATGGTCCCCTTTATGTGTGTGCAGCCAGAAATTTCTGTCCTGGACAAGTGCAAAGCAGAGCTGTGTTTTCCTCAGGGCATTCAAGTAATCAGGGTTGCAACAAATAAAGAAATGCAGTGTCCATGATGCCTCATTAGTACAGTGTCACACAGCTGAAGGATTAGATAGAAAGTAAATATTTAGAATATGAAAATAAGAAAACTTTATTTAATATTTTTTTCTCAGTTAGCCAGATGACTCTGGAGGCAAGGATATGATCACAAGAAGATTGTTCTTTCTTCCCCAAATTTTAACATTCCATCTGAGCAAGGGGAGGCTTTTACAGACTGGTTGCTTTGAGCTGTTACCATAAGGATTGTTTGTTCAAGGAGCAGACTCATGTTTGTGTTCGAGGGCAATAAGGAAAAAGGAATTAAATATATATATTTTAGGGGAGAAATAAGAGTCTCTGCAGTGGTTTTCCTGAAAGGAAGATTTGCAAGCGCACACAAAAGCGATAGTAAAGAAAGGAGAGATATTGACAAGAAAGGAAATGAAAATGAATTAAAAGTGTCAATATTTCCCTTGAGTAATTAAATAAGAGCATTCTCGTGCCTGACCCATTTTGGGGGGAGGGAGACTGTGGTCCACTGCAGTGCTATAAACTACAGAAAGCCAAGTGTGCCTGCAGTTCCATGGATTCAGTGACAGACTGGGCTTGGGGCATGTGCTGACCTGTTCCAGGCTGCCTTCTGCAAGCTGTCAGCTGGAGCCTCAGTAAGATCCAGACAAAAAAAACCCAAAAAAACAACAAAAAAAAAAAACAGCCATTTTTTTTCATGTTTATCTTTCAATCTGGGTCAGGCTCAGGATCCAGTTACTGCTGCTGCTCCACAAACATCTAACGGTGAAAATGGAGTGTTGGGGTCAGAAAAAAGGGCACATGAGGAGGCAGAAGCTCATTAATGCCATTAAAAGCCAAATCGTTTGGCTGTCTGTATTAGATATGTGAAAAAGGCATCTTTTAGCAGGTGCAGGCTTTGGTTCAAATAGGAATGTGGTGCTGAGTGTGTGGGGCACATCCTGCCCACAGTTTGCACTTCAGTTCTCAGGGGATTCCAGTTTATTTGGTTTACCCCTGGGCAGCACAGGGATGCTGGGACTAGGAGTACTCACAGATCAGTTTACTGATGTGCTCCTGCAATCCATGCAGACTGCAAGAAAACCATTTAAAAGCAAGATTGTTTGTGTTACACTGATGTAGATGAGGTTTATCTTTGTAATCCTAAAACCTGCATGCCAGCAAACGTCTTTTTTCTTGTTTCTGTAAATTATGAAAAATGTTAACATCAGTCACTTTAGTTCCTAGAAAATCTTCTCAGATTTGCAATTCTGTTGTGTAAATTAATAGTTCAGTTCACTAGAGAAAAATATTGCAAATGCATTTTGGCATCACATAGAAGTAGACAACTTGTAAGGTAATATATTTTCTTCTAGAAAATACGTGTCAAATTAGCTGAACAGGTTTTAACAAGCGTGTCCTCATTCCTTCAGCAACTGAGAATATACTTGCTACATTCTCAAAGCAAATTAGGCATTCAGCTCCCCTTGAAAACAGAAATAGGTGATAAAAGTTATTCTGCTCTTCAAGATTTGAATGAATTTGAAAATTCCATTTAGTTCTTAAAAAAACCCAACCAAACAAAACATTTTGGTTGCTGCTGGATGTGCTTACCCACCTGCTTTGTCTTGCAAGCTTTTCAAGATCAGACATTAATTTCTTTCCAGTGGTGTTTAAAACATCGGAACTCTTGTCACAAAAGTCACTTTCTTATCTAAAGAGCTGTTAATTACATTGCTGTGTCAACACCTTCACCTCCTGTGCTAAAGCTGGCACAATTTAAGGTTATGGAAATCTACAGTTCAGCAGCATTGAGTTGGCTTTCAAGTAGGTGTTTAACTCTACATTTGCAAAATGCCATTTTCCTTCCCTGCTCCTCATGGCAGAGGTAAATCACTCACACAGAGATGAGCACGTAAGAGATAAAAGAGGCTCTGCAGCAGCATTAGGAAGTGTGAGACTTATTCTGGGATAGACCCCCCGAGCACGGCAGGAGAGGAAAAGGGGAGCGCCGTGCTTTGGGCAAGGTTGCTTTGTGCTCTTCCATCCATGAATCCCAAAGCCAGCAGCACTCCGGGGTGGGATTTGTAGAAGGATGTGCAGAATGATGTCCAGCAGCATTGAGGGCTCAGGAGATGCTTGGGAAGACCAAGGTAACACCTGTCCCTTGACAACCTGAGATGCATTCACAGTGAATGAGGCACTTCTGACTGTTCTCAGTGCTGAGAATTAGAGAAGAATGGAAGAAGCTTTCTGATCTGTTTGTTGAAAATGCATTAAGTCGAAGAGAAAAATGCATGCAAAAATCTTTTCATTATATTGTGGAAGTGTAAACTAAGCTCAGGAAAAAAAAAATGCAATTGTGGTTTCACTGAAGTTTGAGTTGCCCCTTTGCTCAGTTCATGCACAGCCCTGTGGGCTGAGATTTCCCACCTCACATGGATTCTAGAGATGTCAGTACCAACCACGTCTCAACTGGATGACAGAAACATTTTTAAAAAATGTTCAAGACATACTCACCCAGTCATCCTTGCACATTTTGGACCTCCTCCATTACATGGACAAGTACTGAATTTCCTGTTGAAAACATGGATAAGAAAAGGATACAAGAGTACAGCATTGTCAGTTTATGCCACATAAAGATTAAAGTCGTAATATTTCTTCTTTTTACTTCATATTTCTTAAGAAACATCAACTCACAGGATTGCACACTTCAAAATAATTGGCCAGTGTGAGTTGACAGATCTGATCAGAGCAGAAGGGTCGTTACCAGATGCAATGAGCCTGATCTTCTGTCTGGAAACAAAGATTGCAGAGGACTTGCAAGGACAAAGGAAAAGTAGTAACTTCCTCATCTCTGTGGATGTTTTCTGAAGGAAGAGATTAAAAAAAAAGGTAAGACACTAGCTTTAAAACTAGCAAAGCTTCCCAGAGTCGGTATCACTGAAGTTCCTATACAATGGTTCTGTATTCATTTATTATTGTTGGTCAGGATCACAATAACTTCTATTTTTGCTGTGCAATTGTGCTACTCGCACAGCTGAATTACCTGACAGTTTAGTAGGAATATTTTTCCTCTCTCTTCCATGGCAATACCACAAAACAGTGAGTTGTCATTCCTGGAAAAGTCATACCTGAACTGCATTTTATTCATCCATTCAGCTTGACAGTGATTAATAATCACCCCACATGGGGTAAACTTCATCCAAACAATCTATTTTGTTTTTACTCATGAGAGCATCATGTGTTCTGTAAAACACTGAGGTCATGATGAATTCTATAGTCTGGTTTTCTCTTATCCCCAAGACCTGTCACTGAACTGCAAAAAAAAAAAAAAAAATGTTTGATGGGTTTGAAATTATTCATTCTGAAAAAAACAATGTTGATTTTTGTTTCATTGGTATCACCTAAATATCTTAAATGGATTTAGTGCAGATTCCAGGAGCTGAACTCGAGTGGGTCCATATTTTTATCTTCTCCTTTGTCTGTAAAACTTTTCTTCCACTTTCATCCACCTTCTCTAAAGGGTTTAAGTGCTCCAAGGAGCGTTTCCCCAGCCTGTGTTGGTGTTCATCACACAGAAACCTCGTGCTGAAGCAAAACTGCATACAGAGGCAAATAACAAATCAACTTTTGGGTTCAAACCCTTTGCAAAATCTGGCTTGGGATAAATGACAACATTAAACTTAATGGTTTCTCTTTTTTTACCAAAACAAAATTATCCTCCTATTAGAAACAAATCACTCTAATTGGCCAGTCAGACTGCAGAGTAAGTTGCTCATTTTTTTTCCTAATAAAATAATTACAAATCTATGATTTTTAATGTTTCTTCTGTTCTCACTGTATGCTCATAAAGTGTGCAAATCATTAGCTGAAATATATTTTATTCATATTTTATTCATATATTTAAGCTTTATAGCTTATTTTAGGAATAATGCTTTAGGAAGAAAAAATTACCCTAAAAGTATTCTTTATATATCAACACCCCTGAAATAAGGTATATCCACAGTTTAGATCTTGATAACAAAATTAAGACGTGATTGTTCTAATATAAGTTATCAAAACCAAAGTAATCTAATCTAATTTCATGAGCGTGGACAATAATTCCTGTCTTCCAATAACATGGGGTTTTTTTAATAGAAAAATTAATGTTTCATTGAATTTATGTACACAGAAGATGAAATAAATGTGGTTTAAAATGCACGTAGTTACACTGAATGAACAATTTAGGAGCAATCGATCTGTCACCCACTTTAATCTTTAAAACAAGCATGCAATCTAATACTGTCTTGTAAAATTACATTTGTCTTTTAAACTGCTACATCCGAATATCTATCAGATAAACATGAGGATAAAAATGTACTGCCTCTGAATAACTGAATTATAATAATTTCTTAATAAATCAGGCAATTTTTACTACACTAACACTATAGTGTTTTTAAGTACCTTAGGAAAGATGATAGAGGCAACAGATTAGACATAAAAATAATACCGAGAGTAAATGTTGATATTGCAAGTTTGAAGGTACCTGTGACTTTTTTACCAGTACTTATGTATGACCCTGATGGACAGACATAGAATAATTATGAAATCCAAAATTAATGTATATATTAATGTCTTGTTCATAGTCCATTTTCCAAATATGCATATCTTGCCAGGTTCTACAATTCTGCCTCACAGTCCACTTGGAAATTATAATTAAATGACAACTCTCCTAATGTTCTCTAGCCAGCATTTTATGTAAATTCTGATTTTAGCATCATTTTCCTGAGTGTATTAAAAAATAAAAATCATGAGGGGATACTTTGTTGATGATAATTTTTTTTGCATCATGTACCCCAAAACTGGAATAATTTGGATCAGATTGCACAAAGATTAAGAAAAGGAAAAATATTTAAAACTACAAATCTCTTGTATGCTTGTGACCCAGGTGGTTCTGTGACCAGTATCCGGCCAGAGACCCAGCTTATTTCCTGATTTTTACCACTGGTTTTGTAGCTGTAAGAGCTTGAGAAAATGAGGCAGGACGAATTTTAAGTGGGTGCATAATTATTGTGCACTTAAACACGTGCTTAAGTACCTTCCTGGAGCTGGGCCCAGTGACCTCAGCCCTCCCATGAAAGTCAGTGTAACACAGGCCATTTGTGTCTGCAGGATGTAACTTTTAACCTCTCACTATTAGAAAAATTAAATTTTAACCTTGTCTTGCTAATTCCAACCATTACTGGGGCCATATTTATGCCCCAAGTTAAAGTGCAGTTCGTCACTCTGATGTTTTAACCTTTGGACATCCTCTCCCTTACATTTTTTTAAACATCAAAACATCCTCCAGCTAATTATAATAACGTTGATTTCATAAATGAAGAATTGGTCCCTTAAATTTTTTCTCATTACATAAAACCCAAAAATATCCAGCAAAATGTGGCTCTAAGGATTTTTTTTTTTTTTTAAACTAAATGGATTGACTTACCAAAACAAAAGATGTAATGGTTGCAAATTCCTGGAAATGTGAAGCATGTTGACTGTACTCTGTATTACCCTGATGGAAAATGCCAGGAGTCAAAGTTTTCATTTATATGGCTGCTTAATAGCTTTGGCAATTTTTATAGTGCAACAGTTATGTTTTTAATTGCTAGATGCATCCTGAGCAGTGCTGGGCAGTAAAAAATAGGAAGATGTGCTTTTATCAAGCATGACTCACTTAATAACCTTGAATTTAATATGGGTTTGTCCAGCCCTTATATTTATCTCTTATGGTAACTTTCACTAGATACTAATAAGTTCCTAGATGCTAATGAATTTCTAGATACTAATGAATTACTAGATACTAATGAGTTAGGCTTTTATACACTTTGCTTCCTGATTCTTTGAAGGCTCAAGCAGAAGTTTGCAGAGCTGTTGATATTTATAAGTTCAGTTTACAAAGCTTTAACATCCAGAACTTTCTTCAGCAGAAAAATCCCTGTGCCAGGCAGGGTGTTTGCAGTGGCTTTTGGTGAGAGAAACTTGAGCTGAGTTTCTTGGTCAGGTTATACACGAGACACACCATGGAAATGCCAGATTTCTGCAGAAAATATTTGCATAATATGCTAGACATAAAATGACATCACATCAAGTCGCTCTTTGAAACCACAGGAAATGCATAAATTTGTGTCCATAGCTCAGGTATTTAACTCCCCTTTGATCTTACTGGAGCATCCCTCTACCTTCACTATTTTTCTCTGGAAATCTCAGCTTAAGACCTCCTTCTCCTTCTGCCTGGCACCCTTTCTGAAGGTGTTGTGGGGCTCCACACGAGGACAGCTGGGAGCAGAAAAGCAGCTTTCTGTTCTTGCTTTGCATTATTTTCTGCTAGAGCATAAAGAATCTTTGGATCCTCACCTTGAAACACTCCCGAGAATGGAATTTTGATCACTTCAAGAGGTTCCTTCTCACTGCTCTTGGACTCACATGATTAAATCAAAGGATATAAAGCATTTACAAGAGAACACGTTAGAAACTGACGCCTTTAATCAGCAGCTTTGGAAATGCAGAATGTAATTTTAATTGCTTCTGCTGATGGCTGGCACTGAATGACAGAGAAAGTCTGTCCACAGCAGCCTGCCTGTCCAGCAAGCAGGGAAGAGGGCAGCCCTCACCTGCCCAGCAATGACAAACACTCACCCTTGGGGTGCCTCGTGAGGTGCTGCAGGAGCATTTCCCTCTGATCTACACGAGAAAGTGGAGGAAATGTGAGACTCGGGCTGCTGGAGCAAATTAGATGTCAAATCTTTTGACACCAACGCCTCTCGACAGCTGGGGAAAATCCTCTGCGTGGAGGTGACACCGAGAAAGGATTTGTGGGTGCAGGGGTCTCACAGAGACCCCCCTGCTTTGTGCCTGCAGACTGCAGCCCCCCTGCTCCAGGTGTCAGCACCTGGCTCACAACGAGCCCTGATGCTTTAGCAGGAGTCAGTCCTCATCAGGCAAGTCCATTAATCACATTTCAGGAGGCCAATTTCCTACAGCCACTCTCCGTTTCTTCCAGGGATTCGAGACAGATTTAATTTTTCCCCTGAATGCATTAACCTGAAGGAGCAGCCTACTTAATTAAAACAGATATTGTTTCACTTCCCTTAAATATGCAAATGTCTTTATTAGACTGGGTGTCATGTGCTGTACTTTCCTGCTTAATTAATCTCAACCTCATCTTGATTTGCCTCCATGGGAATAGAAATCCCCCCTTTATTTTTGGTGGCTCATCTCCACACATTTCCCACAACAGGTTTGTTATCACGAGGAATCTCCTTTCCCATGTGGAATAGATCATCTGTGTATCACTAAATACACTTTGGGTAAGCATCTGGGGCAGTAACATAAATATGTTACATAATATATATAGGTCATGTCGGGGTTTTAGGTTGAAATTTGAGGTTACAGTGAATTTGGGGAAATCCCTCACATGTGGGGTTCAGCAGCACCACTGACCTCAGGGCTGTCTGTAGGGCTGCACCTTACAAGGGGTGGAGGTTTTCATCTTTGACATTAATTTAGCTCCCACCTAAGGAGGGGTGGGAATTAAGTCCTAATTTTGTAGTCTTTGGAAATATCTTTGATGTATATACATAGTAAAATAGTAGGATAGGACTCCCAAAAGAAGAAAAGCAAATCCAAAAGATAACTATATGACTTTGGATTGTTTAAACTTTTCTGTTATAGGGGCAATATTTCACTGTGAATATTTAAGTGTTTGTAAAGCTTCTACAAAATAAATTTAATTACACAGCTAACAATGAATCAAAACTTCAGATTGAAATAAATTGCTTCAATATCTTCCTGTAGCTACATGAAATTTATATCAATAACAAGAACTAGTTTACTTTGACCTTATTTTTAAATTTAATTTTGTTGAAATTCCAATTAAACAGATCTAAACCCACATACTTTCACATCCTGCTTTATTGGTATCCAATCTGTGCAAATACTTTCATCCACTCAGTATTGTGAATTTGTCAGAGATCTGTCACGTGGCAGACAGTAATTTGTTAGGCCTAAAATTAATTGGACAAACAAATCAATGAGTTCCTAATAGTGGTTATTGGGCTTTTTTATTTGACTTCCTAAGTCGTCTCTCCCTCAGAATTACTCTGCATATTAAATTACTAATTAATACAGCAGTACTTTAGGTTAGTTTGTATTTCTGGTGCGCTTCTCAGCCAGTTTCCCAAAAGGAAATTTCCATGTCTGCTTTTTTAGGAGTAGTGTTATGTCTTCTTCATGGCATTTTCACGGCATCTGCCCATTTCTTCAGCACGGCAGGCAGCACAAGCCTACAGTTCAATGCAAGTGGTCAATTTTTGTGTGCACATGGGGTTTTCTAATAGATTAAAAATACTTGAGCCTGATTCCATTGCCTTTCCTCATCGTTCCGGAGAATCCCGAAGAGGACACAGAGGCCAGTTCGAGAGCATTAATTGTTTAGATTTTAAGTTGATTTGTCAAGGTTTTAAGTTGTCTCTCAGTAACCTGTCCCATGTCCAGAGGCACCCAAGGGGCTGTCCTGTCCCAGTGAGCAGAACTGTCCCTCTGAGCTACCCCGGATCTCAGAGTCACAGCTGATCTCCCTCCCATTGCCATTTCCCCAAAATTCTTAGGAGCATCTTTAGCTGGACAGGTTCTGCAGAGGGGAGCAGTTTATATTTTCAACCTTTTCTGGCTCAAAACTCTGCTTTGCACCACTGCTGAGTGTCCCATTGCCCTAAGGAAGTTCTAAATTTGTTTAAAAGAGAAAATGTTAACCTCTTTCTTTATGAGTAGCAGCATGTAAATCAAGTCCTTGCTGCTCTTGAAATGGTAAAGTTATTCGGCATAAACTGCCTGTAAATTCTCTCGATGTAGATTAATGGGGTCATTTCATTTTACAAAGCACAAGTCCTTCGAACTGTGGAAAATTCCAAAGCCTTGTCTCAGGAGGAGACTTCAACCTACCAGGATAAATTATTTCTAGTTCAACAAACTTTCCAAGAGCTGCAAAAACAATGTATTAATTTTTGTTGCTGTTAATTGAAATCTCTGTGAAAATATTCCACAAATGTTGCATTGCCTTGCCACAGTAACTGTGGGATGAATGCTCAGGAAGCTCCTGAGAAGGGCACATCTGTAGCACCCCTCCAGCTCCTGGAGTCTGGGATGTCCCAGTGTAAGGAAAACAGCAGGAGACCCTTCCAAAATCATTGTTGTGCTTCTGTGGGTAAGGAAAGTGTGCTTGGATCTAGTGTTCAGTGTAACCATTCTCATGCTGCTTGCTGTGTAAATTATCCATTCTGGAAGTGTCCTTTGATAAAGGAGAGAAGGAATTTAATGGCAGTGAGTTTCCCCACAAAAATCTGCCCATATTCCTTTCTGACAATTTTTGGATCTCCCAGTGAAGCAAAAAGCAAAGTAACTTCAAATAATTGATATAAATGTTTGTAGTGATGGTGGTGAAAAGTTCTATCTTCAGGAAATACAAAGATAGAAATGACACTTTTATATCTGCAGAAAAGTGAAAGTTATTTATTGTATTGAGGGATGTGTATGATGGAACAGGAGAGCCCAAACAAAGTAGAAGATTGCTTCTTACTTTTTGTGAGTAACAAATAAATAGTGGAAGTAAATGTTAGAAGAAACAGAAGTGAATAACCACTGTTGAGAAGAGCACGGATTTTGATAAGAGCCTGTGACCTCTGACAGTCCCTCGGCTGGGCAGCATCATCCTATTAGAGGATTAGGGCTCAGACCATACATTACAGCAGGGCTGGAAACAGAAGCCAGAGAAGTTTCAGTCCCATTTATTTTAATCTCCATTGTAAAGGGATTTATACTAATGGAACACAATTACATTAGCCCACAAGATTTTAGAACAGAACTGATATATAATTCCATTCTATGTGGTTTGTAGTTGTCTAACTAATTAGCAATTATAAATAATTCCCTTTGGATTAATTGCTTAGATAGCATTCAGAATATAAATCTTTCCACATAACATTTATATTATTCAGAGTGAAAAACCTACTTTGATTTTATCCTTGGCTGACTTTGAACCCAGGTCACTGAACCAAAGCAGTATAAATCATCTATTCCTATCCGACTTTTACTCCAGGCTTATGCCATTTATACAAAGCATTCTGTATTCTTTTGATTTAGACTTGATCTTAATCCTAATTACCTAGGAGTAATTTTTGTAAAAATAAAAAGTATTGCTTCCAAATAGATAAATGGAATTTGTTTCTGCCACTGAAATATCAGAGATCTTAAATGTTCTGTGAAAATACACTAAACTTAGGTTTATGAAGAGCTTTTCTAGGCATAAGACTCATCTGAATACCCTGTGTGGCTCTCCCTTAACTCTCTGTTCGGATGGTTTAAATTAGATTTCATTACATCCAAGTCCTAATTTTCATAACAAAATCCTTTAGGAAGACAATACATCATCTATGCAGCCAATCAGGAGATTCAAGAGATCATATAGGTGATACCTTATCACTGTTTGGGAAATAAAGAAAATAAATTATAGTCCGTCTGCTCTTCAGTAAAGAGCCTCCAACTGTGGAAAGCTGCTGCCAAGAGCTTTCTTTACAAAAAGGCCAAAAAATGTTAGAAGGCAGTTTAGCAAAGGACTTGGATAAAAACTGAAATGTCCTGTTCTTTACCTTTTAAGTTCTTTTTTAACTCCTCCACAGAGCTGCTAAAGCCTGGCCTGCCTTGGCATGGGAACTGCTGGCACCTGCTGGGAGCACTGGGCTGGTCCTTGGAGAAACCACGGGCCCTGGAAGGAAACGAAGGTCAGGTGAGGAGGGGACCAGCAGACACCCGTGGGGTGACAGTGGTGCACCCATCCTCACCCTCACTTTTAGATTGCTTCTCCCCTCTAAAGCTTCACTGGTGTGGAAGTACCCCAGAAACTTCAGGGAAGAGTAAAGAAGGCAAACCCAGCACAAAATAAAAGTCTGAGTAACCCTGTTGCAAGGGCAATATGCGTAAAATTATCAGCAAAGAAGCAGCAAGAGGCCACAGAGAGGGGATTTCCAAGGTGGTTTTGCATTCCTTATTTTCTAACTTGGTTTCCTAAGCTGCCCCTGGACCCATGTGATTGCATGAAGCAGACCACATACAAATAATTGCTGTGTGTTTGGAGGGTTCTTTTCCCAGTTCCATCAGAGATCCTGACGGAGCTCCTCAGACTTTAGCAGCCATCAGCTGTCAGGAAGGGGAGCAGAAGGGGAGCAGATACGGGACGTTCTCAAGAGCTGGCACACTTCAGCCTTCCCTCTGCCTCCTGGCTGTCTGGTTGTTTACGAGTTCTGAGGGAAAAAAGAACAAATAGTGCAGAAACAAACGCAACTGTGGCGGTGCATTCCACACGTGAAATGAGGGGTTTGTGGCTCAATAATAAAATACCATGGAAGTGGTGGAGGGAAATATGCATCATAACTGCTACAGAGATTAACAATGTCTGCAAATTGCCTCAAAGAAACTTAGTGTTTGTTTTCCAAACAGTTGCATTGAGGAAAATACATTACCCAATTAAGATGAAAGGGATAACAATCTTGGTGAATTGTTATTGTAGAAAATAAAGAATATTGCAGTAATGGAACTTAATTTTATCATTATATGTATTTAAATTGCCTTTTATACACAACCATATATTTATTTGAAATAGATTTAAATGCAAACATAAACATGTTGCAACAGTTTCCGAAGCTTTAAAATCAGAAGGAAAGTAATGTTAATGAAATACTCAATTCCTTTTATTGTTAGGAAAATCTGAAAATGATCTATGTTACAGTTCCTGGTGCCTCCTAATTCAGTCCTTTATAGCCCGAATGTGTTATTGGCATAGGACAAGACCCTGGGGGGAAAAGGAAAATGTCATTCCTGGAATGGGGAGGGGAAGGAGTGTGTGTATTTAACGTGTAGGCACACAATTTTTTTCATTTGAGGAAAATCCAAGTGTATTTCCAGGTCAGCACTAGGAAGGAACCAGGTGGGATCTCAAAAGGATGGTGAATACAACCCTTCGTATTTTTAATGATTGTTTGGTTTTGCTCTGTTTTAGACAATGCCCAGTTTCATTTTGTTTTCTTGTGATTGTTTCATGTTTCCCAGTTGGTCCCAGTCTCCGGGCCACTCAGACTCCCCTGGGCCTGTCAGTAAATATCAGTTCCTGAAGAATAAAGGAGTTTAAATGCAGTGACTGCAAACTTGGCAGCAAAGCCCTGAGAGCGCCGGAGATAAGTCTGGCTACACCCAGTGTGATTCCAAAGCACCTCACCATGGAAGGGTGTTTCTTTTAAATGATGTTGAGAACAGTCTGACATGTGGAGAGCAGGATCCAGAGCTGATGTCAGGTGGTTTTTCTGGAAAATGAAGCTGCCAGAACCCCCAGGACCAAGGAAAGGAGCTAAACCTGGCTCCAGGCACGTGGTGAGTGAAGAGTGGAGGATCTGAACTCAGCTGTCAGAACCTGCTTTGCTAAAATAATCACTGTTCAAGGTGTCTGTGTCTGAGTTCTGAGACTTCACCATAAAACAGTGTTCAATTTTTTTGTTGTTTTTGTTTTTAAATGACTGCAAGATATTTTCAGTTTCCTTTAAGTATTGTTCTTTGAATAAGAGCATCCTGGGGTTTTTTTAAAAGCACTCTTTAGCTGACGAGGTTGAAGCTATGATTTATGAAGAAATCAGTGTGAGGCTGCAATTTATACAGAAATTTTTAAATCTAATTTACCTCCTGTGATTATATGCAAAAGTAATGCAATGCATGTATATTAAATACCCACATATTTATATATGCACATATATATGAGATATCTCTTGTTTTCCTGAAGAGCACAGGTGAACCAACATTAAGCTTGCAAAATGCAATTACTCTGTGCTCAAGAAAATGCCCAGCTACTCAATCTTTTTCATTTTTTATATGTTGCCATTCTTTGGTGTTTTGGGACAATGCACTCAAATTATTTTTGCTGTTTACTGCATGAAAACTCTATTGTGCTAAGAATGCAACTGCCTCTGTACATGATATATTGACAGGTTGTCTCTTAATTTTCAAGTGTTATTTTTCATAAAACATTAACTGTTTTTTTCTACTCGAAAGACCTCCTTTCCCCCAAGGCATATTTTCCAATAAATGCTGACAGCTATCAATATTTCCAAGTATTAGAGATATTTCTGGACAAGGTCTTTTGGAACGTGAGATATCAGTCAATTTTTGATCTACTTACTTTCAAAGTATGCCTTTTCTTAACAAAAGCTGTGTTGACTTATTAAAGATATCTTATTTATTCAGGTGTCAGTTAATAAATGGAGGTTTATTACAAATTTTGCCAGTTTGGGTGATAAGGAAGCCAGGCTTATTTGCTTTAATTTTTTCATATCTCTGCCACAGTTGTCTTTGAGGAAAATTGGTGTCATATATGCCCCTGGCACTGAAATATCTTTGTCTGTTATTGAGACAGTTTTGAGTTGAATTCTAGTGAGTAATTCAACTGTTTCATGCTTGAATTCTCTTAGAACTCCTGTGTAAAATACGATCCAGAGCTGGAGACTAGTCTTCAAAATTCCTCTGAATGTGCTCTACAACCTCTTCTGCCAGGACTTGAATTTATGATGGATCTTCATTGTGTTCCCTGTTTCCATTTACCACGCCAGGGTTTTTCTTCTCCATGTTCTTCACTTAGGGGTGAATCCAGTTTTCTGAAGGATACTCTAATTTATTTATTGTCCCTTTCTGATTCCTTTAACCACAATGGAATTTATATTTTTTAGTTATTTTGTGTGGAGGTGAGTGTCTCACTTCATTGGAGGTGCTGGAGTGAATTGGAAGTTCCTCCTTCAATTTCCTCATGATCAGTGTGAGTTTCTTTTAGAATTCATGTGACTACTGCTTACTCCAGAAAATATTCTTAAACGGCCTCAAGATAATTCAAATAAGTGATTTTAAATCCCTAAAATAACCTAGCAGAGTACTTTTGTTGCCTTGCAAAGCTTGTTTTTGTAGGTGGAAGAGTTGAAAAAATATTCCCGTTTCTTCTGGGTTTTAGATTAGTATTTTGATTTTGTTTCTTCATTACAAACCTGGACTATGTTCATTCTCACTCAGTTTGAATTTGCAGAAAGCTTTGGATTTGAATGCGATGCTGGCATTGAGAGCTCTCTGTCATAAGGAACCTTCAAGCTAAAATACATAAAATTAAACTTTTCTCCTGAAATTACGTGACTGAAGTACTTAAATTTGAGAGGTGCATTTTCCATTAAAAATTATGTTTTAGTAGTAACCTAATATTCACACAATATTTCATAGAACAAATATTCTTCATAAATATTGGTAATAAGCCATCTAGAAATATTATATAATAAAAAAATACTAATTAGTATTATTAGGAATGCAGACTCAGATGTTTGTTATTTGCCTCTGACTGAACAGCCACCAGTCCATTTCAGTCCTGGCCTGTAGTTCCCAAAAGAGTTTTCTTCCATCTGTTTAGTGATTCTGAACAAACCTTTCTGGGGGTGTTTTTTATTTAGTTTGTTATTTAGTAGGGCATCGTGTGAGTGTTGTGAAGAGGAATTCAGTGGAATTGATGAAACAAAGACCTGATACTTTTCTTTTTTTGCATTATGTTCCTGTAGTTTTTTTAGTAATATTAATAAAATCATCATAATTATTGAGTAACTAAAATAACACTTTGATAGGAAAGAGTAACTCTATGGTTTACCCAAGTAAACAATGGAAAGGAGTTGGTGAACTAAGGTTGCTTGAGATGGAACATTTAACCAACTCTCTACTACTTCATTAACTATCACTCTGAAACACCAAGTAGAATTTGTCTGATATAACGCAAGATGATGTCATTAGCACTCTTTCTGTAATTTACTACAAGGGGATTATAATTAGGGAGAAAAACAGGATACAAGAAATAGGAGCTATAGCTGGTTATTCCAGCATTAAAATATGATACAAATCAAACGTGCATCAAGCTTAGCTAACACTAAAAACAGCTCAAAGAGAGAGTTTATTCACTATTTTCCTAGATCAATAGCCTCCTTCATAGTCATATAACAGCAGCTGTTTCAGAGGAATATTCTCATCAACATTCTGACAGCAGTAATTTTAGAAAATGCCTGAATTATTATTTCTTGGTTGCTCATCAGAAAAATGGCACGTTTTGTCTGTCTGCGATACGACGCCTGTACAAGCAGAATGTGAGATGTGGAGCAGCATATTTGAAGTAGAATCTTGTTCTTCCCAAGAAAATCCTGTAAGATGCCTTTCGACAGCAATTTGGGAGAACTGATCAGAGTTACGGGGGTGCGATGCACACATTGGGGAATGCACCAGGCTGAGGCAAAGGTAGAGAACAAAGTCTTTGCTGTGTAATTCCTTGGCCAAATCCTCAGGACCAGATGATTCCTAATCTTGTGAGATTGGATGTCAAATTTGGAAAGCTTGTGCATCAGCATCCTACAAGGAGCACACTTTCCACTGGCTTTGGTGCTGTTTGCAGTGCAGATGAGGTTAATATTTGACAGGAATGTGCATAAGAATGAATTGCTATGATAGCAGTCTCAAGATTCCCCTCTTTGCACAATGAATGTTTCTAAAATGAAAACATCCATTTCGTCCTACTTCAGAAAATAAACTTATTTTTAGGAGTAGTTATTACTTTCCAAAAGGAAAATACCAATGTGGTGAGACAACTTGAAGGGAATATTATTCCTATATGAAGCTCTATCTTTTGGTGATGGGTCACATTGTTATTTTTTCTCCAAATCCTGTATTATGACAGATCACAGTTCTTGGTATTTGCTACTAAACAGTGGTTTAATGTATATATTACCTGCTCTGTCACCTCAGGTGTAGATTTAAAAAAAGAAAATCATAAAATTCTCATGATGAAGCATTTGTAGTTTTGTGTTTTCACTGGTTTCAGTCATGATCTCTTGTTTTCAGGAGGATAGTTCTCAAACCTATCAACTCTTGGAACTTTAATTTAAAAGCATTAATTCAAGTCATCCATGCTGTCTGCTACTTCTACATTCATTTAATAGAGCTTTTAGCTGTACTGCTGTATTGTTGGTTTCCTTTTTTTAAGTACTTAGAATGTATTATTGCATTAATGCTCTTCATGGAACACTGCAAAACACTCACTTAAATTATTTTGCTAACGCTAAGCAAGGGTTTTTGCATTATTAAACACCAGAGGCTTGGCAAATTACTACAAACGTGAGTTTAAAGCACATTCTTCAGGTGTCTGAATGTTTATGTATCATGACAATAACACAGACATTTATAGGAATGCAACATTGCCAGCAGAGTGTACTGTAAGTTCAGATATTAGGGTAGTTCAAAGTCATATTTAGTTTCAGCTTTATTCTAATTTCTGATACATAATTTCATCCCCAAATGAGCTTAATTAAATATGAGAACTGCAGAGAGTTGTAGATGTTTTTGTAAAGAAAAGCGTTGCTCAAGTGAACTCTGCAAATGCTTCAGTTATTTTTGGCCTAGAGTCCAGAAACACTGAAAAGCTCCACAGCTCCTTCTCATGCATGAGAGATTCTGTCCTTCCTCTCATCCTTTGCGTCTTTATCTTTACATATAAGGAAAATCAACTCCATATTTCCCCAGCTGCTTTTTCTAAAATTCTTATTCCCCATTCTTCTTCTCTCCTCCAGTTTCCTCCCAGTAGCCAACAGCTTTTTTAAGATCTGTTTTTCAAGACTGGGCAGGGTATTCTGGATCTGCCAGTAGTGTTGTGTTTACCTGACTAATTTTCCTCTTGTGTCCTAAAGCCAGCATCATTCTGGGATAGCACATCCCACAAAATTTTCCCTTTATTCTGCTGTCCCACCATTGACTCCCATTTCTTTGTGACGAATTCATGATTAAAAGCTCCCAGTGCTGCTCTCCCACACAGATAATGACTCCCTATTTAATATTTTCATTACCCCTTAGAAACAATTAAACAACAGTATTTGGCAATGCTAAAAATGTCATGCAGGGAAATGGAGAGCACAATAAAAGATAATGGTTTTAGCAACAGCAACGAAAGGAAATGTCAATAAACAGTGTAGCCATGCTGGTTTTCACCTTTAATCAGGTCAGGGGCCTTCAGCACAACCTTTTAGTCAGGCATGCTTTTAAAAAAGATGTTTCATAGCATTTCATAGAGTCAAAAATTTTATGCTATGGAAGTTAACAAATATGCTAATAAAATCCTTAATTGGAATAACACATAATACATACATTATTTTAAAGATTTTTCTTTCTTTAAAGATGGTATTGCATTTTTAAGTAGCAGTATTTTGACGAAATACTATTGTCTAACATTGTCTTTATAATCCTACATTATATAACTTCTGTTGTGTTCAAAAGATAGCGTTAATCATGGAATATATTCTAAAGCTGTAATTAGCTGCACAAAGGCTCCTGGTTACCTTCTCTTTGGGATGTCTCTAGCCCCAAAATTTTGATGTTTCAGTGTTAGCCAGAATAGAAGATCCTCTACAGAACATCTGTATTGCAAAGGAAAATGGGTAATAATTTGATGTTGAACAGGACTAGTAAAGGGAAAAGCTGATGTCAACCAGGGGCTGGATCTAGTTGAAGGGAAAGCAAACCCACATATATATTATATAAAGTTAAAAAGCTATAAACTTTGGATTTTATAATATAAGGAATCTTTAACCACCCTGCAAAACCTCTTGAACTAATCTGTCATGATTTATGAAACCATGCATTGCTACCTTTTAAAAAAAAATTAGTCATAACTATAGAGGGATCATAGCTGGAAAAGAGCCAAGCAGAAAATAAATTTGGAAATCAAGGGCACAGTTTTCCAGGTTTTCTTCATATACAATACTCCAGGAATGGATCCCAGTGAAAAATTCCAGAGGTTCAGCAGCAGGATGTGAATCTGCAGGGAACATCTATTCCTCTGCAGGTGGAGCCTGCAGTTAAAACAACCAGCTGCTAATGAAAAGTAATAAAAACTATGGTTCCTGACAGTATTAGGTCACTAAACTAGGTTTCCAAATAATCAGCCATTACAGTTTCACGTGATAATTACAAATGATGCAGTAATTAATCATACTCTGCAGCAAAGGGGTCACTGGCTTGTATAACCCATGCTGTGCTTGGTAGGAAGTTCAGTGATGGCAAGTTCCAGTTAAAAGCTCATCAAAATAACAGCCTGTGACCACAAAGTGCTGGGGCTGCTCTGCACTGCTCACTGAGTGCCTGTGGAGCTGTGAAGGAGGCAGAGAAGGAGTGGCAGAGGCACTTTTCCAGGGTGCAGATGGTGTTATGGATGGGACAGGGACTGAGCCAGGGCAGCGCTGGAGCAGGGCTGAAGGCACCGCAGGGCAGCCCCTGAGGGGGTCTCACACGAGCAGGTGAGGCCAAAGTCTATGTGGAAACTTGGAAAAAACACTGCTGATCCAGCCAGGTGAAAGTGAGAAAAAAATGAGGTACAGGAAATCAAGGACAAATTAAATGTCACTTGCAGAACAGAGGGAGTGTCACGCACATCCACCCACACAAGTGAAAACCTCTTTGGAAAATCGCTGTATTTGAGTATCACCGAGCAGGCCACTGGCAAATCAAGGCTCTGTTAGTGCCTTACTTTACCACGGAATGCAGGGCACAAAAAAATAATTTGATAGGGGAAAAAAAGCAAAGTGTGGTTTCCATGAATTCTGATGAGAAGTACCCAGCTCAGAGAAAGTGAGAGCAACAGAAAAAAAGGAGGGTTTTAACTGTAGGCATCCACTCGGCTGCTGGGCTGCAGGATCCCTCTGAACAGTTCTCTTGGCTACAAATTAAGTTAACTTTACAAAAGCACTGCCCCTGACCCCATTACTTGGCGTGTAATATTGAGGAGTTGGGTGGTAAAAAAACCCAGTAGTATCAGCTTTTCTCAAACTACGGTCTTTACCCAAATCCATCAGATTCTGCTGGTGCACCTAATGTTTAACTCCTCACAGTAATATAGTTCTGTGACAGGACACCAAAAAGCATTGATTGCTTCATCAGTGTGCTTTTCTCATGGAAACAAAAGAATTGGGTTGCTCTCCATTGTTGTGGAGCTGAGGTAACATTTTTTCCTTCCTCCTTGTTTTGATGTTACACTGGCTCTGCTTGAAGTCCACTGCTGTCCATTCTCTGCATTAATGCTGCGTGTGCAGACAGTGAAAGCACAAAGGGAATTCTGCAGGGCTAGCTGGAAAACCCACTAAGTTATGATAAAAAAAGGTTTGGGTGTTTCCCTCCATTCCTGATTTTTATTTGTCCAACTTGTTAGCTACAGCTAGGTAGGCATATTCGTTTAAAAATAGAATTTCCATAATGTGTTTCAAAAAAAACAGTGACTCCCAAATGGGTCAGCTGTGAATACTAAGGAGCAGGTTAAAATAATGAAAGCCTGGGAACAGGTTAAAAACCCCTTTCACGTAAGACTCATCACATTCTTAATTAGTTTCAGGATATTCAAAGATTAGATGATATATCTCCAGTAAGAAAGCAGACCTGTACAGATTCAGGAATTTAAAATGAATTTAATCTCCACAATATTTTTATATAAACAAGAATATTGTATCAGAGCTTCCTGAAAAACGTCCTGTGTATATATTGAGACTTCTCATTTGAAAATAGAAGCAGTCATAAAGGGCAGAGTAACAGAGTCCCCTTGATAGCCAACTACACCAAAGGAGAGGCATGGTCTGAAATTCCTGGTACAGTCCTTAAATTTGGTAATTCACTACGCCTGTATTGTGACAAACTATCTCTGAATTAATCAGAAGTCACTGAACACTAACAGCAGTGATTTCATTTCATATAAAAGAGCTCATTAACATGTTGGCTTCTGATCTTTTGACAGCAAAGCTGTTGATGTGGGGGGGTTGGTTTTTATTTGGTTTATTATGTTTCTCTTTTATCAAACAGCTAATCACAATCAAGGGCTCCTGATGTTTCTTAAAGTGTGTTTCACTTTGAAATTTGAGCCAGGAATTTTCCTAACTTTCCTGTGATATAACAGGTCATGTGTCCAAATCACCTGGAATGTTGGATCCGTCAGGTATTAGAAACAAGAGTGGCAGAGGGCAGATTTGAAGTTTATTCTTGGAATAGAAAGCTATAAAAATGCAAGTGGCATCTGCATAGATGCCAGATTTGCCTCCAGTGATGAAAGATACTACAGTGAATCCACACTTAAAAGTCACCCAGCATAAAGTCTTAGTGGCTGAATAATGAAAATTTTCTGTCCATAATACTGTGAGAAGTGCAGATGGTTGAAAAATGATATGTGATCTCATGCAGTGCCTGCTGAGTTAACAAGAGAATTTCATTCAAGAAAAATAGTACATTTTAGTTCCACCATATGTGTGATTATGTTTTCTTCGTACCCATGGAGAATCCCTGATGTTAGGAAACAAACTATGATAGCCCATTAACATGTCCTCTTTTAAATAATTTATTTAAACACGAGAAGCTTACATTTTTGTAAAAATAACTCGCACAACAAAGATAACAGCTGCAGTTGAATATTCTTGGTTGGGATTTTTTTCATAGAATTGTGAGCAGAAAGAGAAAAAATGTGCTACTCATTTCTCACCTACAAACAGCCTTTGGGCCCATACACTGCTCCTGATAAAACAGAATGCTGTCAGAATAAGAAATATAAGGCAGAATTTTTGTTTCCTTCCCAGAATTCCTCACCAGAAAAACCACTGCACCTACCTTTTGTTAAGGTTCCTGTTTATCAGAACTAAATTTCAATTGCTGCATTGAGAGTAGTTCATATTATATACTACCCTCAGTGTTCCACAACTTGGATTTAATCATATAAAATGTTGGGAGTTGTACAAACGATTTCATTTGTATCTATTACAATAATGGATATGGTACCCCTTAAAATTACAGAAGTCTGATTTGTTTCTATACAAAAATATGGGTTTTGATTACAGGGCAAAAGGATCCATTGAAATATTAAAATGACTTTTAAGTATTTAGAAATAGGGTTTTTTTATAATGAATAATTAAAGAGCAATCCTTGAAAAAGTTCTAAAATAATGTTTTCAACAGTTCCTCTTGTTCATCCCGCTCTTCACACACTGAAGTGAGGCCTGTTGAAGTCCCTGATGTTGGTGAGGATTTCTTTCTCTCCTCAGCAGCACCAGGAATTATCCAGAACATTGCTGCACTCCAAACTCCAACTCGGAATCACCAGGAATAAGCAGACAACACTCAGCAAATGTCTGTGATTCTTTTCATCTTCAGGTCACCCTTTCAAAGGTGCACAAGCTGCTCAGCAGTCACTCTGTATTTTTTCCATCTGGCAAATGTATCATCCCAGGATTTTTTTGACATAATTTAAAGGAATCCAGTCCCTCATTTGGTTCATCACGGTCATTGCAGCACCCATGTGTCTCTTCCTGGGGCTTTCAGGCTTTTTGTGAGCTCATTAGGATGTTTTCTTCTGTCACAGATCCACAGTGACAATTTGATATTGGTGCTGTTGTATGTTCCTATGGGTTTTTCATTTTTCTTTTAATCTTTAGGTACATACAGACACCTGCTTTCAAAGAAATTGGATTCTTTAGTCTCAAGGTATAGGTAACCCTCGTCCATCCAAGAGGGCTGTGAAGGGAGTCTGCACTTAATTAAAATGTCTGGTAAAAAACCTTTAATATTCTGAAAAAGAGTGTGATGTGATGTGATGAGCTGAGTTAAAGTGGCTTTACTGTCAATTTCTAGAAACCTTTCTGTTTGTTAGTTCCACTGAACAATTGAAATTTTTAAGGTATTTTGAAGAAGGTATCCTTTCTGGGGATGGAATTTAGAAGCTTGTTCTGGGTGTGTTACCTGTCATCTTCTGTACTTTACATTTTGGAAAAACAAAAGACTGTATTTTCACAGAACAGTCTTGTCAGAAAGATCAGAAGACCTGGTATTTTTTAGATCACTCAAAAGTTATTCTTTTGACAGTGCTTTGACTGAATTTCTCATTTTCTGTGACCTGTGTGTGCACAAGTTGTGGCAATCTTTTTCTTTCAGTTGTGTGCTCTGCATCTGAGAAAAAATCTCTCATTTGCACCACTGAAAGTAGTGGGAATTTGGAGAAAGAGTTGAAATCTGGAGGCTAAGAACATCCAGGAATGTTGGGATAGATTGGCTGCAGCTGAGTTGTTGAATTGTTGGTTATTTCAGCCACGATGGGAGAATTTGCTGCCTCCCGTAAGCCAAGATCAAGTTCTGGGCTGTGAGGGATGCAGCCACCTGCTACTATTGCCACCTAACAGAATATTTCTGTCTGCTGGAAAAAAGTGTCCTAGGCTCACCAAGGGCAAGAATCAATCACTTTTGCTGACAAAATATGCTTAGATAAGCTTTTTTAATAATAATATTTTTACGGCATTCTTGGAGAGGGGGAGTTGCAGAAAGAAGTTGCCCAGAGTGATTTTTTTCCCCTTTTTCACACACTTCCCCTTCTAAGCAGAGAAATGTTTAGAGTTGCTTTGCTTTAACTTAAAAAAACAAAGTCTGCTGCTACAGAAGCTGCCAGGTTAATGCACCTTAGAAGCCTCTTCAGATGTCAGTGAAGCACCAGCAGAGAACACAGACACCTTTGTGTGCTGCTTTGTAGTCTGTGCTGAACGCAGATCCCATTTAATGAAGTCAATCTTTCCAACATCTCCTTTTCAGCTTTTCTTTTTGTAGAGTTTGACTTAACATTGGTAAATGCCAGCCCCACAAGGATGTGAGGAGGGGAGGCAACCTGACAGAGCTAAATGTGGAAACTTTCTTATTTTAAGATTTGCTGGTACATCTGCATCCAGTTACCAGAACCTTCTGATTTTGAGAATTATATGTTAGATTTCCAGTTTTTCCTACAATTATTTATTTGAGGTGACAAGGCCATGACAAACATGGGACATAGACCCCACTTTCTCGTCCTGTGGCTTCAGTAGTCTTTGGGTTAAGCTGTAATGCAACCCAGGCACTGTGAATGAGGAGATCCTACAAAGAGGGAGAAAACAGATCTGCATCCCAAAACATCATTTGCTTATAAATATAAATGAGATGGCTGGAAAAGAATAAAAAAATATATTTCTTTTGAAAATAATTTTTTTATCTCTGCCTGCATAATGGAAATGTGCGGCTTTTAAAATTATCCTGGAACGTGGAAGTTAGCTTAAAATACAAAATGCATCAGATAATGCTGTAAAAAATGAGAATATGTGCATGGCATAACAGTAATTTACATCTCCATCACAGTTCTCTTTAGATTCTCAAATTCCCCAATGCCTGTAAAATACTTTAGGTTGTCCATGTCGGTGAGCTGGAAATTATCGTGATGTACTTGTGAATAAAGCAAGACATGAAGATGTAATGCAATTACTGCAAAGTGTATGGCAAAGAAAAGAACAGGAGTTTTATCTGCTGATTCCAGGGCTTATGCTCCAGGAACAAGGCTGGATTTATAAGCTCTCTGGCAGGGTATAAGGTATAAAATAATCTACATTTCTTTCTGTTATCAGGCTGCTTGTGTGATTGTGTTGTTGAATATGATAATAGAGGTATAATTGTATGTGAAGAAGAATCCCAAACAATTGGCACAAACCACGGTTCTGAAGAGTTTTCTAAATTTCTGCAGCACAGATTCTTACAGGAATAACTCAAGTGATAACAGCAAACTAATCACTGTTTGACAAAGATTCTTCTCAACATATGGAAATAATTATTTTCATAACTATCAAAATAAACTTTTCCTATTGCAGAAGATCTTCACATGGAAATTTCCTTTATTTGGCTCAAGAGGGACAGTGTTTTAAACAGAGTGTAAGGAACATTGTAGTGACTTTTTCCATTAACTTATTCTAGCTTGAGTGGAATCACCAGTTCCCACTGTGAAACTTTGTCCCCAGACATCCCAGAAAATGAACAGAAATTCTCTGCACAGGAGACAGAATTGACATGGTACAGCAGAAGGTCACTGAGCACAATGTGTTCAGCCTCCTGAACTTCAAGTTTTGAGGGTTCCTGTGAAGAAACACAGAGGACAAAACATGGTTTTCTATTCCATCAGTTCTATAAACAAGCCAAAGGGGAATTCTTAAACATTTTTGGGTTTTGAAAGGATGAGCTAAAAGGATTTGACATTTTCAGATATTTTGCTGTTGTTTCTTGATGGCAGGCACAAAAAATTATCTTGAGAGGTGGGCAAGAGCTGACCCAAATGACAAGGAAGTGTTGCTTCCTTGCCAATTAAGGTTTTGAGGGGGGTTTTTTTTGTTTGTGGTTGTTGGGTCAGTGCTGAAGTCAGGCCCTTGGACAAGATGATCATTGCAGCTCTCTTCCAACTGAAATAATCAATTCTGAGGTTCAAAAATCTTTCACTCCTCTTTAAACAGTGTTTTTCCTCTCTCTTTTGACCCAACTTACCAAAGTCTGTGTTTTTGCCTATTTAACTGATGTGGTCACAGAGTTTCAAACATTCTTATCCCCTGATTTTTCTCACAATACTTTACCAGTAGGTGGTTTTGGCATCTCTCAGCCCATTTGTTTTGCAAGTGGCCAGGTTATGTCAAGCATTTAAGTTCTGACCAGACCAGCTGGGACAGAAGATCCTGTTAAATTTCAGCTTTGGAGTTTGGAAGGGATGGGGATTACTGCATCCACCCCCGAGTTTGGAGAAATTTACAGCTGGCAATGCTTTAGGCCCACATCATATCAGAAATCAATGAGATAAACACTGACTTGGTAGTAACCCCATCTCTCAATTTCATTGCAAGTGTCATATCAGAATATTTAATGCCCTAATTTCTTTCATTTCACAGTGCAAATCTGTTCTGAGTAATTCCAGAAAGGGATTTGACCTCAGATCTGGGCTGAGATGCTGTAGCTTTTATGTTTAAAAATCCAATATTTTAAAAGCCTCATCTCTCAAGTGTAGCTAAACAAGGCATTTTTTAAAAGGTTGGAGAACAGAACAGAAAATGTTGATCCTCAATAGTTACTCTTTACAATCGTGTAGGAGCAGCACTCTGAGATTCCATATTCATTGTGCCATATTGATTTCCAGTGCCATTTCAGTCTGCAAAATATTTCTCTTTCACTGCAGGCTCCCCCATTTATGCTGTTTCTTTTCATTTCATACATAATAGGTCAATTTATGGTCCCATACATACTTTTGCCATCGAACTGTCTGGAGGCTGTGCCCTCGAGAGAATTCATTTAGAGTGACTGAGCGATGCTTGCATGATGTCAATAGTGGATTACTTTAATGTAGCACAGAGCACAAGTTCTGTACCACCAGTGGAGTTCTGTATTTAATGCTGACCACTCACAATTGTGAGTTTCAGTTCTTTTTCTTCCCTTCAGGCAGTGGCCTTCTCTTTGCATGAGCTTATGTCTGGTTGTGGATTTAGTTCTGTGGTTGGAAGAAGCTTCACTACCCCTCCAGGGGTCCTGTCCCTCAGCTTCCTTATGGCAAACCCACTGGAAAGATTTCACAGAGACATGTTTCAAGTTATGCTTCAGAAGAGGAAAAAAATAATGGGGACAGTGATGGTAATTATAAAAATGGGTGATGACTGAGTGGAAGGGAAAGTGTATTTGATTACCACAGCAAAGGGATCCGTTTGCTAATGAGAAATGTATCATTAGTAGAAGTCTTCCATTCACTTCATTTGTAACATAAAAAATAAGAATTTATTCAGAACAAACATTTTCTTTTATCTTACTAACCAAAAGACCTCTTGCCAAAGTAAAAATGACACTTGACATCTCAAAGCAAGCACAAAGACGGAGTGGAATAAAAGCATTGCATATTCGATTTGAATAAAAGAACTCCAAATGCTCAATTAAAAAAAAAAAAAGTAATTTGAAGCTAATTATTCTTAGGCATGACATTCACTTTTACAGATTATTGCACTGAAGTCACCATACCACACTTGTAAAAACACTCCTTTTTGCTTGACATCAGCAGTACCAATTTATGGGATGTCAGAAGTGTTTTCAGTGGTGGCTTCATCGTTCTAAACCCATTGTACTTGGGTTTGTGAATGGGACTTGTGTGCTTTGGTAATTTAGTCCCAGCCTTTCAAAGTCACAGAATCTCCCAAAGACAGTGATGGATGCTGGGGGGTATTTGGAAGAGCACCCAGCTTGCTGCAGGCACAGACAGAAAGAGGTTCTTGCTTGAGTTCCCTTTGCCAGGTGACAGTTAGACCATCATGGAAAAATTGTTGGCCAGATTGACCCATCTGCCTTCTGGTCTTTGTTAGCTGCCAGAATAATGGGGGAACCTGGGCCAGGAACTGTAACAGATTAGTTCCTTGCACTCTATCTTCTTGGCAGGCAGATGTTCTACTAATTAATTTTTTCTGTAGTAATTCATCACCGAATATTTAAGTCCTGTGACTCGTGATTTGGAAAAGGAATACTCATTTTCCTAGTTCATGAGGCAGAAACAGAACAGGACCAGATGGTCCAATGTGGCAACACTAGAGATCAAGGAAGAGCTAAATCTAGATTGCCTCAATCTACTACAGATTGTTAAAAACACTCTGAGTGTGTGCGTGTAGCTTCTCCTGAGCTTTGTAGTTCGGCCACAGTACAAACTATTGATCACAGCAGAATCAATCTGTAAGCAATGGCAGCATCTCCCTTTTGCTTAAAGTTGGCTTTCAGTCCCAAAGTGACAGGCAGTTTCTTCTAAAATAAAATTGATGAATAAATTTATGATAAATAATGGATTAAATGATTGATGATGAAAACACTGCTGTTTCTGTGGAGCAGTTCATTTTGGTGGCCAACAGGCAAGAATCAGCAGCATTGTTAGCCCTGAATATTGGACAAAACAGAACAAATGAACCACAACATCCACTCCTACAGGTTGGAAACTGTTTGCCTCTCTCAATTCATAAAGATCTTGGAAAGTTACACTGTGTAGTATAATTAACTTCATTAAACTTTTCCTCTTCTCCTTCAACAAGTGTGTCAGTGGCTCAGCTGTGCTGTCTGGGACAGTGGCCTTAACAGGAAAGATTTTTGACATTCAGTCATTGGACATTACCAGAGCACATATTTGCAGGTGATTTCATAGCTGTTAAAATAGCAATGAAACACTTCCTTTCATTGTGTTATTTCTATATTAGCCACAGCACAATTTTACAATATCCAAGGTGGCTTTTGCTTCCTACACTAAAAAAATTAGAAATGACATCTAATAAACTAGCAATCAAAAAAAAAAATCATTTTGGTAGAACATGCCCATAAAAGGCATACTACTTCTTACTCTTGATTAAAGTTTGTAAATTAAGTTTGACATTATTTTAAATTTTTTGTTATTTTTCTCATGCTTAGCCCAGACATGTCAAGTACCCCTTTGGCTGCTGAAATATTTCCAGTATTTTTGCCCCCTTTTCTCCATCTCCCTTTCCCCTCAATGAAAGCTTTTGGAAGAAGTGGAAGCCACCAAAGCCCACAGAGGATTTATCAGCTGATTTCAGAGTTGGAATAGAACCAACAACATTATAAAGTACCATCATCTTAATTATGTTCAGCTTTTACATGAGTTTGTAGATTCTTTTAAAAGAACTTATTCTCCAGCTGTGTTTTACTCTTCCAACCTGATATTAAATCTTTTCTGTTCTAATCTCTTTTTAACATTCAAATTCCTTCATAGTTTTCTACAGTTTGAAAATTTTGAATTGATTCTTGCTGGCACTGAGATGTGTAAGTTAATTGCTTATCTGGGAGAAAAAACAAAAGCACAAGATGAAAATGAAGTCATATGATGGGTTTAATTTGTGGAAGTTAATTCACATCCATCGCTGCTTACTTTTGCATAAACAGAGGTTGCTCTTACCTGTCTAGAGAGCACAGGAACAGTTAATATCTCCAGACCATTATGCATTTTTCCATGGTTTTTTATGTCTTTTCTCTCTGTATCCAGATTGAGTTACTATCATATTTTTAAACACGAAAGAAGAATGATGATATTTGATTACTGTATTCTGATTTATACAAACAATGGACATCTCTAAACACAGCACCCCAGCCTTGCAATCCTTACTGGAAAACCTGATTGATGTGGTGAGCCCTTGGGCTGGCCTGCCTTGCTACCTGCTAATTTTCATGGTAAGTATTTGGGGAGTTCTTTCCAAATTTGGGGATGCAGTTATGAGATCTTGGTTGAAGTGAGGTTATCCCTAGAGCTCCATGGGAACCAAAGCTCCTTCTCTGCTTCCTGAAGCTTGGATAACTTGGATGCTCCGTGCTGCTACTCTTTGAGTGGAACCACGAAGCTTTTTCCCTGTGAGATGTTTCAAGGTGTAGCAGAAGACCTTACCAAATGGATTATGTGGCTCATTGTGCTACTTGGGAAAATCCTGGATTTTCAAAGTTTCAGTAATTTGACTGATTCATTCTGCCTCTCCCCTGCCCAGAGCAGTTGTGCTGCCACAGAGAAATGTCTGTGCTGGAAATACAACACCCACTTTAAGGAGCAGGGGGCAGGAGACTCTTCTCACAGGAGTGGTAAATTATTCTCAAAGGAAGGTTTTGATTTGAATTTTAGATACCTCCATAGTTCAGAGATTGCCAGAAAGTAAGTTAGGTCTGCAGAGAACATAGAACTCATTCAAGTAAGGAGAAACACTATGTGTTCATAAACACAGCATGATGTTTAAATGGGACCATATCTCTCTGTGTTGGTGCTTTTCCCTCTTTTTTCTCCATTGTTGGGCTCTTTTGAGAAGAGTTCTAGTTAGGCAGAAATCTCTAGGGGAAGGGAAAGTTTTCTCTTGTGTCTCTAGGAGTGAGGGAACATGCCCAAGAAAGAGAGAGAGACTCAAAGACTCCAGGTCTGAGCAATGCCTTAGGTTTTAACTTTTATATTTTCCAAATCCTGTACTGCCTAGTAATTTCCTGCAGCCTAACTTCTGCTCTCTGATGCTAAGATAGACATAACAAAGCCTCTCTAGGCTTGGTCCAAGGACACCCAGACTGTCCTAGGCCCAAAATGTGTAAACCAACATCTTGAGAAGGGGGGTAAGCTTGGAGAAATTACATCTTTAGCTAAAGTTTTAATTGGAGAATTTATGCTGATATGCAAATGAACCAAACCTATAAGAGTGTGAAGAACTCGTGACTCCTTGGTCCATCTTGGGGTCCTTTTTGGATGTAACCTTTGGGTCCCCAGCGTGTACCTTTGAAGGCCTTTCAAATAAATACTACCTTTATTTCCTTATCCCTGTCTAGCCTCTGTTTTCTGGTGGCCACTTAAGGCATCATGAGCAAGCAAATGCTGCCAGCAGAGAGCTGGGAGGCTGCTCCCAACCCCTGCTGAGCCTGGCAGTGCTGCAGGAGCTGGGCAGAGGCAGCCTGGCCACAGAAAAAACGAGGAGAATTTCCCAGGGACTGTGCAGAGTTTGCTGCATCTCAGAAAGTCACCGAGTTGACTGCAGTCAAACCTGAAAGCAAGGATCACCTGCAGGGACACGAGAGGAAGTGAAAACATTGTAGGTCTCCCTTCTTCTTCTATGTTTTCCTTGTCTCTATGAATTTTTGTTTTCCAAAAAATTCTTTTTCTAGTTAATTTTTTAATAAAACCTTTGAGTTACTCTGATTAGGATTACAAGTGGTTTAGTCTTCAATGTAGCCAAATTATAACTAGATCCACCTCAAAATGGGTAGGAACGTCACTAGTAGGATTTAAATCTGAAAATCCTCTCTTCTGTACATTGCTATGTGTGCACAGAGTTGAGATGTACTTTATTAAACAGCTATAGAGGAAAAAAGTCACCAGATACACAGAAAAACTGTTGAAACTTCTCTCTAAATCCATCCCTTCCATAGTAAAGTCTTTTGGTAATTGAGACTGAAACAAAAAGTTTCTCAAAGGCCAAATTTCATTTTAAGTGGAGATGCTAAATAACTCCAGGGAGGAAAAAAAAAAATAGAGTGATTTAGAAAGATTGCAGAACAACTACACAAAGAGTAAATTTGACATTGTCTTAGTTGCACAAAACTGTTATTTTAAGAAAAGGAGAGAGACTGATGTCATGCACTCCATTATATTTTCACAATAAGGTAACACACGCGATCGAAAATATTGCAAGGAAAGGAGAATAGTTTTGCAGAAGCGATTTCAGGAACTCCCTTGGATTCACAAGTTAGGATTTTGCTGTAATAAGTGATAATGCAAAATACATTATTCTGTGGCAGCAGTGCTGCCAGAGCACTTCCACAAAGATGTTAATAGGATCTTCAAACTCTTTCATGTCCAAAAACAATGGCTGAAGTCTGAGATTTCCTCAGTGGGCTTATAAAAATGTGTGTAAAAATACCCTCTAAACCTTTCCAGCACCATATCCCCAAGCATCACATACTTCCTTATACTGTAATTCTCGTTAATTCACTTTAAATTAGATTTTCTTCAAAAAAAAAAAAAAAAGACATACCATTTGGAGATGCTTAACACTTCAGGTAAGTGATGTCACTCCTCAAGCAGTGACCTTATCCAGCTGCTCATACTGGATATATTTATATTTACAGACACTTCTCTGTCTACAGAAGAGGTTTTAAAATGTGTGAAGTATTTCAAATGCAAGCAAGTCTAAAGTGGCTTTTTTATGAAAATATATTTGGCTGATTTAAATATAATCTATCAAATTGTTCTATTTTGTCAGCTGCTCAACTACTTAATCTTCTTCTAAGGCACTGAAATATTAAAATTTATGTTAACAGGGGCTCTGCTTAGAGTACAGTATGCTTAAACTTGCTCCTGATAAAAGACCAGTCCATAGGTTCTAATCAGCACCAATAAAAAGTCACTGATATGATTTAATTGACTGAAACACATTTAAAAAGTGCTGCTCCCTGATATAATCTGAGCAGTTCATGCCATTTCCTAATTTCCTTTGTAATAGTTGTTTTTATGAATTTATTGTTAATCATAAATGGGTTTAAGTGGTTATTCCTGATGGCTCACCAGAGTCTCCAGGGTGCTCCAGCAAGCCCATTTCCCAGCGCTGGCATGAGGGAATCTTGGACTTCACTTTTCCTAAGCATAAAACTTGTTTTGTGTTTCTTCTGAAATTAAGGATAATAACTTGTTCTTACAAAGTGTGGGCTGAGATTTTCATCTCTGCTAGAAAATAATTGCACAAGTAACCCAACTGTTAATGTATTGCTCCATAATATCACTCTTGTATTGATTAGCCCTTAATATTCTTGCCATAGGTGCAATAATTGAGTCGAAGTATTGAACGTTTATGCCTAACTGCTTGTTTCCTTCACCTTTCCTATTTTATCTTTCTAAATGCTGACAACTTCTGGTTTCAATTTTTCCTGCTATTTCTACAAAATCTTCCCAAGTTATCATTTGCCCAAAGCTTTTCTGGAATCAAAATTATTGCTGAATGCTCTAAGGGCGGAGCTGCTCCAAAAGAATTCTGTACAAAACTGTCAAAGAACACAACATCAGAAGAAATTTAGTGTTTAATTTCAATGCACTGAAAATTTAGAGAGAAATAAAGGCAGATTTGTAGCAGTTTACTTGTTATTTGTGCACCCCCACCCTTGAGCAGCACAGGGAGGCTGAGCAGAGCTGCACATCCTGCTCGACCTGGGCTCCGAATCGCGGTGTAACCATCGAGCTGAGCGCTCACCTAATTAGATTAATTACTTAATTTGACAAGGTATTTACATGGTCAAGTTCTGATAGCATTAACTGTTGATTTGCTGTGAGTACAGAAGGCCCTGAGAGTGTTTCAGGGCCTTGGTAGCCCAGAGCATCCTCCCCACCCACGGTCCTGAGCCCGGCTCAGCCCCACCTGGGCTGGGGACCAGATCCAGCCCCACCGGGTCCTGCCCAGCCATGGGCCCTGCTGACATCATTCAGGATTTCTGTGCTCTTTTTTAAAAGTTTTTTATCTCATGGCACCTGCTTATTCAAAGATTTTTTTATTTTTCATTTTTTGACTGTTATATTCTGTCTGGCTTTGAGCGAAATCTGACAAAGGCAAAAACATTTCTGTCTTATGGCTCTAAGGCCGATGTCGTGAGGAACAGGATTAATCACGCAGGTAATTAGCTGATTAAAGAGGCACAATTTCTTTCGACACTCAGTGTGCCTTATTTTTTTTTCAGAATATCTGCTTTAAGGCCTTCTGATGCTATAGATTTAGGAACCAGCCATGGAAATAATTTGGGCTATATGAAACTTGTTTACCGTTCTGTAAGCACAGCTGGCAGCCAGTCTGTGCAGGTGCTCACCGCTGCCGTGGCATCCAGGGCAGGAAAAATGCAGTTGTTGCACAGGGAGCCCTTCCAAATATGTTTTGTCCAGCATAGTTTATATTCGAGCAGGATAACAGAGAAGTTGAAAATGCTTCTAATTTTAGGCCAGAAGTAATAACTGTTCCTTCCACTAACCTGTCGAATTAGGGCACTGCAAACATTAAAGAAGCTGGTGCATCAAGAAAAATGATTGGATAAGAATGTTAATAAAATAATATGAATTCTTTTAATGAAGGCTTGGTCAAATCATTAAAAGCTTATTTTATGTGACCAATATTGCTGCTGGAATGAGAATGAAATTGACCAAGTTACAGAACACAACACTGTGGCAGGAAATATTAAAATGGGACTGAACAGGAAATGTTCTTCATTAAAGTTCCCTTCAAAACATTAGCTTAAGAAATTATTAAGTTTTTAAGAAATCTTGATCATGGACATAAGACCTGTCATTCCAAATTTAAAAAAAAAAAAAGGTGCTTTTAGTCAAATATTCTCTTTATTAGAAAGGTAGGTACTTTAAAAAAGTAGTGGCTAAAATATCATAGGTTTTTTTTAAACTTCAGAGCTATTCAAAACACATTTTTCTTCTATCAAGGTATGATCACATTATATCTTCATTGATTCAGATAATTAATTATATTTTTTATTAAATTATTGTTTTATTTTATTATTTCAATTAATTTAATCTGTTTTATTCTCACTAGAAGACATGTAGATGCTATTTCACTTATATATTTCTAGTCCATATTATAATTATATTAATATATTAATTATATTAATTATTTCTGCCCTAGTCAGATCATGTAGCATTGGGATAACTTGAACTGAATTAGGAAATATGCATTAACTTGTCAAAGTTCATTCTAACAAAGGAAAAATAAAGGGGGGAGGGAAATTCATCCCAGCAATACAAGTGGTTGTATTTCATGGGGTTATTTCAGTAATATAATATGTAACTTCCAGTTAAAAGACACTATTCCAGCAGTGTATTTTCATTAATATTATTGTTATATTATCCAGTTATAGACTCAAAGTGTCAGACATGGCATGTCTTATTCTGAGCCTCTGTCATTTTTAATTTATGCTGATTGATTTGTTTAATGTCAATAAAAAGTATTGCACCTTGGAGTTGATCATGATTAGGATGCGATGCATTCTTAATGTATCTCCTTAACTACAACTGGTTCCAAAATCAATATGACCTCTTAAACAAAGAATCCAGGCTATTTGTTATTCACTGTAGAAATTCATACTACTGAAAAGTGTCTGGGATCAGCTAAGATAGACTTCTAAAAATATTAGGTTTGCAGCTGTAAATTTAGACAAAATCTTTGTCTTGCAGATGATTGTCCTGAGAATCTGTTCTTTTGCCATTGAAAAAGTTTGTTTTCACTTTCAGCTTCCAATGCCCCAAACAGAGCAATAACAGGAATGGGATATCATTGCAGTGGACCAGCTGTTGAACAGGAAATAATTTCTTTTTTTCAGTAAAATGATCTTACCTGTGATTGTCATTGCTGACTGTCTTTCAAACAGATCTGCTTTTATTCATAGGCAGCTCCTCTGAGACTGCAAAGACAAAAATGGATCTGACTGTAAGTAATTTTCTGCATTTCACCTTTAGCCACTTGCAGAAATATCCATGGAATATTAGCAGGAAGTCTTTACACCACTGTTGTCTTTCCTGAGTGAATTGATGATCTTTTTATGGTCTTTATTAAAGATAATTATTAAACTGTCAAATAATAAGTTTACAAGTCTTTGTTTTCCCTGAAATACGAGGATCAAAAAGCAACATTTACTAAGGAAAAAGAACCCTAGATCATTGAATATTGTCCATTTAAAAATCAAAAGGGTGACTTTTTAACCTATTTGCATTAGAAAGAAAGCATTTTATTTCTGTTTAGATATAAAAATAAATAAGGAGTATTATTAAATATGAAGTAGGAATTCTTTGACTGAGGGGATAATTTTTGCTTGGAGAAGAATGTTTGCTTAAAATTGAATCTGAATATTTGGTTCACTTACTCAGAGGTGAAATGGTCAAACCACAGTGGAAAATGCAGCTTGTACTCCAAAAGAACAGTAACCCAGTACAACTCAGGACATGACAGGTGGAGGTAGAGTGGTTTTAACAAAGAAAAGGGAGGAAACACTTCAATCTTCCCATTTCCGTGGTCTTTAGTTCCTTCCAACTATTTATGCTGCTTGCTTACACAACACTACAGAATAATCACCATTAACATCATAAAAAAAACTTATTTCTTTTTCTTTCTTGATGAACTAAAATGTCATGGTCATTCAGATTTGTTAAAATTTGTTCAAAATGTAATCCAGGAAGTTTATCAAGGTATACAATTCTGGACTGGAAAAGACAAAGATGAGCTTGTTCCTGTTCAAATGTGTGCATCAGCAGCGAAGCTCAAAAATTTGTATTCCCCAATCACTCAGCAAGAATTGTGCCATTGTAGAAAAATTGTTGAACCATGATCATGAGAGTAAATATTGGAAACTGATGGTTTTGTTTCCTTACTATGTTGGGACTCCTGCAGCCTCTCCTGTGACCTCACTCCTTTATCAAAATGTAGATAGTGAAATGTGAGCTCTTAATAAGAGTTCTATCCTTTACATAAAGGTTGCACCGTCTTGCATGAAAAATTTCAACTGACCATTTCACCTATTTAGTTTATTTTCTTTATAGCAATAGATGAATTTGGGTTTGCTGTTTAACTGGATTTTTATACATACATAAGAAAAGGCATTGATTACAATGAGAGAGAAAATTGCTTTGCAAATAAAGGATTCCTGATTCTCTTCTCCCAAGAGATAAACCCCCATCTGTTACTACATGAGAAAAAGGAGGCGATTAGAGAGTTAATGCTCTGAAAAACTTGTTAGTTTGTTGTACCATTAAAGACGGTTGTAAAAAAGTACAAAAAAAGTATTGTCTGCAAATGGTTATGTGGTTCTGATGATAAGCAATGATAAATGACAAGCACTTGGTGTAATTTACATTTTAAGTATATAGAGAAGCAAAGCACATCCCTTAGAGTCGTACATATAACAGATCTTTTCACATGTGGTGAGTGCTTCCCACTACAACCATGCAATTAAAACATCTCTTGAGGTTGTTAAGGTAAAGTCTTCCAAGGCATTTCCTGCAGTGACAAATTCTGGGGTTGACTTTGAGCTGTTGGTCTTACATTTGCTGAATCAGGATTTCACACCACTTCAGTGTAGTTTCCCTGTTTTCTTGCGTTTTTTTCACATATCTCAGTTAGCCCTCGAGCCATGGTGCTGTTTGGTTGTGCTGCTGCAGAAAAGCAGTGAAGCTTCTCGCTGGTGTATTTGATGTTCATTCTCTTCTGCTGCTCAGAGCCACCCCATGATATAACTTCTCCACAGGGTGTGGTTTTCCCACCCGAGTAGGAGAAACTCTTCCTCTGGGGGTTGAAGAGAATTAGAATGCCATAGAATGACAGAATGTCAAGTTCAGTCTTTCCTGGAAGCTTTGTCTGTCTTGCCTCACAGACCTGTTGAGTGTATTTGACTCAAAATTAGAAGTAAAAATTTGATTGATTTAAAATTAGAAGTAAAAAAAAAAAAAAAAAAAAAAATTTAAATGAAAAAAAAAAAAAAAGAAAAAAAAAAAAAAAAAAAAAAAAAAAAGCACTTCCAGTCAAATATTCTCTTTATAAGAAAGGTAGGAAATTTTTAAAAAGCAGCTAAAATATCATAGATTTTTTAAAAAAAATTCAGAGGTTTTCAAAACATATTTTTCTTCTATAACAATATATGTTTTTCTCATATAGCAATTACATTCTGTCAGGAATGCTATTCCAGGTAAAATTAAAATGACTAAGTTCTTTCTCTTTGTAGGATATTATTCCATAATCAACTCTTTATCCGTCTCCTCAGAAAAATAATACTGGAATAGCCGTGTCTGGTCCACCTAGTTAGTGATACCAAAGGAATTAGAGATTGCTCATCCTGCAGGCAAAAATGCACCCAAATGCTGTTTGCAATCAATATTTCTCCACAAGGATCTGGGGACTGTAGAAGACAGGAAAGAGCATAAGTGAATTTTTTGCATCCAGCAGTTGTTGATAGGCTTGAAATGGAATGAGTAATTGAATGTTCACCTCAGAAGGAATCATTCCTGTGTGTAACTGCAGGACTGTGCCACAGAATGGAATTTGTATGGTCACTTGTGTGGCCATTTCCGTGGAGTGCTGGCCCAGCGGGACTGTCATCCTTTCTAAAGGTGTTGCTGGTGGTGGTGAGAGACAGAAAACCTCTTCAGAGAAGAACTGTGCATCATATGGTAAACACTAGGTATTAATTTTTATTTTTAGATCCTTTTAAGCCAGTTATGTAAATGATGAAGAGCTTGACTCTCCTGAATTATCAGCTTTCATTATGCGGAACAGTTGCATTTTGCCCTCGTTTTAAATTAAGTTCCTAATGTGTTTATGACACTGATAATGGGTTACTTCACTAAATGCATCATTACGAGTCTGTGTAACATTCTTCTGTTTGGAGTTACACAAGGAAAAATCCTGACAGAAAGGTTATGAACAGGCTCAATTACTGGCAGCCTCTTTTTTACAAATGAACAAGTTACGGCTTTGGAAGAGCAGAATTTGTGCCAGAAAAACAGATTTTGATAACTGAGCCTGTCAGGAACACACTGAAGGTCAGCATATCTGTGGATGAGACCTACTGTAGAGCAAACAATTTACTGGATGATTCAGCAACATTTCTCGAGGAGTACATCATTCATCATTGTTATAACAACTGAGAGGCAAAAATGTGATTAATTTCTTTCTTCTGTTCTGAAGTTTGGGAAGCATATATCAATTTCTTTGTTCATCAGATAACTCATTTCTGAAATAGATCTGAAGCCAAAACATCCAAAGCACTTAATAGGAGTATAATTTTAAAGTTGTCCGCCAATTTAGGGTGGGGTTTTTATTTATTCTTTCATAATACAGTGTGAATGCTCTGTATTTCAGAGATTCCTGTGGCCATTGATTACATCACGTAAACCGTGTAAATCCAGTGACTACCTGTGCCAAGCCTAAGGTTTGCAAAGCACACAGGTAAGTTTGTTCCATCCTACCATCAGCTGATTTTTGACAGTGACATAAAATAAATGTGGTGTTGGCAGTTTTATGGAAGCCAGGCTGTGCTAGGGCTGAGAGGAGCACACTATCAATGAATGCCATTATGGATAAAATATTATTATTATTATTAATAATAATAATAATAATAATAATAATAATAATGATGCTTGTCTTATGCAAGTTGACATTCCTGTGTCTTCTGAGTCTCGAATGGTCAAATGGCAATATTTTGCTTTTCAAAAGGAATGTCCCTTTTACTATCAGTTCTTTCCCCTACATTTTTATGTCCCTTTCTCACACCCATCAGGCAAGGTGGTTTGCCAGATGCAGCTTAATTCCTGCCACTAAATGATAGGTTAGGCCCAGACAATATCCACAAAGTTCTAACACTATTCTTAATGTTAGTTGTTAATTCCTTGCTTTTGTAAGATCAATTTCTAGAAGAACACTGAAGTTTTTTTTTCTTCCTTTCCTTACATGCACTGTGAAGCTTTGTGGTCTTCAGATTTTGGGCATGAGAAGGTTTTAGTTCACCACTAAGAATTTCTTGCAGTTTTCATTTGTGCTCCGCAAGGTAGGTTTTATTATTTTTCATATAACAGAAAGCAAGTTGTAACCTCAGTTTTCCAATTTATCATGAAAAGATAATTCTAAAATCTAGGAACTTGATCAAAAAGTAATTTTGTAACTGGGCTGTAGGGGAGATTAAAACTGAGATTTGCATTAGAGCTGACAATTTGGCAATCAGATTTGATATAACAGAAAACATGACCTGAATCCATCACAGAGAATTAAGAAACTATAAATTATTCACTTATGTCCTTCATGTTTCTAAAAAAAAATTCTGTTATTTACAGGCACGTCCTTATGATTTGATATGTTCAGAGAAGTAGAAGTTACTCATACCTACCACATGTGCTATTTCTTTAGTAAAAGTCTTCCAAAAGAGAAATAAAAAAACCTAAATAGTTTCAGAATGAAGCATGACCAAATGTAATCTCGGTTTTGAAATGTTGCTTTTGGTTATCCATTAAATTTAGATCCTTACCTGTAGGACCTGAATGATCAGAAGTACTTTTGATTGGGCATACTTTCAATTCTTGTTTATTTAAACATGGTCCACTGGTTTTCTCTATTTTCTGAAATCTAGTAAAAATCTGTGTGTTAATTCAACGTATTTTCTGATCATGAGAGACTGAAAAATTATCTTGAAGTTCACCATAGCTATTTAATTTTAAAACAACCTAGGGTCTGAGCCATACTCTTATCTTTATGCACTTAGCAGTCACCCCCCCAAAAAGGAGCAGAAGCTAAAATGCACAGTTAGGAATGTGCCAAAACCCAAATCACTTCTCTTTGACTATTTGTTTCTTCAACCAAAACTAAAAAACTTTAAGAAGAAAATTATGTCTAAATACAAAGTACCTTTCATTTTCCACAGAACGCATTTCAGAGGGGTGCTCAGAGTTTCACATCTAGCCAAACCTCTTCCTACAGACAGCTAGGAAAATGTATAAACTCTTTTAAGTACCACTGGATTGTAGGACAGCTGTTCAAGAACTTAAAATCTATTAAAAATTCAAATCTTTCCCATGTGGGTGATAAACCAGCTGACAATTACATAAATACATCAGTGTAGGCCATAAGCAATGACTCTTTGCCTCATTATTTACCTTTCATATTGCACAAAATCTGCTACAGTTCCTATAATTCAGTTTAATTTCACCAAGTAGAAAACTTTGTATTACCATATCTATCCTCTTAAATATTTTACCCTGAAGGTTTACAAATCTCTCTGACTCGTGGCTGGCATCTGCTACTTCATGCATTGTCAGGTTTTAAGACAGAAAAAAAGCACCTACTACTTGTTTCAGCCTTTTTGTAATTAATATGGGCATGTGGTGAATGGTAAAAATCCCACATTCACTGGCATTTTTTTGTTCCAGTTTAAGTCAGTTGATTAATAGTGAACCATTCTCCAATCCTGTATAAATTCATCTTGGAAAAATGGGTTTCAGTATTTTATGACTATGCTTTTTAAATATCTGACTACAGCACAAGTTTCTGATTTTTTGTTTATTTCATAATGTACTTGCAGAGATTAAAGAGATTGTAAGAAAGAGCATGTAATACAAATACAACAATTCTTACAGAAAAAGAAATAAGCAAACCAAACCCACAGAAACCAACCCAAAGCAGAAATGTGTACTATTCAAATTGATTTGCCTGTATGTGCTGTACTAGTGATTAGAAATGATACGTGCCTGTATTCTCCTCACAGGTAGGGATGATTATAAATGTCAAAGGAAAATGTTTTTTGCTCTGAAATTGAGGTTTTTTTCTGGCAATTAACTAAAGGGTGTCATCAGCTGCAGCACACCAGGCATGCAAACCTCTACCAGGAACTGTCCAAAGTGGGGAGGGCATTAAGCAGTCAAAATTTCCTGAAAAATACATTTTGAAGAAGAACTTATGGAGAACTGGCAACTTGATCTCAGGTTTAGGCAGAATATTACAAGCACAGGAATTTTTAGGTCTCCTGATTTAGTCACACCTGCTTTTTGTTTCCTTGTTTTTCAGGCTCTGAGTGTTCAGTTCCTGGCTGAAAAACCACCTTGCCCTGGCCAGGATGTGCTGCGAAGAGCAGAGCTCTTGGGCAGAAGAAGAGCATGACAATTTCAGGTTAACAGGGAAAACGAATCCAGTACTTTTACATATTTTCAACGTTTCACTCCTCCTGTGCCAAACCTGCTCTGTGAAGGGATGACTGGATGCAGGTGTTTCAGCCACGCAGCCTTTGTGCAGCCTGTGAGCCTTGAGTCAAATATAAACATCAGTGCCACAGCTCTTTCCAGGACTGAGGTATTTATGAGAAATTAGTCCTTGTTTAATAATTCTTTTGCTCTTAAAGGATGTTTGTCGTTGATTTGGCACATACATCTGTTCACATTGCACAAAAATCGGTGCATTTGGAACTGACTACAGCCTATAGAATGACTTTTAATACATTTATGCTGGTATTTTGTTAGAAAAATCATTCTTAATTTGCTTTTGAGAATCTTGTAAATATTTAGAATGACAAACAGAAAGAAGATGACAAATTATTTTAAAATACAAATACCAAACGACAATATAAACCCAAGATATGTAAGGAAACAGAAGCAGTTATTACCCAAAGCTACGTTTGCTTTACTATTTTTGTTTGGTTGGTTTTAGTTACAACATTTAAAAAGAAGGAAGAAGGAAAAACTGCATCCCCTAGTAGTATTTATGATACAAATCAAGCTTGTAAATTATCCAAATAATTTCTAAAAATGCGTTGCTTTCATTTGAATGTTGTCATAAATCTTCCTTTTTCTCTCCCTCTCTCTCGGTCTCCAAAGATTATTAAAGGTAAATCTGAGGCTAAAAGATATAAATGTGATGTATTTATATATTTAGGTGCTTAGGGAAGGCCTTTGGAGTCTGGGGAAAGAAATCTGTCCCTCAGGTTGCTGCCACACTCTTGCAGTGATGGGTCTGCCCCGAGACGTTTCTGGGAGCATTCCACTGCAGAACCAGAATTTCCGTTCTTATTTTTGGGCTGACACCTCCCAGTACCATCCATTTCTCTTTATGTGGAGGATATTTAGGTCATCTGATTTTCATTCACGTTCTATTTCTAAACTGAAGCCTGGAAAGCTAATGGTGCATACCTCTAAATGGTGTGTTAATGGCAGAATGAATTCACCTGATAATTAAGGCACTGACATTTGTGAGTGCAACTAGCTTTTCAGAAGGGCTCTGAAACCTGAAGGAGAAAAAACTTACCAGTCTTTCTCTCTAGTTCACTTTCTAGGACAAATATATATTTTGCAGTTCTTCAGTAGAATGAGTTTATGGCATCACTGAAAGGGTCTTCTACCAAAATTCAGCAGTTAAAGCTGAAGGCAGAAATCCCCTGGGCAGAAAGGCTGTTGAGCATTAATTGTGGTGTGTGAGATAGCTGGCTGATTTCTTTCTCTCACAACTTTTTTTTGTTGTCTATCCTACTTGTATCAGTCAGTGTTGGATAGACATCACCCAGATCTGTTGGTGGATTTGTGTTCTATTACAGCCTGCAAGAAAATACAGCAAATTCCCCTAAGACTCCCAGTAGAGCTTTTCACTAAAAATGTTTTCAGAAATATCATTCTCAGGATATTTTGATGCAATTGTCAAAGCGTAAGAAATTCTAGGTAAGATATTTGATAAGGTTTTAACTTGAATTCTTTAAGATACCTTAATATATTCCTCATGTTGCCAAGCACAATATTACAGAAAATACTTATATTTCTCTGCTCCTGCTTCTCATCCGTGGCACCAAACCTTCAGTACATTTGTAAGTCCCTTTCTCACTTTCCTGAACACACACCCTGGTTTTATGAATCTATTTATCAGTTTACTGTTAGCTCAGCTCCCTTTCACAAAGGAACTGTCAGTTCTATCACACAAACTGCTTCTTCAAATCAGCTTTATTTTTCAATCTGCGAGTTTTTCAGAAAGCCAAGTGTGAACCTTTCAGTTTTTTTGTCTTTTCCTCCTTCTCCTGACAAAAGTGAGGACACGAAGGCCCTTTTGCCCATTGTACATTTTATTTATCCAGGTGGCTGTGCAGTCCAGGCTGCATCCCGTGACAAATGCCCCTGTCATCCATTCAAAGGAGAGCAGTCCCGAGGCTGGTGCTACTTTGCAGTTTGACAAGGTGTGCATAAAAGTGTCTCTTCCATCACCATCGAGTCCGTGAATATTATTCTTTTTCAGTACAAAATATATACTTGAACGCTATTTCTAAAAGGCTTTTGAAATACAGTGGTATTTGAGGAATTTGACAGCAGAGAATTTGCTTTTTGTTGCAGGCAAAATAATATTTTCTCTTCAGCATCCATAAAACATGGGACACCAAGGAACAGAGGTGTTGGTTACCTGTTCTCAAAGTCAAATAATGTTGGTCTGGAAGGTTATTCTGCTTGTTTTGCACCCTCTGGTGCCCCAAGTAGCTTCAGAAGAATTATATCCTTGAGATCAAAGGTTAACAATTTTAATTCTAAAAGTATAAGTCTTCATTGGAGAGGTTTTGCTTTTGGCTTTTACCTTGGAGAAAAAACTTAAATTCCTTTAAATAATGTAATACTGATTCTCTTTCATTCACAATATTATTGCTTTATTTTTACAAGTATATTTTAGGATATTCACTGATCTAAGACAGAAAAGGATATTTTAAAGATAGAATAGGGAACCACAATGAATTGAAGGGCATTGGCTCTCACATATCTTTGATAATATTACCTTTTATCTTTTCTGCATTCATCTTTTATTCTCTGGTTCAACATGACTGGTAATGACGCAATTACCAGTGTAAGATGCAATACTTGAAAATATAGGGTTACAAAAATGGGTCCATTTAATGATTAGGTTAAAACTGATATAAAAATATCAGTGTTTTAATATCCTGTAAGAGCAATTAAAATCTGTATTAACATTAGCCCTGGTAGAAAGAGTTTCAGAATTATTTCTCGTCCACATTAATGAGCCTTTATTATGGAAACCCTGAGGTATTTTTTATCTCGCATGGAAGAATATAATTAGACACAAATTGATAGGCTTGTGCCTGGTACAAAATTAGAATTTATAGCAGATGATTCTGAACCTGTTGTCTGCCTGGTTTTACCCCTAGCAAATGCATCTGCAAGCAGTGTAACTAATCCCCAGAATAATCTGGAACCAATCTGCACGACATTTCCCATTTCCTGATATACAAACCATTACAGAGCCAGCCAGGTGCAATCCCTTTTCAGTTTTACTAAACACTATTGAACACCTAATGACCTTGACAAAATTATCTGCATTAGGGCTGTGAGTGCTCATCTCCTTCATCTTGGTGATGACACCGTGTAGCAAAGCAAGACTTTCAGTAATGAAGACCCATAAAAACTATTTTAGTGTGTTTTCCTAGCTCCCCTATTGCCCTACACACTCTTTTTAATTGTGTTTAACATCAGTTAAGTAATTTTGTGCTTATTATGGCGCAGCATTCAATTCAGCTTCCTTCCTGAGAATAAAAATAGTATGAGGCAATAATGCATTGTCTTACATATATCTGAGTTATAGATAGAAGCAGAATTATGAATCTACTAAAATAAAGTTCTTGAAGCGTCTGGAAAATACAAATTGCCTTTAGCTAAAAGGTCTAAAAGTACTCACAAGAGTTTATTTTGGGAGCTGTATGGTATAACTAACAGGAAACACTGAATGATGGTAGATACAAATCTCAGCCTCTTCCTGAAACAATAGGTCGTGGGGAAAATTATTCATGCCTGCCTTGAAAATATAACCCAAGACTGATAGTGTTTCATAGCTCATTAGCTTCTGTGATGCTCTGAGAACAGAAGAATGAGTGTGGAGGAAATGTTATGTACAAAAAAATGGCCTCCACTGCTTTTTTCATTCTCTTTCCAAACTGTCAAGTCATGATCCAGATGTTAAGATTATGTTTAGTATATGAATGTTTTCCCTACGCTAGGAAACAATCTGAGTGCTTGCATCTGAATGTCGAATTATTGGGTGTATTAGGTATGGGATCAGGAATTCAGCAGAAATTGCCTTCTGAAAACTCTGCCTTCAGAAAAAAACATTTTCTGATAAAATTCCATCCAGTTGAAATCTCCCTGGCTTAGGTTCGAGGTGCTGTTTCTTGCTTATTGTCTCCTTGACAGCACTATTAGCAAAAAAATACCTTCCTGAACTGCCTGTAATGAATTTGACATCGCAGCAAAGGCTCCAAAAGAGACCCAGATCTGCAGGCTTGGAGAAGGTCCCGAGAGGGACAATGCTGTGTGTCAGCTCCAGATACCTGCACCGAGTATGTAAAACCCCATTTGATCAGGTGCCTTTCTCTTCTGTCATGCATCATCTGTGGGTTAAGGAGAGAGAGAGAGGGAGAGATGGCACCTTACAGCTGTTGGACAGATGGGCAAATTCAGGGTGATATCTCTGTGTGTGCTGCAGGGCTGGGCGGGCTGCCTCAGCTGAGGCTGCAGTGGACTTGCTGACTGCTTAAATGTACTTCTTTTTACACATCCTGATAAAAATGTTCATGCTTTTTGCCTAAAATACATTTTTTTCCTCACCTCACGGTGTCACTAACCTTTCTCCTTTCACAAGCATTTAAAAAGAGGTAATTCAGTGCCATGTTTTAACGTGCTCTAAGTGGGAAGGCCTCAGAACAGCAGTGTTTATTTGGAAATAAGTATTCCTGAAACCTCCTCTGGTTTTCTTCCTTTCTCTTGAGACAGGAGCACACAATAGATTGAGACTTGAGGTCCTGCTAGGAGGAAAGTAGCATTTTAATGGCATTAAGTGCAACTTTTTTAGCAAGTCAGTGGTGAATTCCCATTAAGTTTTAAAGAAAAAAAAAAAAAAGGTGGATTTATAGACTAATATTATATTGGTATTTCAAATGAACAGTGAAAATCCTATAACCGTCTCTCAGACTGATTTTTCTTCTGTTTGACCTGGTTAAAGCAGAATTCATATTTGACAGTAATCATAGGAGATAAGTCTGTCCAACAATTAGCGTTATATTTCAGTTCATGCTTGGATAACTAAATACACATTTTTCTGTTAATTTTGATCATTATTTATTTCTATGTCAAAAATGTGGAAAACTTTGGGTATATGAAACAGCGAGTTTTCAAACCAAGCTTTATAAAAGTTTAAACAGAGATTCTTACATATTTTTCAACTTTTTCCCTATGGGGGAGCAGCAGGATAAAATCAGTCATTTGCCGCTGAGCCCTAAATCTCAAACAAAAAAAGTTCTCTTTGCTCCAGAAAATGAGGGCGATTTTGCATCCTGATGCAAATTCTGGGACCTAATCCCAGCTATAGTTTCTGGAATATTTCAGATAAAGAATGATATTAAAACCATACATTCAAGCAATCACTTGTTCTTGATCACATTCACTTTAAAAGCCAAAAATTGACAGTTTAGTGCCGAGGCAGCTCACAGGGAGATTATTCTTAGTTTGCTTATTGTTATTGCTGTCTCCCTGGTATTTTTGGAGACAAAAAGTAAACCACAATAATCTTCATAGGGTTTTCCATCCTGATTAGAGCTCTATAAACAATTATGAAGTTAGATGGAGCGTTCTGGTATAAGCTGCTTTTGGCTGACCACTGCTAATCACTCTGTAATTCCGGTGCTGTAAGGAGTGAGGAGAAGAATTAACAGTGCTAACAATTAATCTTTTTAGCACAGCTGATGAAACAAAGTAAAATATTTATGAGAGATAAAGTAGATTTCCTGTTTCAGTGTTTACCTTCATGTTTGCTTAAATAAACTCCTACTCCCTTAGGACATAGTGACATTTCTGACTAAACTGAAGCTATTGATCATGGAATTAAAGTTTATGTCATGTCCAAATATTTTAAGATAGACTGGAAAGTCAATATTAAGTACAATTTAAGTCCAATAAGTAGCTTACAAATACGGTTGTTTTTAATAAATCATCTAATACTAACAGCTAGATTTAGCTAATATTTTTTTAATTTATCTGAAGATCTCTTTTGCTTAGCTTCTTTAATGACTATTAACTTCATTTATGCAAACAGAAAGACAGAAGATCCAAAATCAGAAAAATAAATCTGTCTTGCACTTCCAAGACTCAATGCCTTGTGAACATACCTGATGTGTCCATACCATGGAAAGAAAGGAATACTGCACAAAAATTAAAAGCTCTCCTATTCATACAATGCCAGTTCTTTTTCCTGGTTTGGATTCCACATAATTTAATTTGAATTCCTGTTCTAGCAATAAAAGGCATACTAGGCATAGGAAAAGTTAACTTTTTTTTTCTTTGAGCTTCTCAATTGTCATATTCTATTTAATATTTAAGTATTTATAAGCTCTAAATCATGAGAGTTAAACTGCCCACTCTCCCAGAGCTATTCAACTTTTAGATTTTTTAGATAAAGTTTCCATTGATAATGACAACAGCTTGAATGCTGCAATGCAAATATTCTGTATGGTGTGTGTTGGCTTTGTTCCACATGAAATTTCAAGACACTCAAATGATCTAAAATCAACGTGACAGATATTGAATTCATTGGAAAGAAGTCAAGTGACGAGCCTGAAAATGAAAAGAAATTGCTGAGCAAGTGTGATCCCCAGGTCTCAGGGGGACTGTCTCTTCTCTTACATGTCTGTTAGACAAAAATAAAAATGTCCCTTTCTAAATTTCTTGGTACCCAGCTTGGGAAAAGGTAAATAAAGAAAAGGCTCGATTGTGGATGTGAGGGATCTCAGTGAGATGGATGAGAGCAGAATGCAAATGCTTTAGATCCCAGAGACAGAGCAAGCAGCTCTGCAAAGGCTGTATCTGACTTGTCTTGTGCTCATCAAATCTCACATCCCTTCCTTAAGGCTGTTTTATGTTCCTTTGCTCAGTTTCAGTTTTTCATCATCTCTTCCACCCCAGGTCTTTCCTCACAGCTTTCTCTGAGGTACGACCTTTCAGCATCTCCTTTCAGCAGGAATCTCCATTTCTTCCCAACTTGAGCCACAGAGCTTCAGGAAAACAATGTCACTCAGAGAACAAACTCCAACAAACTTTAATTCACTACTAAAACCAACAAACAACCCCGTGGTGGTGGGGAGGGGTGAGGGTGCTCCTGCCACACTGGCACAAAAACAATATCAGCTTTCAGGCAAAGCATTTTAGCCATGCAGTGTCACCAGGCTGGATTTGGTAGCTGGATTAGAACAAAGACCCCACCAGACTGGCAATTTCTTTTCCTTCCAGCAGTTCTGGGTTCCAAAAGGGATTTAAATGTTTCAGTGATCTGGCACCTAGCAAACAGACCTGGTGCTTGTAAAACCACCTTTGTAACAAAATGGATGTATTTGTCAATCCTGGCTCTCAGGGTAAGCCCAGAGCTGATGCACTCTGTACTGGATAAATATAAATAATTTCAGGTAAGGTATCGGTACAAGGGATGATACCAGCTGCTGATAGAAGTAGAATAGTTGTATACAGAATTATCTAAGTGAGGGAATGTTTTGGTGGAAAATTTAGAGAAAAAAGAGCAGGTATTTGGGTAAGGAACAGTTCTTGTAGACACAGACAGGCCCAAGGCCTTCCAGAGTGTTTCAGAAGGCACATTGCTGGCTCTAGAGAAAATACAGGAGAGCTGCAAGGAGAACCATCATCAATTTCTTCTTGTATAAGATGTCCCTTTCCATGGTGTGCTGCTGCATTTCAAGTTCTTTCATAAGAAACAAAATTGAAAGGTTGTTGCAAAGGAGCTGGAACGTGCACTGGGCCATGTCTGTGATGATCAGTGGGACTGGGACAGCCAAAGGTTCTCAGAGCCCATTTTGAATTTTGGAATGGAGAGAAATGGGATTACACTTTTGGAGGCAGAAGTAAATGTCTTGACTCTCTCCAATCTTTAATAATTGCTGGTAGGTGCTTATAATCCAGCTTCAGTGTCTGCACAAAGGTCTTTGTCAAAATAGGACACACAGCCCCCAGAGAGAAGCATTTTTGTACAGACAGATTATTTTTTGCTGAGGAGTTCTGTATGCAAATCCATACAAGAATTTAACCCAAAGAGGAGCATTAGGATTGTAATTATATGGAGTCAGTTAAAAAATACCTAATTTCCTGATAGTTCCAGAACAGCAGAAACAAGCATTGCCCCTAAAGCAACGAGGGAATTAATTGGAGGAGTTCTCAGTAATTTGCTTATCACTCAACGAATTCAGATACCTGGACCCAGTTCAAGTTAATTCAGTCATGGCTGTGGGAAAAATGCCTATTTATTAGTCTCTCCCTATAGCTTTTGTGTGAAATGGGTTTTTTCTTTCTTTCTACCTTATTAAAAGCCTTTCATCTCTTAAAATCAATGAAGCTATCAGCTGGGAATTGTTTGGCTTAAGTCAGGGTTTCTTTATAAGTTTTGCACACAGTCTTTGGTGTGTTTCCCTCTTAAAATTCATTTCATTTGCTTGGCTCAGATAATATTTTAGTCTGGAATAATTTTTTACCTGTTCGACAGACGGACAGCCAGATTTATCTGTGCACATGTACAAACAGCCCTCTGTACAAAACTCAACAGCTGACCTGTGCAGAAAAGTCTTACCTTGCCCTTTCTGCCCATCAAATATCTGCTTTTCCATCTTCCCAGTGATCTCACTGGGAAATGCTCAGGATGGGGGCTGGAGGCAGTGGCTGGCCAGTACACTTAGGTGGATTTAAGATCCACTTGTCTTCTTTCACTGCAAAGACTAATTTCTATCTCCTACTCCTTGTAGCCACGGATTTCTATAAACCTCCCAGGACCTTTTGTCTTTGAGATGTTTTCTTTTCCAGGTCATAATGTGCTTGATATTGGCAAATAGTTTCAGAATTATTTTGAGGATAGATCTGATAAATGCACTTCTCTTGTTTTCTTAGAGAGATAAGATAAAAATATGAAACAAATACACAAGAAGCACTTCTTTTTTCCCAGTCTATTGTATTGTATGCACACTGGTACTCCAAGAACAACTAAATTACCATATTGAGTGTAAAGCCCAAGAAAACCAAAAGCAATAAAATAGCTGAGACCAGAGCCTTTGTTAATGAAAGAGAAGAAGAAAGAGGTGTTTATTTTAGAAAATTTTGAAGACAGGAAAGAAGTCCATGAAGAAGGCAGTAATTAAGTCAGTTACTAATGAACATCTAATTAAATATTTAGAGAAGGGTGGAGAATATCTTGTGTCTGGACACTCTCAAAAGGGAAACAAAACACCAAGGGATGGTGAGTGAAAGAAAAAAGGAGTTAGGCCACCAAGTCAGTGGAGAAGAAGACACAATAGGTAATGAAAGGAAGTTTGATAATGGTTTCAAAGAAGAAAAAGAAAAGTAGATAATCAATATAAAAGGCTACACAAAAGTGTTTAGAAAAGCCTGTATGTTTCAGGCAGTTTTTCCCTTTTTTGTTTATTTTTTAAAATCTTTTTAGATGTGTATGTACTATGCTTGAAACCCTTATGCATCAAGACATTTTGTTTTCCCAGAGCCCTCAGGATGTCCTCTTTAATTCTGGTTAGTGGTTATTAACACTGACACCATTGTCATGCTAATTGAAAACTCAAATTTTAAGCCTGAGTACTTAAAGAACCTTTGGCACTTTTGTGTGTAATTCTCAAAAACATTGCTGGAGAAAATAACAGTGTTGAAAATATTTTCGTACTAAAAATGATTCATGTGAAATAAGTTGCTATCTCTACTGAATTGAGCTTTGTTGTTTCTGCGGAGCTTTGCTGTGACTTTGCAGAAAGCTTTTCTTTAAATATAAAGTACTCAAGTAAATATTAAGGAGAAACAGAAGCTTGAACATGAGATAACTTAAACAAGGGCAGTGCTGACTTTGACTCTGCACAGAGGGAAAAAATACTGATGCCTTCCCCAGGATCTGACAGTGACATGCTGTTAGGTATCAGTTAAGTCTCTGGGGGAAAAACATGTTTGTGTCTCATTAGCATCAAAGACAAAGCCACGGTGTCCTCACTTACCCTCTGCTGGGCCCTACCTGTAGCAGCTCTTTAGAACTCTGAATTATTGAAGGTACAGAGGAACAATTCTGTGTGAAGCCATAAAGCACAGCCAACATGCCTTGGGGTATAGAAATAGCCTAACTGGGTGTTTGAAGCTCAGAGCTTGAATTTATAAACCCAAATCAAGCTTACCTGATGCCACACAGGCCAGGATTCTGGATCGGGAACATTGAGGGTGTTTGGAGACATCTGAGTGTCTCCTCTGCACTGCTACAGTCAGTACATGTGCCCCTGCTTTTATTATGAGATAATTCTATCCACAGCAAGGAAAAGAAAGAAGAGGCTGCAGACCTGTGCTGCAAACCAGACCTGCGAGTGCAGCACGGCAGATTCTGTCCTTAAGGCTGGGACAAAGAGTGTGAGATGGGAATTCTTTCCAGGATTCTTGAGTGCAGTCCCCTGAATTCATTGAAACCTTTCCCACACAGCCTCACAGTCTGCTGCACTGTCAAGCAAGTGTGTATCTAACACTAATGAAAACACTTCTTCCCCAATTTATTACTTTTCATTGCTGCTGCTCTCCCACTGCCTTTAAAATGCCACGTATCCGACAGGCTACAGCTCTCTCATTCTTTTGTGTTTGATAATGCAGAGTGCCTTTACCTTTTTATTTCTCATAAATGTTATATTTGCTTCTATTTTCATTCTGTTGTAATCTGGATTTTACAGTGAATATAAAAGCCAGCGTGGAGTTCCATGAACACTTCCAGACAGCTTGTGGCTTTTTTTGTTTGCAGAATGTGTGTTTATTACAAATGGGGATGTTCTAGGACCTCATTAATGAACAGTGAATGCAAACTAAGGAAACCTCTTTTTTTTCACCTTACTAAACCCCTCAACATCTGAGATTTGCATTTAGAGATTTTGGTGGAGGGGATATTTTAGGGGCTTTTTAATATATATCTTATTTTTGTATTCAAAAAAGAAAAGGCCCTGAAGGAAGAAATCAGGTGTGAAGCAGAGAAAGGAGAATGGTTAATGAGAGAAAGGAGCAGGCACAAGGTAGTAGTGAGCAGAATAAGTGGATTTCTGTCAGAGGTTTTATAAGCACTGAGTTTCTGTGAGCAACCAGTGATTCTTATTGCAGTGGAGCTGATATACTGTCAGTTGTCATTATTAATAAAAAGAGTTATAAATTACTTGGCTGAAATACAGATCCTGCACTACTAAAGTCAATGGGAGCACATGTCAATTCCTTAACATTCCACAACCAATAGTTCTGGAACCACAATGCAGAAAAGTTAATTTTTCTCCTGTTATTTTTGGAGGAAGACTGTGTGTACCCTATATGTCATTTAAACATTTTATGTCTTTAATTTGTCATACTCTGGTGTAGAGATAGGGTCAAAGAGGACATTTAACTTACCCTTTCTGCTGGTGTTCTTCCAGACACCGAGTAGAATAGCAGAATTTCAGAGTTTGTATTAATTATGGGTGCAGTTAGGCTGCTATTATCACCATGACATTCAAATAATATTTAAAATTATTACATCAACGTTATTTATAAGGTCAGGCATGTCACAGTTCTATTTTTATTAAAATTAAAGACACCACTGCTGTAGGGTAATAAGCTTTTAGATTGCTTATTGTCATTTAAGGGCACATATAATTGTGGCCCATGGTACTTAAACTGGAAATATTATCTTCATGTTAGGATTAGAAAAACGCTTTCTGATTATTATAATTATTTCCTAATCTATGATACTTCACCATTAGCTGGAGATATTTGGCTGTGTCTTGTTAGGTATCTATTGCACAGCTCTTCTGGCTGTCAGTTCCAAGAGCTGCACTTTTAGAGCATCTTTTACTCAATTTTCTTCTGACATATAATTATGGTAAATAATTTTTAGAATCTTATAGTCACAGACTGTGTTCGTGACAAAGATGGGAGTTTTGGGTTCTCTCCCTTCACTTTCAAGAGCTGCTAATTCTGCTGCAGATTTATTTAGATACCAATTTTGCTCCTGAAGGAGCTTCGTGTAATTGCAGTGTTTCATCCAGTTATGGGAGGTGTCTGATGGAAGAACTGATTGTTGCACCACATAAAAACCAGTTTTGAAGTTTTGCCAGTACTTTTGGACTGACCAAATTCTACATATGGATGATTGATATGCAAAAAATATTAAAAGTCTTACTAATTCTACTACTGTCAAACAGATGAATGATCTATTCCTTCAATTTTATCAACAAAATTGACTCATGGTATGTTTGAAACAATGCTTAAAATCAAATTGGATGGCTGTAAATACATGAATTTGCCATTCTTTACCAGAAGACAGTCCAGCTCAATTCTATGGTTCCAGCTGAGGATTTCAAGGCTAAGAAATGCATTGTGAGTTATTCACAAAGGGTGTAAAAGCAGCTGAAAGCAAAATTCAGCGACATCTCTGAGCAGAGCTGGGCTTTAAAGGCTCCTGTTTCCCCCAAGAATAGGATCATTGATAAATGTGGGGTTGGCTCTCCTTATTGCAGCTCAAGTATGAGCTCATGATGACACTTGGGTCACCCAGGGCACGGAGAAATTTTCCTTTATCTTTAATATCCAACTGTGAAGCAGCTGCTGGGATTGAGGCTAAGACAGACAGGGCACTAAGGAAACAGGGGGTGCAAACACAAGTATTCCTGAGAATTGCAGCTTAGGATTCACTAATGCTGCCACATGGGCTGTGCAATAAATTGAACCTTTGGATATTTGCTTTTCTCTTTAACTTTTGCTACATATTTTCCAATTTCAGTTCATTTAGTGGGCTGACGTTAGAGCAGTTTATTCTTAATCACTTGGTTTTGCTCCCATCACAGGTGTGTGTTGCTTTTCAATGTGGTTACTGATTTACAGGCACTAAGCAAGTTCTCAAATGAAAAAAAAGCAAAGCCTCAAACCATACCAAATTACTTTTCAACAATGGGTTGCTTTTCTACATCTTCTAATTTAATGTTTGAGCAAAGTTACAATCAGAAAATGGAATTACTATCCTGAACTGAGAAAGATAAAATCAATACTTGTAACAGTTATTGCTAACCATGTAGTGCTTATAGATTTAAATATAGAAACAGTTTATTCTGTGGTATTTACCAGTGTCAGAGCCAAGAGACTTCCACAAGCAGGAAAACAGTGGGTGACTGACAGTAAAACCACAGATACCTGATGTTTTGTAATATTGTGGATGTGGTTGAACAAGGAATTTAATTGTAAAATACAGAAATAAAAACGTAAGTACAAATAAAAATAAAAAGCTCCTTCTAATTTTTCTGTGCTTGGTTCCCTAATGGAGCTGTAACCTATAAACACACAACATCCAGTCACTGTAGCTCAAGGTACACAACTGTTGTTCAAACTTTTATATTCCTTTATGCAATAATAACAGGAACAGCATTTCCTGAGTAGAGCAGAGGCTCAGTCTGGAACATCTGTAAATCCAAATGCATTTTGCTAAGAATGCTTGCTTGATTTTTAAAAGCATATGGTTGAAAAGCAGCTATTGCATCCTGCATTGCATAAAAATGCAAATACGGTGTGCTGAATCCAGTAGGTAAAATCCTGGCAGAGCTTTCACTGACTTCATCAGTTTTGGTGTTGAGAATTTTGTTAGTGACTCTAATCAGATGATTCACATTATTGCTCACTGTAGCAATAACACAGAGTGCAGGAGATAACTAAATCTGGCATAGATGCAAGCTATATTTACTGCTGGTATGTCTCTGCTTTTAGCACTTTGCTGTAATGGCTTGATCATTAGGTCATAATGATTTGAATTTAAAGAATCCCTGTAAACAGCTTTGTGTGCAGCTCTCAGGCCAATTTAAGTGACAGTGCCTAACTCGAGAGGTTTGTCACGGACAGAAGAAAACTTGCTGTAAACAATTATGAGATTCACAGATAAAAGGATGATTAAACTCTGCTTCTCTCTCTCCAGAATTATTTTCCTGCAAATAGAACCATCTCCTTTCAGCCTTAAAAATCCTGGGAAAGGTGGTGTAGGTTCTCTGCTGGATCCATCAGCAGCCAGTCAGCCAGCACTGCCCACCTTGGCTCCCGGTGGGAGCTCCCTGCTGCTCCTGTTCCATGAGAAGCAGCCAATTAGAAGTAGATAAAAAGGAAGATTTTCCACAGGCAGGTATCACAAGCCTGCCTAACCAGGAGGTAAGTCTTCAGAGAGGAAGAAAATTCCTCCTCAAGTCTGAGAACTGTCCTTTTATCATGCTGAAGTTTAGAGCCTGGAAAGCTCTCGCAGGACTGGACATGTGCTAGCACAGTGTTTGATATCACTACATCACCACAGGAACCTGGATATTGTTCTTAATCACAAAAGATTCATGTTTCCAACTACTGTCCAATCTATTCAGTGAAATAGCTGCCCAGAGATCCCTTGTTTTGTAGTTTATAGATATTATTTAAGAAGGGAAAATAGAGATGTAGGAAAAAGAAATTAATAATTAGAATATGAGCGCTTTTGATAAGAGAACTGAATAAATAACTAGTTCCTGGAGTTTTTCAGAAAAACAAATCAACTGAATGCAAATACATCACAAATTGTATCAAGGGTGTAAATACCAAGAGACTTAAAATGAAATTCCACATGAGAAACGAAAGAAGAAAGCTTCATTTAAACAAAAATATTTTTATCTACTAGAGATAGACATCAAATCTGCAAAACACTGATCACGGTCAAAGCCCTTCAGACATCTCCCAGGTAGAGTGTTCTTTGAGGAGAACAGATAATCATCTCTGCTCTTTTATCTTGGTGCTGCAGTGGTGCCCCAGAGCCATCCTGAAAGTTTACAGAGCACAAGCGAACTTTCCGCTCGCGTGATCAGTCTGAAACCCGGCTCCTGTTACCTTTGATATTTCTCTCTGTAGTGTTTGTACCGAGCGGTGGAGCAGGAGATGCGTGGTTTGTTTGCCTGTAGTTCTTTCATTGTAATTCAGCTAAGCAGCGAACAGTGCAGCCAGGTTGAGATTACACCCTTAATGACAATAAAAACACCAAAAAAATCGGTCTCAAGCAGAGAAGGTTCTGGGAATTATTTTAATAAATAGTTATGATGTGTTTTAAAGCAAAGCCGTTGATGTAAATAGAGAAATTCAACTTGAAAAATTAATCCTATTTATGTTGATTTTAGTGCTTGATTAACAATTTACATAAAATTAGGATATTCACCTTAAATGGACTGATTTTGTCATTATTGATTAAAAAAAAAGAGTTGACTAAAATATTTCATTTATGTCAGGTAAAATTCTGTATACAAGACAATAAAGACCAACATTAAATACAACCTGAGGCATTGAGCAGTGCATAAATATATACGAATGCCTTTGTCTCTGTGGGAATCAGTAAGTTGGTCTCGGGTGTTCATGTTTTAGACGTATGAAAAAATAATCCCAAGAATACCTAGAAATAGTAAAACCATAAAATACACAAGCTAAATGAGAAAATTAATATATTCCTGGATGAATCTTTGAAATGGGAGTTAAGAATAGTGTAACATTTGACATTAAAATTGCATGATGAATTAGGTTAATTAACTGGAAAAGTTAATAATCTCCAGAGCCCAATAGCTTTTGGAAAGGGAGATCTCAAAGAGTATCTCAAAACCAGTAAAATTCCTTATTCATACAGATGTCTCAATGCAGCCACGGAGAGGTCGGTGGCTGGGCTCGTTTTCCAACCCTGCTATTATTATTATTATTATTAATTATTAGTAGTTGTTGTTATTGTTATTATTATTATAGAAACCTCTCACTTACTTGTCCATTCAGATTTTAACGTGCAGTTTGATTAGAGTTTTGTATTCTCTTCTTCCCAGAAACATGTAGGAATTTTCTTTTGAACCTTACTGATGTCTATGAGTTTTGCAGCCTTATGTGTGCTGATATTTTTAGCACTTTGTTTTGTCATAAGGAATACAGTATGTTGTATATCTATTTTTATGAATAAATTTGGTTTTGAATGCTTTAGGAATCAGAAATCCCATAAAATTTTGTGAAACAAATATATTACCTTCTATCCTCCTTTCACAGTAGAAAGGAGAATTAGAATCATAACTTTTTCCAGCCTGAAAGACTATTTTTTTTAAAAATTATTGTTGAGCCCTCAGTGTGGTTATTTCAAACAGAAACGTTAATTTTATTTCTAAAAAAAGAAATAAGGCAATAAAACAACCATCTCCATTCACTTCAGTTTTCAGTGCAATCTTAGTAAGCATCATAATGCAAGAATTTAACTTCAGATGAGGAAAGAATTTGGGCAGCAATGAGGATGTGGAGTAATATGCATGAACACTTAGCCTGGCAGAATCATATGAGCAATATTTGAAGGGAGTTTTTTGTTTCATCCTGCGCTGGCTGTACATTCTTTTTCTCGTCCTTTACTTGCAGCAGCTGACAGCCCCAGCCACACTGGCACAGCATTTCAGCAGGAATGACACAAATTGGACTTGCTGAGCCTGCTTCATTCAGCCCATCCTTCTGCAATGAGATTTCCAGGACAGCTCTGGAGGGGCCGGCTGTCCCAGGCCCACAGAGGATTTCCTGCACGTGTGTGCTCCCTCCTGGGGACAGGGCGAGTGAAGGACATCAGGGAGGCTCCTGCACTGGTGAACTCGGTGGGGGAATGGGGAGAGATGTTCCACCATTCCCTTTTGGGGGATGCCACACCAGCCAGCCGGCCTTGGTCACCCCATGGCAGAGAGGATTTTGTGCCATGCCGTCCATGTATTCTCTTGCCCTCCTGGTCCTCCACGATGGAAAAAGTGAATCTGTAGGTTCTCCTTGCTGGTGGGTTGCCCTTGTCCAGTGACAGACACCCACCCAGCTGCTCCCACACTCCCCCTCCTCCACAGCGCAGGAGGAAATACCCCAAAGTAGCTTTGTAGTAGAGAAAAACACAAGGAGATCACTTTCCAGTAACCACCACAAAGTCCCTGTTGTGGGTGCAGGGAAGTGTCTGCTCCTTCACACTCCCTCCATGGACTGCAGGGAAATCTCTGTGCTCCAGGCATGGAGCATCACCTTCTCCTCCTTGTCCCCCAGCTCTGCTGTCCCCAGGGCTGTTTCACACACACACTCCCCCCCACACCTCTCTGTCAGGCACTCTTTCATCCTTCCTCAGAGCTGTTTTCCCAGAGTTTTCCCTGCTGCAGCAGTGCCCTGAGTGTGGAGAGGCCATTAATAGAGCAGGATGGGACAGTCTGGAGCTGTGTCCAGCACTGGGCAGCCCCTGGCCTCTCCTCAAGGGAGCCTTGGAGGGGAGCCTGCAGACCCCACTCTGCCAAAACCAGACCCCCAGGCCCCAAACCATCTTCCGTCAGCATTAGACCTTGCCCATGTTCCTGGCAGTGTTGGCACCTCTTGCCCAAGTTCTGCTGGAGGTGCCAGAGGCTCAGGGAGGCTCCTGGGGGGGCCATCCCTGAGGAGCTGCCCTGGACCTTCATCACATCTGATGTGCCCCAAACCGAGCCTCAAAAAAAGGCAAAGAATCACAGAATCACAAAATATGCTGAGCTGGAAGGGACCCACAAGGATCACTGAGTCCAGCTGGATGTCCATCCATCCCCAACAATCCCACCCTGTCCCTGGCAGCAGTGTCCAAATGCTCCTGGAGCTCTGGCAACATCATGGCCGTGACCATTCCCTGAGGAGCCTGGTCAGTGCCCAGCACCCTCTGGGGGAAGAACCTTTTTCTAAAATCTACCCTAAACCTCCCCTGACACAACTCCAGGCCAACGTGGCAGCACTGACTGTGGGGCTGCTGGATCCCATTCCGAGATGGCCAGAGCGCCTTTGGCCTTTTCATTAAATGTAAATTGACTCAAATGCTCTCCAAGCAAAGCAGCCCAGTTCTTGGCAGGCCATGGTTTGTCTCAGCTGTTATTGCACCCCTGGCCCTCGGCTAGAATAATTATCTTCTCAGGATGATTTTTAACAAAAGGAAGAATATAAGTACTATTCCAGGAAATGTAATACATCAAGGGCCCTGTCTTGCTGAAACTGCGGAAGAAATTAGGACCAGGTACTTTCCTGTGCTAATAAATTCTGTAATTAAATAGAGTTTTCTAGTTGGGAATTTCAGAGTGGAAACTTTAAATTTATTTTGGGTTTATGTATGCTATGTGGGAAAAAAAAAAGAACACTAGAAGGCATTGTGGTAGTCACATATTTTTACTTGTAAGTTTTTTAAAAAATCATTGAGGTTTTATAGTGACATGAGTAATACCATTATAAACTTCTTTGTGAAAACTAAGTACTTTTGAAAGAACAAAAGGGAGAACATAAGCACGTATTAATATTGATGTTTTACTCAAATCTATTTTTGTTAGCAAGTCATAAGAAATGAATTGCTGTGAAACATTGGAAGTTCCAAACACTACTGAGCAAGTAGGTTATTAATTGTATTTATTGGGGTGGAGAGATATTATGGGCAACAGAGAACAAAGGTTTTCATCCATAAAGAATGCATTGAGCTGCCTCCAGAGTGATTTAGTTAATTGATGTAAAAGAAGGTTGATTCATGATTAGCAAAAGGACAAATAAATCTCAATTTAAAGCTCTCAGAATGCATTCGCTCAATAAACTGCATCAAGAAACACAACTAAAACACCTGTTAAGAAAGTTGGAGTCCTTTCCTACTTGATGGAAGCAAGAATTGAAATGCTTTTACTTTCCTTTTTTTTTTTCAATTTGAAACTGATTTATTTACATGGACTTTTAATTCTAGCTACAGAAAATATTCACCTGTTGTGTTTGTGTAGAGAAAATAATCTTTATTTTTACTTCACCTTACAGGTGTGGGTTTGTCAGGTTGCCCAGTGAGTACAGAGGGGTCGATTTGCCACTGCCCAAGCCCACAAGGACCACACCAGGATCTCTCAGCCTGGCACCCCAGATTTGGGGAAAGGTCCTTGGTAGGTTTTCTAATTGTGAAAAACATCACATGTCAGGTACTGTAACAAAATATAAATGATCTAACAGCAGGTCCTTGCTGAGTGACTGGGACTCGTCCCTGTCTCCTTCCCTGCCCCTCCAGCCACTCTCTGTGTCTTTCAACAACCAGAGTGAAGGTTCCCGATGTCCCACCTCTGTTAATCTGCCCTCCTGGCCTTTGATGGATGCTCACACAACCCGGGGAATGGAACCTGGAGGATGGAATCATCTTCACAGCAGCTCTTGAGACAGAATCACCCGCCCAAGAGTGGAACCAAGGAGGGAATGGCCCCAAGGCATTGTGAGCTGTAGGATACTTCTCACTGGGGCCTCTAGAAAAACAACAGCAGGCAAGAGACAGACATTGAAAAAGCAGCAGGCTGAGACATGTCCTTAAACACATTTCTCAGTGCCTTTAATGAGGATCTGTGCAGCCAGAGAATGGCACGTCTCCTTTAATTCCCCCTGAGGCTGACACTCCTTTTCTTCTGCTGTTGCTGGCTCTATTTATCTAATTTTGCATTTTCTGAGTGATGTGCTTGTGACATCAAGAACATGGCTTCCTTTCTGGATACTTTGAAAGCACATTTTTTTAAGTTTCCATCTGAAATTTGAGCTGCTTGTTACACAAATCCATAGCCAATCCCTACTTTGACAGACAGAAACCTGTTTTCTTGCACGCAAACCACCTATAAACACTTTGAGGAAGGAATTGAAAAATATACAAGAAGAAAACTCAAAAAATAGTTATACAGAGAAATGGTTGTTTATGTTTTGAGGGTCTTGTCAGAGAGCAGGATTGAAGATGGAATTTCTTGGGGTTTAGCTTTTCCAGTGCCTGATGGTGGAGAAATTGCCTTATCTATTTTCAAAAAGGTGATTGTGTCACTATTCCTGAGGTAAGGATGGATGCAGGCTGGAATGACGTGCCAAGACAATAGAAACTTTAAGGAATTATAATTATAAGGCATACCCTAAATGAAGCTACCTGCAGGAACCCTTTGGAGGGGTTTAGCAAGTACTGTTTGCAGAATTCTACACTCTCTTGTGTCTTTTAAACTAATTTTTGCCAATTAAGGTTACTAAATTCATTAATTCATTAAATTTTAATCTAAGTAAATCTGCTGAAAAGTCTTGATCTTCAAATTCTTAAATTACTTGCAGTCCAAACAGAAATGGGATGGCACATCCTACACTGTATAGAGGGATATATCAGAGGATTTAGAGTGTATATCAGGCATACGTTTAGTTTAATTATGTTCCTTAAGAGCTGTGCCCCTTGCATAAATTCACCAGTTGCACCAGGGTGTGTTGGACTCGATCTCGTCGTGGGATTGACTTTTCTCCTGAAGGGAAACAGTGCCACCTCCAGACTCAGCTGCTCATTTTGAAAAGAGCGAGCTGTTATTTCATTCCAAGGCGTTACAGAAAACTGCTGGGTTTGAAAATAATCCGGTATTTATATTTTTCATAAATTGTGCACGAAATAGCCCTTGGAATAACTGACGACACATACTTATGGCATCTTTTTAAGGAACCAGATGCCGTTTTGACAGTATTAATGCTTAGTTCATTAAGCCTAATGATAGAGAAAAGCAATCGATATTTAACACTGGTTAATTTTCATTTGAAATTACACAAAAGTCAAGGATCTACAGCTGTAATTACTTCACAGGAAAACTGAAAAGAGCTATGTCATTTTCTTGACTTTATTTAAAAAGACCTTTATTGAAAGAGCTACTAAAAGGAAGGTAATAGCATTTTACACTCCTTTATCCTGTACCCGAGGGATAACTTTTCCTGTTCACCAGTAATTCTGATAATGTTAACAAGCTCTGTGGAAGACTATCATATAACTCGCTGTTCTGTTACAACAATAACCTTCAGCCACTTTTGGAAATGTGCTGTGGGTTGACAAGTATTCAATCATAACATATTAACAGAATGAAAAAACATATATATTCTCACTATCCTGATTAAATATAGCTGGGGACTGTGCTGCGTGCTGGGTTCGTGTGGCACTGTCTCAGCTATCAGAGTATCTGAGGTATTCATGCACTCCAGGGGCAGGGAGGCAGCTCCCAGTGAACTCATTGAAAATGAGGACTCAGGCATTTCCATTCCCTTTGCAACTTGGGTGTTTTAATCAAGTTAATGTAACAACTCCTGGAGATAAATGCAGACAGCACAGCAGGTTATCCAGCCTCCCCCAGCACCTCTGTCCAGGGCACCTTTCAGAGCCCATCTGAGAGGATGGTGCCTCTCTAACTCCTGACCCAACATGCTGAGCCTAAGGAAAAAGTTTTGATGTCTTTAAATGTTGTGTAAAGGATTGCAAAATAATGAGGGGGTTTTAAAATATTTTTAGTTATTAAAGAAGCAATTTTAAGAGAATGAACACATGTTAAAAAATAAAGTTGTAATATTTGTGACTGAGCATTTAGATGATAATTTCATGTTGAGAGTTATTTACCTGGCAACATAAATAAGGCCTTAGAAGTATGCTTGGTAAAGGTGAGACTGCTCAAGTGTGCAAAATTAGGTGTTCACAATATGTGTACTAAAGAGATGAGAATATGATTTCCAAAGTAAACTTTGCCAAATGCATTCTGGAGAAGTTTGAAGATTATTTCCTGAGTTAGATGTGAATTTCATCAAATAATGGATTTATTGCATAAAATATAACGTAGAATTCAATTTTGCCTTTTGGAAGGGATTTAAAGCCAGTAATTAACATCAAGAAAGGTTGCTCTTGGTAGAATTTTTTAATTATTGGAAGGACCAGAGGAAACATGGCTCAGAAGAGGAGACACCAAAGCGTTCCAACAGGAAATGAACCATTCCCATTATGCTGTTGTTGGCTGCTAAAGTACCACTATGGAGATGAAAATACCATCATAGAAATGGTTTATGCCTTAAAGCACGTTGATGCTGTGGGAAGAGGAGGGAACTTTTCCCCCTCAACTGCCAAATAAATTCCTTTAAATCATCTCACTCCTGCCATCTTCTGTGTTGTTCTAGAGCTGCTGATGTTCACCTGGAAATCCCTGTGTGAGTTGACTGCAGGTGATTCCAGCAGTGTTCACCCTTTGGAACACCCAAAAAACAGAGAGAAAACTTCTTGGTAGCTGAGTATTAAACTTGTTACTCCTCTAGGTGGTGAAACAGGAGTGGAAAAAACAAATAAAAATGGTTCTCCCACCAAAGCCATGCATTGGAATGAGTAGAGCAGCTGAAGTTTGTGTAAACCTGGAAAACTGACGACAGAAAAAGACTTTCCCTTTTCTCCAGAGCAATTCATGACCTCCTCTCACACCTATCCATGACAGATATGGACACTCCTGGAGGAACTGAGTTGCTCAAAGCCACAATTAGCTTTCTGTGCAGTTCTCACAGTAGAGGATGGGATGGTCATCACCTCAGTCCCCCCAGCCACAATGAAAAACTGAATAAAAAAATCAGCCCACACATTCTGCTTACAGTTAAAAACCTGGTTTACGTGGCAGGATGTGAATTTTCTACTGTGATTATATCCACACATGTTTTAAATGCTTATTCACTTTATTCTGCTTTTTTACAAACACCTGATCTTCATAGTGGGAAATGCATGACCTGCAAGGCAGCAGGTCAGCAGGGAATGATGAAGGGCTTAATTACTTCCCCCCATTAGCATCAAACTACCAATTAGAAGCAGCTTCTGGGAAAGCCTCAAGCCCAAAGGGCAGAAAGGGAAGAAGTTCCTTAGGAGGATTTGAGTTTGCCATGGGAGAAATGTAGGAGGAAAGGCTGCTGATAGTGAGGTGAGTGCTAAAATGTGTGGCTGTTAGAGAATAACTTTGCTAAATTAGGATGGAGGTGTTTAAAATGTCTGATATTAAGAAGTTGTTATGGGGTAGTAATTCCTTGATGATTTATAGTGTTTGCAGTGAAGTGACTTCCAATATATTTTCTGATGCTGTCTCTGTGACTTCAAGGTCTGTGAGATGTTTTTTGCCCTAATCTCTGTGGTTTTATTTATTACCTGTACTTCATTTGTTTTAAAGTTTCAAATATCTTAAAGCCACCTGAGCATTAAAGCAAGGGAGGTGTGTTTAATGTGATTGTTCAGCTGGCAACTGTATCAAATTTATTTTTGTCTTCTCAAATTCATATAGAAATCTGAGGTGCTATACCCTATCAGAAATGGCTATTAATAAACATTAGCTAGTTTGATGATTATGAATAGTGTCACCAAGCAATTAAAATTTAATTGAGCATTAAATAAAGTCCATTTACTGTAAAGTATCGCCATTTGAGTTTGAAAAACAACCTTAACAACAACTTTTTTCACAAAGCCTTAATTGGCTTGTGGTTTCTGGTTTAAAAACAAAGGAAGGTATTTTCTGTGGAAGCTTAGGGAGATTATTAAAAGGAGGATGAGGTTAGTTTAGGCACTTTGGGACCTGTTTTCCATTCTCTGCTTTAGCTGTAGTTTTAAGCTTTTCCCCCTGTTTTGCACACCTCAGCACGAGGAGTGAAAATGAAGCTGGCAGGCCTCAGCATTGCAGTTCAAACCCTACGTGCTCGACTCCTTGTTTCAGCTGTCCTCAAAACCCAACTGGCTCTCAAATTTTTCACAGACATTATCTAAGACACAAACTTGGCCTCTAAACTGAAGGGGAAGCACGTGGGGGTGGACTGGTGCAAAGTGCAGGACCACAGTGAGATAAACATTCCTCTGTGTGGTGTTTGCTGTGGGAGCACCTCGCTGGCCTCACCTGCATGGAGCAGAGAAGCAACGAGCTGCACCCTGGGGCTGCTGTGACCTCTCCCGTTTCCACCTTCCATCTTTATAAACCACTGCTAAAACACCCAGGGACTATGCACTTGTTTGGGGAGAAGTTCAGCATCTACAGATTGAAGGTGGACAGGCTCTTTCAGCCTGAAAATTTGAGGGGTTCAAATAAAAGCTCTAAGGCAAATATAAACCTAAAGACTCCGCTGTTTAGGATATCTGACAGGCGGCTTTCAAGGAGCATTTCTTTTGTAAAGCATCTCTCAAAATATGAAGTAGGATTGGCTTCCCAGGAAGCCACTAACTGGTCTTTTCTCCTCTGACTACCCTGTTTCCAATACATCGCCTTCCTGCACAATAAGTGTTTACTGAGTTGACTAGTGGGGTAACAAAACTTAAATTGTCATAATATTGATTAAACCATCCTCATTTTCTCCACTGTTGGAGGAAATAGCATACTCTTACTGCTGCTGACTTTATTCTGTGTGCAGATATACTCAAAAGCAAGGTCTGGATTGCACATTAATTGACTTTTCTCTTGTAATAGATGTTATGGCATCTACACAGAGCCTTACAAACAGCAGTCCCTTCCTGTAGCATATTTCAGAGGAGAGACTGTTGAACTCTTGCAGACACGTATCGATTGCATTGGGTCTCACCATCAGTAAATTCTTGTTTTCCTTCTTGAAGAAACAAAATAATGCATTCTGGCACAATCCCTCAGTCACTTTTTTTAGGTGTAACATGTGAATATTTCAAATTTTTTCTTGGAACTTGTATTATTTCTGCTTTGTAGTTGAAAGACCTTAAGTATATTGGACTCATTCCATTGATTGCAGCAATATTCTTATCTGGTGATGCTGGGTGGAGCATCTCACACTAGTATGGGATGTTTGAGATATTGGAGGGGATTATTGTGCAGCTGCCAAGCCATTCTGTTCACTCTTTAATTACTTTTCTGAGCAGAAATTACATATCTTTTCTTCCTTCCCAGAGTATGTTTAATATTTGTTTTATGATAGCTGAATAAACTGGGTATTCTCTCTGCTTCTAAAGGTTATTAACATTGTTTGAGATGTATTACTCTCCTAATTGCATTCTTTCATCTCTTAAATATTTATTTTTCTGAAACTCATTGGAGTGAAGGTCCCCATTCCATTGAGTCAGGTGTCCTTATTTTTGCTGTGAGAGCAGGGCAGACTCCTCAGGGTAAGGGATTGATGATGCTCTTGGGTTGCCAGAGCCCCACGAAACGTGCAGCTGGTGCATAGGAGGGGGAGATGATGGGGTGTGGGTGTGATGGGACCTTTAGGAGCACCTGGGCAGACCCTACTTTAAAAATGAGCTCCCAAAGAAAGGTTTGTGAATTAAAGCAAGCAAACAACCCCAAAATAATAGCTTTCCTTCTGAAGCATGAACTGGCATAATTAGTTTTTAGAAGTCAATAGGCAGGACAAAAAACTCTGTAGATATTTTGCTTCTCTCTCTTTTGTTCTAGGTCAGCTCTCAGATGCTACAAATATAGTTGTTAATAAGTTTTAGAAATCAACTGATTCTGGTAGTTTTGGTTTTCATCTTTAAATTACATTTGTTGAAAAATGTAATTGAGCTGCTTTGTATTGGTCATTCGGCTGACCCCCAATAGAGGTAACTCATGGTACCACTGATTTCTTAGGGTGAAACTGTGCCCCAGGTACAGATAATGGTGACTGTGGTGTTTTCTCAAGGACAGCTGGGATTTCAGCTCAGTTGTGGAACTGTCAAATTTCTATTCTATGATGAAATACTGCTGGGTGAGTTGAGAGCTTTATCCTGCAGAGAATTTAAAACAGTTTTCAACCAATATTAGCAATTTGAAAAATTCCATGAAAATTAATTGAAGATTTTGAAGAGAATTTAAATTAATATCAGCTTATTATTAGAAGCAAGTGCAGCTCCATTTTGGATTGCTTTTTCAGAATTGCATGAGGAATGGGTTGGGTGTTTCTGGGTTTTTTAGCAGTGAAAAGATCAGTTTTTGATGAAGTTAGCAGAGTCACATTTGACTAATCTAATGTCTGAGGAGTAAGAGAGGACATGTGAGTGGTGAGGGCTTCTCTGAGTAGTTGGTTAGTAATCTGTTGTTCAAAAATAAAGCACATTTTTTGAGTAAACACAATATACCTGATATTGATTTTTGTTGCCCTGTGAAGCCCAGCCTTGAATCATCTAACCAAGCTTCTGATAAAAGAAATAATACTCAAAATGAATGGTTATTTTGGGTACTGGATTCCAACTTTTTAAAATGGATTGTATGTTGTAATGACTTTCATATCATGTATTGATATAAAATTAATCAAGTTCATGTCCCCCGTCAGTACTCAGCCATAATAAATGACAAGCTCTCATGGTGCCAAACCATCCAAGAAATTCTTTGCTATAGGCTTTGTCAGAAATATGCTGACATTCAATGAGTTCTCGACTATGGCTCAGATATGAAATTCCAGTTTTGTGTCATCTATGCATGAGTTCTTCTTTCGGGCTGTTTTGGCTTTCTGCAGCTGTTAAAAGGTCAGAGGTAATCAGATAAGCCAGTAGGATGCTATCTGTCATTATAATTGACTCGAGCCATCATACAGAGGAAATCATGCTGAATAACAATACTGACATTTAAAGTGATGGTGGAGTTGTTGTATTATTACAAATGTAGCCCCTATTTAGTTACAGCCGATCCCAAAATTTTTCCTGTGCAGAATCAAGTGCTGGAAGGTATTAAATTTTTATGTCTGCTTATCTTTTGAGAAGGATCTCAGCTCTCCAGAAATTATGTTCCCAGAATGATGTGATTTGGTTAATTCAGTTTTGAGGTGTTGCTGTGCACAATTTCTTTTATTTTCAGGTGCATAATGGAAGTATTAGTAAAATGTAACTTTCGCAGCTGGCATTTCAAAGGTTTCTGCCAATGAAAAATATTAATAAAGCAGTCAAAACTGGTTTTCCACAACACTGTGAAATGTTTGTCATATGTCTAATTGAGTTAACTCCAGGTATTCATCTCTCTTGCTCTCTGGTGAACACACTGCTTAGAATTTATGAAGTAACAAGTCAGGGTTCTTGATACTGATTCTGTCTGTTCTCCTCCAGAGCAAACTAATTGTGTACAAAATGTCATGTGTACCTGTATTTTAGCTGCAGAGACACTATTTATTATTATTTAATGTTCTTATGTTAATTTTAGTGCAGAAAAGTACAGCTGAAAATATTTGCAAGACTCACTAGAGGAAAATCACTGTATTTCCTTTTAATATTTGAGTTTCTCAGTATATTTTTATACAACTGAGCACTGTTGATCAAAGGATCAGATTCTATCCCCTTGCCACTGCCCTTGCCAATTTAGTGTGAACACAATTCTATATGAAAAGAGAGTGGAGCAGTGAAATGTTTAAGAACCAAACCATCAGATATTTTGAGGATTTCATTGACTATCGTGATGGAAAAATCTTTTTCTTATTTCCATACAAAAACGTAGATTTGTCTGTGAGTGTAACAACAGACACATGTCCTTGTAGAATGTATCAGCTTTTGTGACTTATTCTTTGTGAGTAAATTAAATATTGGATTTTCATCGTTTGCTATAGCAATCAATTCTTAAACCTGAATTGTATGCAGGACATGCAAGCAATTTTAGGACTTTGGGCATAACCTTCTACTGCTCTTGCTTTTAAGCGCTGCTCACTCACAAAATGTCAAATCATAACATTTTTTTCAAAAAATCTCCTGTTGTTGTTCTATAAGGCTGATTTTATACAAATGTTTCAGCAAAGCATCTGAGTTCTCACATGAAATGTGAACCCAAGCTGAAACAAATTAAACAAAATTTCAAATGATTGCCACCAAGACTGAAAACATATGGTATTTAAAGAGTCATTAAAGTAGCTTGTCTGGAAATCTAAGCTGAGGGCTCGGGGTGGGCAGGGGAGGGAAGTTTGGTCTGGAACAGTGACGCTGTTTTCAGCATTGCCAACTCCCCACCTTTAAAGGATGTGCTTGATGGGCTGGGGTGCGTGAGAACAGGGATCTAGCAAAGCTTAAACAAGGAGCTGCTCGTTTTCTCATTTCCAGTTCTAATTTATCATTCAAACTTCCCGGCACTGTTTGGAAGGTGTATTGACATGTTCTGCATAATTTTCCGATTTTATTTTTACTTCCTACTTCACAAACTTCATCAGTGGATGACTGGAATTTTTTGACACTGGCCTTTATCTTCTCCCTAACAGTTCTAGGTGCTTTTCCTGGAAGGGTATCCATATTTCAAGAGATCATAAATATCAGTGAAACTCACTAAAAAGCAAAAATGGTCCTTAAAATTAAGGTTTTTAAATGGCAAATCACATCCCATTTTCATTTATGCAAGGCCTCTACCCTCTTCCTTCAAATTGGAGAAGGCTCTTCTGTGTGAGTTAAATGCCTCCCTAATTAATCCCTAGGTAAAGCAGGCTTTAGCTGATAGCATTTAGCTGGTGCTGTAAGAGCAGCTCTCAGCTGTGTGGGTTTTCACTGGATTCTGTGCAAATGAGAGTTGCCTGTACTCCATGTGTGTGAATAATGACTCTGTATGGCCCTTCCTTACCATGGAACCATTAAGGTTGGAAAAGACCTCCAAGAACATCGAGTCCAACCTTTGACCAAACCTCCCCAGACAGTTTCTTAGGAGTTTAGGACAAAATGTGGGATTCTAACATTTAGGCCCAAGGCTAAAATAATTCCAGTTTTTCCTGAAAGTCTTGTATTTTTATCTGGAAAAGACCAACGTGAAGACTTATAAGGATCTTTGTAGCTCTAACCAGACTCATAACAGCTTCACTTGACAACTGGTCTGCCACACTCACCCCTGAGCATCTGCTCTCTGCTTCTGGGCAGGGTAATTCCAAATCTGTGGAAATAACAGGTTTCCTTCCAAGGTTCATTTGGGGGGCCCCCGATGTCAAAAGGTTTGACTGCACAGAGAATTGGTTTGGAAGTGTTAATTAGCATGAACTGGAGACATGTGTAACAAAACTTCACGTGGTCTATGATGGCTGGGTATAACCTGACTGCAATTTGACACTGAAAAGAGTCCAGGGCCACAGATCACTGACTGCCTGAGAAGTGGTGTAACACACAGTGACCCATGGGCTAGTATCATTCTGTCCTTGCAGAAAACAGGGTAAAAATAATAAGGCAGGTTTCTTAAATGGTTCGAAAGCAGGCTTTGAGGCATATTTTCTAAATATTTATATTTGAGAGTGCCATCAGTAGCGCTGAGACCTCAGTGATCTGAGGTCATCGCACTGGCCCAGCATAATGTTCTGGCATATGGCAGCAGCTCTGAGTGTCGTGCAGGACACTTTGGATATGAAGTTAAGAGACTTGTTAGAAACAAATCAGCATTGTTCCTGCCCTGCCTGTGGAGGAGGAAGACAGGAGGTGCTGCCTCAGGCCCTTTTGCCTGGGTCAGCTGAAGCTGTGCTGTACTGTGGCACTACCACCACTGCAGGGTGCTGATTAGGCTGGGCTGGGACAGTGATGCACTTCTTTGCCACTTCTGAATGCAACAGTTGATAAGGGCTTTCTTTTATTTATCTCTATTTTTTAAAAATTATTTTTGTGCTTTGTTTTTCTTCTAAATATTAGCCCTGAAAACAGCTGATAAATTAAGTGGCCTAGCAGTTGGTGAATCAACATGTTGATAGGCAGCAAGAGCCAGAAACAATCTGTGTGAGACATACCAATAAAATATGCTGATCAATTCATAATGAATATTCAGCCAGAGACATAACAACAGAAATTCATGAAGACAAATATGTGCTGTGCTTTGTAGCATCATCTTTCCATCTGGAAAACCCAGCTACATCTAGATATACTAAAAATAAAACTTTACATCCCAAACTCGTCACTCTCTAATACTTAAAACATTGGGGTTTGTATTTCTGTTAACTTCTAATGGAGAAGGAGTTGAGGTTGGGAGAGGTAAAAGTGTGATGGATTGGAGGGGGCAGAGAGGAACTGCAGCTTTGAGAGTGCAGAATTTTCCCTCAGAAATGGTGAAAGTGGCCCAAGTTGGACCAGACATGAAGGGGTAACAGCAAGAGGGAGCTGTGTGAGTTTGGCCAGGGTGCTGATATGGTCCCCTGGAGCACCACACAGCCACAGACACTGAAATGCCTCAGTCATCCTCATCGATAGGCATTTGAAGTCTAGCAGACCTCAGTAAGAGACCTCCCTGACTTCTTTAATGTTAAATATATTTTATAGGACAATGGGGAAGATTGAATGAGTATTGAGCTTTGAAGTTCCATAATATATAATTACATTGCTGCGTTAAAATACCTGGTAATTTAATTTCTGAACTCTGTCTCTTTGGGTCCATTGCTCTCCTGTCCCATTCCTTCCCAAGGAGCTCAAGAACACAGTGATTGTCTGAAGCCTTTTTATGAGGATAAAGCCAAAGGCTGAGGAGTGGGAGCTCTGGGGGGCTGCTCTGAGTAGCTGATGGTTTCTTGAATCATCCCTTAGCACTGAAAAATTAATTTAATACATAGGCTGGAGGAGTCAGCCTTGGAATAAAAAAAAAAAAGCTGCTGCTTGAACAACTATTTAAACATTCTTTGTCAATAAAGACTTCAAAAGATCAGGAGATACAAATTGTGAATAGCAGTTATCACTGTAGTAAAGGAACTGATTTTTGATACGGAAACAGTGTTGAACTCATAGAATACATCAAGCTAAATTCAGAATCTAATAAATATTATCTAAGTATCTTAAAAATCAGGCATGGCTTTTGCTTCCCTAGTCATCCATGTTTTCTGGCATTTGTATGAGGAACCTCTGTTAAGTTGTGACTTCATTTAATGTTCTGAGTGGAATTTTAGGTTAGAGGCAAAACGAAACCAATGTCTACTTGCAGATTTCATTATATTGAAATAATGAGGTTTTGACCTTAAATGAAAGAAATGTCATGGGATCAGCTGACTGCAATGTGATTTACTTCCCCTCCCGCCCCTTGTCATGGATTACAGAGAATTCCCAAAAAATTCATCATAGATCCAACATATAGTAAAAAATGCAGTCCTTCTTAATTATTTTTTGACAGGTAATTGTTAAATTTACATCTTGGGGTGGCAGCTCTTTGGAAAGTGAAGTTTTCAGGTATCTCTTTTTGCCTGTAGGAGTTTGCATAAAACTGCTCCCTGCAGTGTCACTGGTGGTGCTGTCCAGAGGGACAGCTGTCCCTCGCTGAGGGCTGCTCTGGGATGGTGGCTCAGCCATCGGGGTCACTCCAGCCTAGAACACGAACGTGCTGCTCTACACCAGCAAGGGCTGTGCTGTTTGCTCTATCACCTTCCTTTTATTTACAGCTAACAAGGCTCATCTGAGACCTCTGCCTGGAGCCTGCTTTGAATTCCTGTGACTTCCCAAGCCCAAATGTCTGAGATAACACATGAGTTGTTGGGCGCCTTCTCAGCTCCTTTGGTAGACACAAGTCAGGACTGTGAAATGATGAGGCTGCTGGAGCAGTTCTGCAGCGCTCTCTTGATGTGTGTTCCAGCCAGAATGCACATTCACCATTTGCATTTGATGTGGGAATGTTTGATACACAGAAAACATTTCCAGTGCTGACTAAAAGCACTTGTAGGTGTAAGGATGGTGTTATACCCCTGTAACAAACTGTGTGTCCAAGTTCGGCTGTAAAGTGTTTAAAGCTCAAATCATTTTTTCACTTATTAATTCACCCTGCAGGTTTATACACAATTTGCACCAGAGGTTTTGCAAACCCTCCTTATTTGTGATTTGCATACTAAATATGGGTTTAAATGAGGATGCATTTGTCCCTTTGTTATTCTATTGCCAATTTAATAAGCAAGGGAGGAGTTCAATAGTAGCCTGCATCTTGCAGTTCAAAAATACTCTGGTATACATCTTATCTAATTTCAATTTTATTCAAATAGAATACTAAAAATGATCCATTAAGTTTACTCCTCAACCTCACCTTCTTCTGACCTCTCAGAAAGAGCAAAACATACCCTCAGCCTTTCAATTCATGGGACTTTTCCTTTCTCTTCTTTCCCTCCCATAAGAAAATAGGAAGTAGTGAGAAAAGAAGGTGTTAGAATGAAATAACCCTCCATGACTGAAGCCGATGTGATGATCCATTAGAACCCTGAACAGGAACACAGGCACTGAACTATTTCTTGAATGGGACAATTATTTGCTATCCCTTTTTTTTGGTGCTTGTCACAAAGGCACAGTCCAGAAGTAAATAATAGGCCAAGGTCGCTGTGGCAAAGAAGTAGCTCCTAAAAATGTTTATTTCTACATTGTTTCTTCAGTGTGTTATCGGGGTATGAAGCCATATTAGTTAAATTATTTACCCCAGGAATATGGAAGAATTTCTTTCATTGCACACTGAGTGCAGAGAGGACCCTGAACACAGTTTCTAACTGGTGTCCCATGCTCAATACGGATGGATGCAAACTGGAACATACATAAACTGGAATACACACACAAAATTTTTTATAAACAGCCAAGAAACCAACAATTTCTTTAGCCAGGTAAGATACGACTGCATGTCCTGAGTACTGCAGAAACTCAGAATAAATGTTATTAATCAAATGAAAAAAATAAGTGGATTGTCCATGTACAAAATCTCACCAGAAGCCAAAAGATGTTTCTAATTGATTAGTAGCAAGGTTCTACAGCTTTCCACTGGAATTAGTGAGAGCCAAAATCCAATTACCTTTGTGTTAGTCTGTGGCCAAATGGATGATGGTAGTGCATAAGGCAATCACAGCAAGGAACTAGATTAGGTATATTCTGTTTTCATGAATTCTCACTACATCACTTTCCAGGGAAAGGTATCAGTGGTGTTTTGCTGCTACAAAGAATCTTTATTAGAACAATGTTTGTAGGCAGAGCTAATGTCTTTGATTACACCTGAAGTAACAAGGAGGGAGGGGGGAAGAAATGCTAAAACCAAGGGAAGAAATGCTAAAACCAAACGCAGACATAAATTCAAAAAGAAAAAAACGTTTTAGCTTGTAAAACACTATTTTAAAATTAGAGTGAATATGTTGAAAGCAGCAATGATCTAAGTAAAGACTTAAATAGGAGGAAAGGTCAATAAAAGATCTGAAATGGATTCTGTTGTATGGCTGCCTGTTATATCAACAGAATGTTTTCAGTGATACGTATCTAGAATGTGCTACTTAGAGATTCACATCTGAAATTTCCATTTCTTTTAGATGATATAATGATCTCCTAATTGAGTCAGGAAATGAATAGCTTATAATAAGCTCTGATGTAAGGTTTATTGCCTTGCTTTACAGCTGTTACATCTGTAGTCGTTAGTCAGGGCTGGACTGAAAATTCTTGGATGTCCCCTGGAATTATCTATCTGGATACCCACGGAGTGTGCCCAAAGGAGAGGGGTGTGTCTGGTGGTGTTGTTCTCAAGTGCTCCCCTTCCTGACAAGCACTGGGTCTCTTACTGCAGTGAATGCTGCAGCTGCAGCACCAGAGTCAAACCTGCCCAGATCACACCAGATGACTTTTTCCAAAGTCAAAGAGACTTTTCGAGCCCTTTTGATAGCAAGGGGACCAGGAGGCAGGGAACTGTTTCTCAGACTGCTTTGATTTGCCACCATATAAAAGTTTACCAGGGGAACAGAGTAGCTTTGTGGAAGAAAAATGAGGTTGCTGCCATCAGGACTGGTTCTTAATCACCTTTCATCATTAAAACAATTTCTCCAGACTCTGCAGGTTCTTGCCTAGCCCTAGTTCTTGCCAGCTCTCAAAAGCTGAATCTTAAATACCTTATTTCCTACCAACCAGAAACATGCCTGAAGCAAATGGGTGTTCAGTCACCTGAAATCAAACTCTTTCAATCATTCCTGTCGAGGTTACACAGCTAGCAAATCTGAAAAAAACTGCAAATAAATCTTTTGTTTAATGACCTGAGCATGCAGGCTTGACTGAGGTTCTGTTTCCTGGTCCAATTAATGTTTAGAACACACCTCAGAAGCAGGTTCTGTCACTGCAGCTTTCTCATTCTTCTTCTGTAATACATTTTCCTTCCCTTAAACCAATAAATCAGTCTTCTGCTTCATCTAATGTTTGCTGCTTCACTTGGTTCTTGCTGCAAAGATACAGGAAAAGAGTGGAGACAAACACATCTTTAATCTGAGGCTCAAGAGAATTAATTCCATGTGATTTCTTGTTGAGGTAGAGGAATATTCAGGGAGCTACAAGGACTAGAAAGGTCACAGTAAGGATCCCAAACAATGCCACCACATGTACAGGAGTGATGGAGAAACTGTACTAACGATTTTGAATAATAAGATTGTGTTTGCACTTAGCCTTTGGTTTCCCTTTGGTTATCATGTGTGTGGAAATAAGAATTGGCAACCCCTCTCAGTGGGAACTGTAAAGGGAGGGTTGATATCATTTGGGGGGGAAAAAGTGCTGAATCTCACTCTACCACCAAAGATGTGGCACATGGTTTATCAAAGAGAAAACCTAAATTATATTCTTACTGAGAGAGTTTGTGGAAATACAAGCTATTGAAGTAAATTTTAAATTTAATTATCCCTTAATTTCTTTAATGCACTGATACAGTTTACTTGGCAATCTTCGTGCCACGTTTATTTAAACATTACTCATACACTGGAATATAATACAATATTGCCATCTAGTGAAAGCAGGAAAAATATCCAGCCAAAATGATCCTTTGATGCACAAAAATGTTAATGTGGTACTGACAAATTAACACCTCAGAACACTGGGATTGTGCAACTTTCACAAATCAATGCTGATAACTTGTAGTTTGATTTTGTTTGCTTGGGGTTTTGTGTTTGTATATTCAGTGGGATTCTTTGCTGCTTTTCTCCACAATTTTTCACCCTCCTGTACTTCCCCATGAGTGTTTGTGTTGCGTTACCTGCTAAATCTCCCACGTAGTTTCACTGTAGTTCCATGGAAACACATTCACATCCACTCTCACTTTAGGATAGCTCCAAATCATAAGAAAATAAAAATGTCTTGCAGCGATTTACCAGGGGTATTTTTGGTTCATAAGGAATTTTCTGTTTCACAAAACTATGGGTCTGCCCACAATAACCATGAACACCTGAGTCCCACTGAAAGTTTGTCTCCCTTACAGATTCAGGTTTGGGATTCCTCACGAACTCCTGTTGGATTCCTCTGTCGTGAAAAAGTTGCTTAACATTTGTGTGTTACCCAAATCCTCCAGTGATAATCATGATGTTTGTTTCCACATTTAGGAAGAGCCTGCAAATGTCAGATGATGTTTATACAACGCTTAAAAAATCTAAAGACTGTTTAATTGAGTACAGGGACACTTCATGCAAGGGAATTCCCAAGTCACGTGGCTGAGCCTGGCAGTGTCACCCTGACTTTGTCTTTGTGTGCTGGCACCCAGCCTGACCGGGCAGGTCACTCTTTTTAACTGTTTAGGGAAACAACCATGACCTCGCATGATAGTTTTGGGGGGTTTTTTTAAGTGTAGTAACAAAATATTTAAAAGGCAATAGATACACCTCCCAGCCACCCCAATAATTCACTACAAAAGGGGATACAGCAAAGAGAAAGTGCATTCTTGGGGATTTTTTTCAGTGCAAATCACTGAAGCTTTGTCATCTTTATCACCACTGTTGCCTTCAATGCAGAAAGGCCTTTTGCTGTGCTCTGGAAATATGCTGGTGCTGACACAGAAGCCATAATAAAAAGTCTCTATTAAATGCAGTAAGAGGCAGTAGGAGCCAAGTGTAACTTAAATTACAGCAAAGTAATATAATTAATTGTGTAAACAACACGAGGTGAATAACAGATGAGTTTGTAGTACAGGAGTACAACATTGCCCTTCTGCACTCCTCCAGATTCCAGTCCCAGATAATGAATGAGTTTACTGATCTCACAGAAAGTATGGGACTGCTGGCTCAAATCGTGGTTAACACACAGTGGGCTTGCAGGCATGTGCATTATTTAGTTATGGCTCTGTCTCTCAGGCCCACAGAGTTGTCTGTTTAGACCAACTCAAGATAAATGTAAGATGCAGCACACCCATGACATTAAAACATGTGTTAATGTGGCACAAATGATTTTCCTTTTTTCCTGAATTTATAAATCAGAGAATTACTGAATGGTTTGGATTGGAGGGACCTTAAAGCCCATCCAGTGCCACCCCTGCCATGGGCAGGGACACCTTCCACAATGGGACACCTTCCCAGTCCAACCTGGCCTTGGACACTGCCAGGGATGGGGCAGCCACAGCTTCCCTGGGCACCCTGTGCCAGGGCCTCCCCACCCTGCCACAGAGGGCGTGAAGGTATTTGGAATAAAACCAGGTTGAATAAAAGGAGTTTGATAAATATCAGTCATGAAGATTTGGATACTCGTGTAAAGAACTAGCTTCTTTATAAAGATTCTACTTGAAAAACTACTTTATTTTTATTTCCCGAGCAAAAAGACTGCACCATACGATCCATCTTTTGAAACATTCCTTCCTTCTTCAGGTGATTTTTTTTTTTTTTTTTATTTTTTGCCAGAGGTATCCATACTTTGAGTCTGGATTTTATAAAAGTTTTCAAAATAATCCATAATAAAGATGACAAATCACATATACCTTTCATGTAATAACCATCACTTTTTCAAAGTACTGATTTTTTTCTGAAATTATGGCTTTGCGTTAAGAAGTGAAGATGTCATTTCTTGAATTACACTGCATATGCTGGCAATGTTTTTTAATGTGAATTTAAAAATACAACAATTTGTTTAGAGAAAATGTTTTTTGAAAAAGCTCAAACAATTTTTGTCAGATGCTGACCTCGATTGCAAAAGACATTTTCAATTAAGGAAAACGTTTATATAGTTAGCAAGCTGTCATTCAGTAAAACTCATTTTTTTAATTAAACAGATGGTGATAACAAAGAAATTAATGAACACATACTTGCTTGCCTGCTATCCTAATTTGCATTTCTAAATTATTCAGGTTATGCAGCAATTAAGCTTTAATTGCTTTTAGACAAATGAATATCTCAGGATGAATGACAAATTATGATGAAATTGTCCAAGAAGCATGGTGTATTCTGATGTACATGATATTTTATTTTTGTGACAATTTTAGAAGCCTGAGTGTGGGCCTAGAACGTTGCAGTGCAGATTTCCTGCGCTGGCTCTTTGCTCTTTGTGCCCCTGGCCTGGGAAGGTAAGAGGAATGGAAGGTGCAAAATTCCCTTGACTTTCAAAACTGCAGTAGGATGGTTTGGGTGGGGTCCAGTCCTCTGCTCAGGAAGGGAGGGATGAGGAAATGAGACGTGATCGTCCCAACTCTTCCAGTTGGGTTTGTGCTGCTCGATTTATAAGCAATCCATGAGAAAGAACATGTAGTTTACCAAGCTGGTTTAGAGGGGGGGTGCACTAAAAGCTGGATTTTAGGCAGGGAACTTGTACAGTGTGAGCGTTAGTCCAGGCCCAAAGAAATCACACACAATTATAATGCCCTGGTTTGCTTCTTTCTCTCATTTGTGACTTCCTGCCTTCTCCTTGGAGCAGCTACCTGAGCTATAAACACAAATCTTGTGACACCATTGTGGTGCTTTCTTAGTTCCATGTCTGTTGATGAAACCAGCTAAACGTCCAGCTCAGCGTCAGTGGGTATGAGCTCACTGCACCTGAGGGAAACACGCTATTTTATGGCTTTTTTTATGCCCTAAATATAGCAGATAATGGCTTTGTGCATTAAGTTTTCAAGCTGGATAATTTAACTGTGGGCTTGGAACTAGACGGTGTTTCAGTCCCTTCCAACCCAAACCATTCCATGTTTCTGCGGTAACCGGCGCAAGACAGATGTGTGAATGGATTTAAATGCAAAAAACAAAAGAAAAATGCTATGATGGTTACATAGTCTATTTCTTACTAAAAGGAGGGGACTTGACAGCACTGGACACAATAAATGTTTCAATCACTTGATTTTCTATTTTAATCACACTTTTAAACTGTCTCTATGACAAACTTCAAGCCAAAAAGAAGTGTGTCGATATATTTAGTACAGACTGTATTCAGAATTTTGCTTGAAGTCTTCTTCTTCCCAACCCCAAAGCATTTAAATGGGGAAATCATCTAGGAAAACTATTCACTCCATATTTTCATTATATTTAGTGAAGAAAAGCATGAGCTGAGCTATTCAATCCAGTTTAAATAAAATGGAGACTCCCAAAAAACTGCTTCCTGCTGATTACAGGACCATAAAGTTGAATGACTCAACACCAGGTTTTCTGTTAGAAGGAATAAATCTCATTTGAAATCACATCAACAGGACAGCTGCCTAAAGATCTAGAAATAATCAGGTACTGGTTTAGGCCTGTGATTCTGATGGAGAGTGATAGCTGCCAGAGGGGTAACAGCTCAGAAAATGTGATAACCTGAATAAATTGGGTACTTTCATGTGGACAGCAGAGCAGTGTAAAAGGCCTTGCAGCTTGTCACTTAAAAAGAATTGCATTGACACAGCAAATTATTAATTTATTCTCTGTACATCATTTTTAGAATAGGAATCGACCTCTTTAATCAGGGCAGATAATGAAAAATAGAGGGAAAAATTAAGTACTCAACATGAAATGGAGGTGTCTTCCTGTTTTGTTTAGTAGTGTCTAAAGCAAAAATTAGGCTTTTGTCATTGCATGTGTGTCAGTAACATTGAGTGTCAATTTCTGTTGTTCGAATTCACAATATTAGATGGATCAGGAAAATTCAGTCTAAGATTTAGGGGATTAATGGTGACACTCTTTGTGGCTAGTTTCCATTCAAATGACAGAGAAATGAAGAAGGAAAAGGTATTTTAACTGTTGCCTTATCTTTCTTATTTAAAAAGATTTATTAAACGTGAAAAAACCTGACTTTTCTATCAATACAAATGAGTCGTTAATTATAGCATGCCAAAATAGATAAGTTCTCTGATTTTTCATTTTGAATATGAATTCTGAGCTTATAGGAGGAGATCTTGTATGCATTTCTCCTCTGAGTAGATACTCCTTGTCTATCTTTAAATATCATATTATTTTTCTTCGCTTTAAGATACTGAAGTAGAATACCTGAATTAATTTCACTAAGGCAAAAATATCTAATGATTGATTTCAATTAGTGCAACACTACAATTTTGCTTCCATCTCTTTTCAAATATTTTTATTCATGCCCTGTGCAGGGCATCCATCCATCCTATGGATATCCTCATCCAAAATTATGTAAAATGTCCTTACCTCATTGGAAAAGAAGATCCCCTTTTAGATAGCCCCTTCTGTCTTTTAGTGGGTTTATGTGACAGATGACAGGGGGTGAGTAGGGTTGGTGAATGTACAAAGTTTGTTTCTGTTGCACAGACCCCACAAGGCACTAATGATACTCATTCTTTGGAGCTCGAAAATTTTGCAGGTGTGTATTTACTTAGGAGCTGTCTGGGAAAACAGGAAACAGCCTTTTTATAGTATATTGGCACTGCTTCTCACCAGGACAAGCCTTAGGAGCATCGCTGCATTTCATTTGGCATCGTGGAGTTTGTCCCTGTGCCCGAGCCTGCCCTTTGTCACTCGAGCCCTAAGGCTCAGCTCCTCAAAACCTTTTGGAAACATCAGTGATGTTACTTGTAAAAATTAATCTCGGGATCTGGTCTAAGCCTCTGAAGATCCCCAAGTCTGATTCTTGTGTCACCTACTGAGTTACAGCTCTGTTGTAGTTTATCATTAGTTTCCTACAAAAAGCCCTGTGGAGGCCTCTCTTGCCTGTTTTCTGCATCCAGCTTTGTTTGACAAAAGCATTAAGCAGCCTTAAAAATTCACTGCCCAATTTCCCTCCAACAAGAATTCCTACATCCTCTTTATGTATAAAACTTTAATGCGAGTGTTAGATAGTAACCACTGCTCTATTTCTGGTATGACTTTCCTTTGCTTCTTAATAACACATATTTATTAAATTACCAATGCTTGAAATGGACTGGGAGCACATCTCAGACTGGAAAACATCTGCAGCTGCTTTTCAGAATGTGAAATCAAAGATGTATATGCTAAATTATGGCAATTCTTAATAACTCTTTATTGCTGAGAGTTTTTACCTCTTGATATTGACAGCTAATGTAGCTTCACCTCTCCTAGATTCCTTGAAAAATATTTATAAAGGAGTTAAGAAATTCCAGAAATTTTTTTCCCAGACATTTTAGAGTCTTTGAATGCAATTAAGCTAGTCCATGTGCTTAATGTGAAATACAAATTAAATATGTGTATTAAGTTAAGCACTTGTTTTCAGGTGGATACATGTTCTATATTAAAATTATGGCATTAGTGATCAAAGTTGTGGCTGAATTAGTAACATATTAAATGCAAAACAAGTTATTAGATTTTAGTTTTCCACTGGTTTGAGTAAAACAACCTCATAAATCTTATAGAAAAGATAAATGACTGACCTGGATAAATAAAGAAAAAAAGTTGTTTGAGTCATAATGAATACTTCCCCATCAGCATTCATCATGGCTCAAACACATGTTGCCTTTAACACAAGTGCATGATCTTGAATATTATTAAGGTTTAAAGAAATTTAAATGTGACAAGCTCAAGATTAAACGTGGCACAGAAATGAGTTTAAACAGCTAATTAGGTTTTGTTGGTCCATCCTGTGTTTGACAGATATGTAATAGCAGTAATACTAATGAGGGGGACCAGAGCACCCAACAGATATCAATTTTATCCTGGAACTGCAGTTTGTACCACGCATTCCACAGGAGCTACTTCACCCTGTTTGAGACATTTTGAAAACTAAAATAATTCTGTGTGTTACGGTTTTACACCGACCATCATTTTTAATGAAATAGATCTCATCTCCTTAAAAATCTAAAGATCAATTCTTCAGTTTTGGGAAAGAATTCCATCAGATGCAGAATTTGTCTAACTAAAAATCTAATTTTCAAGTGAAGTTTATTTTTCTACTACATATTTTTGATTTTGATTTCACAGTGCTGAATATAAGCATTAAATTAGTTTTCATTTACAGTACTGATTTAAGAAATAATTGGGGTAGAGACTGTTTTTAAAAGGGGATCAGGTATCATTAGGAATCTTATGTTAGTATAGAATTTATCTGATACAGTAAGGAAAATTCATTAATGCTTGGTTAGTCATTTAGTCAAATATCTCTCAACTGGTGTTTATAGCTAAAACCAGAAATTAATTCACTGGGTGATAATGGAAAAGAATGGGAAACATTTCATAATTTTTCTTTTTAAACCATATTCTTATGGTTAGGGTAACCCAAGTAAAAGTTTGTAAAATCTGTCCCATTTTAAGTAAAACATTTCCAAAACTTGTATTATCCCTCTTACTATAAAAGTCTAAGTAAAGATGGTGACTCAGGACATTGCCTGCTGACAATGCTTCTGGATTTAGATTTATTTTATTCAATATTGCACTGAGATGTCAAGGTGGGATCCACAAGCCCCACACTCCATCCCAAAGCAACATCTGCCAACGACACAACGTTCCAGCTTGGCACAGGGAGAAGTTATACTCAGTTCCTTTGGGTTTTAGTTGCTGAATTGTATCTTAAGCAGAGAAATCTGATCTTTGGCAGAAGAGAGGGGGAGATGAATTCAAAACTTGTGCCTTATTATCCAATCAAGCTTCAGTCTCAAAAGATTCTGCAGAGTAAAGCTTGAGCCATCATCACTAGAACAAAAGGATGGTGGCTGAAACAATCACATTAACATCTATCAAATCCTTGGACAAAAATTGACTTTCTGACACAAAGCTGCACAGGTTAGTGAATGAGCAGATGCCACAGAATGAGAGATTGATGCCTCAACAATTGCCTGAAGTCTGACTAATAATCCAGAACCAATTTGTCACAGATGCCAACTCTAAAGTATTGGTTAAGCCCTGAGCAAAGAGTCTGCATTTCAGCACCTCACAGAGGTTTTATTTCAGGTGTATTGTTGTAAGCAGCTATTCCCAATACTCCTTTAAACGTCCTGTTCCTGCTGCTTCCTTTTAGCCTGTAAGTGAATTTATTAAACTAAGAGCAAGCTCTATTTGCTCCAAAACAGAAATAGAGGTACAAATTACATACAAGCATTTCAAAATCCTCTATTACAGTGAGCTTTGGAGAATAGTGCTTTAGAGTTTTCAAATACTGTACTGAGATCAGGATTCCTGTCTTAACTGTCTTTCATATTTCATGACATTAAAATCTCATCACATGAGATTTTCATCTTTTCTTTCCAGACTCTAAAATAGAAAATAGTGAGGAAAGATCCATCATTTGCTTCTATCTCCTCCTCAGAGTGACTAGATGGAGGTCAGGTGAGGGGAAACTCCTCTGCTTTCAGAGATGCAGTGATTTATTTACACCTTGTGCTGTACCATACAGGCCTTACGTATTTTTCATTTCTGCTTCCCGACTGTGTTCTTCTTTCTCTTCTAAAATGAATTTAGCGATTTAGAAATTGTAATCATCTTTCTTCTTCTCTGAAGCATGAATGAGACGTTCCTTAGCAAAGCACTCGCTGCAGAGCATGCCTCGGTGCTCTGTACCACTCGTGATAAGAAATCAGGAGACTAATTCTTGCACATTACTGGAGCCTTAATAGATTGAGCTAATAAAAAATAATCTCAAACACATGCATAGGAATATTCAGTGAGATTATCTTCTCCTAACACAATTTGCTCCTAGGAGACTGATTTAATAAAGCTCGAAAATCCATGTCTTCTAATGGTATTCTATTAATCTTCATTGGCAAGCTATTTTTCTATTAATGATATAATTTTGAAATTTAATTTTATGTTAATAAATGACATTTGCAACTAGAGTTTAAAAAAACCCAAAGCATCTGGAAACCCCAGCACAGGATTCCAGACTTCTGTACTCTCTATCTAATCAGCAGATAATGACAATTAATAGCACTTGGAAGAGGAAAACAAAATAAAATAACCATAAACTAGTTAATTGGTTTAAAAACAATGATTCAAACCCTCTGTTACATCTCTGTAGCACAAAGATAGATTGAAAAAAGAAAGGGGTGTTATTTGCTACTGAAAATAGCCTTAGTTCTGTTCTCGGGAGCCTTCACACTTTATAGTGCTCAGCAAATGACTCAAAAATGCTGGAGTTGAGTGGTTGCACAGCACTCCCTGGGTCTGCCAGTGGGATCATTAAACCTGACTCTGATTTGGTTCTGTACATGGAAATGAAGAATATTGGCACTGAACCATTGAGTCCAGGTCTATTGATAAAGTTGCCATTGGCTATTTAACCCTGCCCTAAGGGGCCTGTGCTGAGCCATGTTTTAGTTCTCATGATTCCCACAAAATCCTGAACCTCAGCTGTTCCTCGTGGGATCTGCAGCCCTGGTAATCCACTGCTCCTTGTCTGAGGGAGCAGAACGGGGCCGTGCTCTTTGAAGTTTCTGCTTGCAGTGGGTGAGACATTTACCATGAATAATTCATTTGACAGATTTTTACCCCTTTAACTGTTCAATTATTGATCACAGAATGGAAATCCTCCAATGTACTAATTATTTTAAATGATTTGTGAATTATTATGGGTCTATTTTGCCTACAGATTGGGAGGATCGTAATGAATATTCAAAACTTTTAGTATGAGTTGCATAAATCATGTGGGATTTAGAAGACTCATACATTAACAGACAGTATGGCCTGAATTAGACTTTGACAATTGACATAATTGTGTAGCTACACAATATGACATTGCAGTCAATAAACTTAACTATTTGGCCTAAATTTCACTTTTTACAAGCATGGCCACTAACAGCTCTCAATTCCTATGGTGAGCTTAGGAAGTGAGAAAATACAGGGAAAAAATAAAACATTTTTTGAACTTTTCTGCAGGGAAATTACTGTAATAAATTGAATGTGAGATCCTATGGAAAGGAAGTTGATCTCATTTTACAAAACCTTTGGTGAGTTGATTTTACCCACTGCATGCTCTACATGTGCCAGGGTGGTGCATGCACAGGAGCAGTTTAGCAAGGATAACTTGTTCACAGCACAGGGGACAAGGGACACCAGCTGACAAATGCTGTGTCTGTCCATTCCCTCTTTGCTGGCAACAGCTGGACAGGTCCTTTATACCCCATTGGAATCCAGCTGGGATGGGTCCTTCACCTTTTAGCAAGCCTAAGACAGACTGCTGCAGTGTCTGCTTGTCCCAGGCTCAGACTGGGGTTTCAGTGGTACATCCATCACCTGCTTTCCTGTTTTTGACATCCTCTTGCACCTCTCATTCTGGAGGTGGTGTCAGAACGGAGGCCATGGCACGGAAACACGTCCAGTGTTATTTCTGAGTGGTGTCCTGGGAGCAGGTCCTTCAAAACTCCTCCTGTAACTCCCGATTCTGTTTTCTTCACGTGCTTAAAAGTGAATTTCCACTCATGCTTCACTCGCAGCAGAGCTGATATCTCTGTGCCAGATCTCTCCATGTAGACTCCATTCCCAGCAGTGCTGGCAGTGTTTCCTTCTCTCAGCATGTTAACGTGTCACTGACCTGTTCAGAACCTGTTACTGTGAACACACGTTTTTGCCAGGTGTCTCAGGCTGCCCGTGAGCCAACAGCTGCTTTGCTGTCAGTGTTGTCTTCTTGGAGAGGGAGGAAAAAAAATAAAGAACCTTAATGAGTTCCACTATTGGAGAGGTGTGAATGTCTGAAAAACACAACAGGAAATCATTTTATTGAAGAAGAATGAACAGTTAATGAATCTTCCTTGTCAAATGATTTTTCTTTCAGATATAGCTGACATTTTCAATTGTTATCTCCATTTACAATTTCAATACCTGAAATTCTTCTCTCCCTATCTGAATGCTTAGTCTGAGCTGGGAATGTGTATCAAGAATGTTTCAATACATATTGAGAGTATTAAATGTCACAGCTCAGTGGGAGGCTTCAGCTGAGGATCTTCTAGAGGATAAATTGTTGTAAGTGCCCTGCAGAGAGCTCACCTCTCTGGTGACCAGGCTGCAAGGTCAGGACACTGGGTTCTCTCTGAAGTCCCTGAAGTCCATAGTGTAAGGTAGTCCTGGGAATATCTGTCACTGCCCTCTGAGGTTAAATCTCCTTTTCCTGTTTTTGTCTTTTTTTTGTGGATCTCCTGCAGTTCATTAATTTCAAGATAAGTGGAGATACAGCTCTGTATCAACCCTCTCCTATGTTAGAGCTGTTGATTCCTTTGTTCTAGACAGGGATACAGCCTTCTCCTCAAACATTTCCAACATGAGTCCTTCCCAAGGGCGGCAGCCCGCCACAAATTGCTCCAGAATGAGTCTCCCTGGGGTCTTGGAGGTGGCTGACCCGAGCCTTGTTGGGCACAGGGATGGCTTCTGGCAGCTTCTCTCAGTAGCCACCCCTGGAGCCCTCCCAAAACTCCCACACACAAACCCAGCCCATGCTCCCATTTGTGCTGCTGTCAGACCTCGGTGCCGTGCTTCCTCACCCTCTGATGTTTGCTGAACGTCGTGGCTCAGTGGGAGTGTTTGCGTGTCCTTTTCACTGCTTCTTTTGTTTCCCATCAAATATTTACAGCTTAAGAAAAGCAAATTTGCTATAAACAAGCAAAGAAAAATAAATCTGGTTAAAAATACAACTAATCCCAGGTAGTGTGGGTCAGAAACTTACAATCGATCTCAGGCTCCAATGTCAGTGACAGCAGTTTTAAAATGTCGAACTGCAAACGCCATTTGAAAGTTAATTTGTGTGCCTGTTGGAGCTCCCCAAACTACAGAGAATTTTGCACCCACTTGGCTGCTTTAGTTTCTTGGCCTGTTCAACCTCAGAAGACGGGTGTAATTTACACAGCTCTGAAGAGATTTTAGGATTCTAAAGGGCTGAATATGTGTCGAGGTGCCTTGAGCAAGATGGAGTCCAAAATATTGATGCTATACCTGAGAAATGATGAAGTCAGAAATAATATTTTTGTTCTTACATTGCCATCTTATAACTTATCAACTTGGCACAGTTGAGTTGTTCTGGTCATTTTTATCTAAAGTTTGTTATTTAATGCTAAGCAAATCCATTTTCTGACTAGCAACTGGAGTTAAATGAGTGTTTCATTTAATATCTCATTTAGCACTTACATTTTACCTCTCTGCAAATATTTATTGGAATCAACTGTAAAAATTTGGGATTAAGAAATTGCTAAGGTGAAGCAAAACAAGCCTTGTCTGCAAATAGTGATGGCTTCACCAATGGCCCACTGACAACTTGAACTTAAATTTTTTCTCGCCCTGCTTGAACTTTGACATACTGAATAGATAAAGCAACCCAATGTATTAATGGAGATCATTTAGATAGCTCTTAAATACAAACAACTCTTTCCAGTGAAATCATTGCAATTTTCCTACTTTATTTTAAAGAAAGATTCCTCGTTTTAACTTATTTCCCATTCCTTGGTGTATTTCTAAAAACAATTTTATTAGGGTTGTTATTTTTGTTATTATCGTTATTATTATTAACTATAAATTGAGATCTTTTCCCAAGTTTTTAAGACCCAGGGTCTATAGAGGCACTGATTTGTTTTTGAAAACCAACCAAACAAAATAAAAACCAACCAACCCTCAATGTCTTGCTGGTGATAAGGAGCATGCAAACTATTAATTGCTTTTGACACAAAGTGACACAAGCACCTTTGATATATAATTGGGGAGCGGTGCAGTTTAACAAGTTTTAATTTCTGCTGCAGCTGGAAGACAATAAAGAGAAGGCATGAGAACAAATTAAACAGTATATAGGTCAATCATTCTATTAGCAGCCTTCAGGGAGCACACATCTTATTTGCATAATTGTATTTCTGCTGCAACCAGACAGACTGCTGTGCTAATACGTGTTCTTGGTGAGTCTATAAAAACACTGAGCATAGCCTTTCCTACATTAAAGTATGGATAACCATGATTACAGGAGCAAATGCATTATTAATTTTATCTAATCAGTATTTCAAGGTTAGCTTGACCCAATCTACAAAGGGCCCAGCAGCTCCACAGGTAGTGGTCTTTTGAATATTTTCCCTTGAAGCAAAGACTAAGTTCTTACGTTTCTCGCATTTATATGCAAATAAGACAAATTGCCAACTTTTTGGTTTAAGTTTGGGAGAAGATGCCAGTTCTTTGTTGCCTCCTCTGATAAATTTAATCATCCCTCATTTGGTAAACTTTGTTGGTATTTTTCTCTTAGTTATGCTTTTAAATTCTCATAGAAGATGTTCCAAGACAGATCTTTACAAACTAAAATAGTGTATTTCTATTATTTTTGTGTTCACAAAAGCAGCAGGCTTACCACATATACCATATTTGGAACACAAACTCATGATTAAAGCTACATAGAGAGGTTTTTGGCTGAAGTTTGCTTTTTCATTATTACATCTCGAGACAGAAATGTAATAATGAAAAGCAAATAAATGAGCAGAAGAGGAAGATAGAGTGGTACTGCTCTGTCCATTAAACAGCTTTATATTAATTTACTTAACATACTGCAATAATACCTTGGTTTTCAGGTTTTTATTTTTCTTATATCTAACCCCAGTATGCTGGATCCAGTCTCTGTGTGCAAGACAAGTGTTTCATCCAGAGATGCTTAACTTGGGGCTTTAATTTTGAAGGAAATTTATTTAGAGAAAAACACATTATATCCTCAAATTTAAATTAAAAATTAGCTATAATCGTAATGTCATGAAGCACAAACGAGAAATAAAGGTATGATACAATCAGCTTTTCTAATTTCAAGAAAAAAGAATGTAACAATACAATATAAACCACTCCAGCAATTATCAGAATCAAGACAGAAAGTTAAATTTTTAATTCAGACATAGAAATTATCAAAAGATCTTAACACAGATCATTTTCTCTATTAAATCTCAACAATTAATGCTTTTCTGGAGACTTCATTAAAAACATTGCCAAGATATTGCGTCCATGCACTTACATTCATAAGGTGGAAAAAAACATGTTGCAAATGTATGAAAGGGAGAACTGCTGAATGAAAAATTACTGAATTTCATATAATTGCCATGGAGGTGAATCAATGCAAGGTTTATGTTAGCTATAGCTCTCACCAGCTGGGGTGGTGTTCTTAAGTTTCAAACCACATGGCTTTGCTCAGTGATCAAATTTCAAATCACATGGCTTTGCTCAGAGGTCTCTTTATGGCCTGAAACTGAGTGTGAGCAATGAAGAAAATTGTTTTGTAGTTGATGTTCAGCCCCAGGTGTCTTTCCATGTCAAGGCTGAGCTTGCACTCTGCAGTATTTGTCAAACTGATCATTTCATTTCTTGGAAATAAGGAGACAGTTAAGTGATAAGTTTATGAATTGGGCAGATTTAAAGTTGTGCCTTGAGCAGTGAATCTCTTTTGGGTGCTGGTTGACCCCTTGGTAAAGAACTGAAAGGGAAAGTGCTGTTCCTCTCTGGGGCTGGGCAGGGCCATGAGGAATCCCATTCATGGGCTAAACTGAAGACAGACACTCATGGTTAGAGCTCCTTCCCTTGGAGTTAGAAATAGCCCTTCCATTTATTTAAGTTACCAAAAGCTGTTACTTTAAAAAGAAAAATGGCACAAGCTGGTACAACTGGTGAATTTTATAATTGCATTTCCTCAGTAGAATTTTCCATGTGGAACAAAACTGGTATGTTGGGATATCAAATACATGAAAATCCTAATTACCAGCAAAATAGGCTGGAGCAGACATGCTGGACAAGAGGTGTGCTGTTGGTGTGTATGATCCAAATTGCTTTCACCTTAAGGTGAGCAAAAAGGAGCTTCTGGGTTTATTTTTTAATGTATCACTCTGTAAAAACCTGATACAGTAGAATCCTTATACCAGTATTTTATCATTGAATATTTTAAACTGATTTCAGAAGCTTTTATTTTAAAGAGGAATGTTAATGTATAAATGGTACTTGAAAAAGACCCAAACAAAAAGCCCACCTCATCACCCTGTGCTCCAGGGTTTACTTCAATATTATGATAAGTGAGAAGTTTGGTGGTCCTCCCCTTTTTAACTGCAACTCCAGGTAAATATAATAAATTATTTCCAATTAAGGACTAGCAGAACTCATGACAAGAGAAATCTCTGTCAATTTATTAAAATAAAATCTCCCTACACTGGAATAAACAGTGTTAAATATTAAAATATTTTGCCAGGAGTGTATGTTTAATTAAACTTATATTAGCCAGGTAATTCTTTATAAATTTAATAGTATGATTTTTCTTTTTTAAGTAGATATCAATTCTGTACTTGTAGAAAGGACAGACTTTCAGCAGATTCCAGTATTTCAAATGTGGCTCATTTTAACAGCTGAATGACTTGGAATTTTTAGTGGGTTTTTCGTTATTATTCACTCATTATTTGTGTTTAATGAGGAAATTAGTCTAAAATCTTTGCTGTTTGTTTTATGATATAATAAGCAACCAAATAACTACATGGAACTCGAATTCAGTGGGATTTAAGCCTTTTAGGCTTATGAGTAACACTAAACATCTGGATTTTCAAATTCAGTCTGTCGGTTTTATTTGTTGGAAAGCAATAATAAATCTTCAGATGATCATCAGCATCTCAAGCACTTTGCAGAATGAAGCATTGTTGCAAGGATCTGTCCTCTGAGAAGGAATGAGTCAACCCAACAGAAACAGGAAAGCTGCTGAGTTGAGTCATGATGCTTTAAAAGGCAGAATTTTCATTAGATTAAAAATAACTGGCATTAAACACAGATTCCTTGCTTACTGCTCACGTTGGGAAGGTTATTGTTAATAAAAATAGACCACAGAGATAACAAGCACTGATTATGATTTATCTCTTCACCTAATCAAATTCTAAAGGAAATCTGGTGTAATTTGTGTGGTATCATCTTAGGAAAATTACTTTTGGACTGCTTTTCTTGATGAATTGATGTTAAATATTGTATCTGATTGTATGAATTGGTTTGCATACAGTCTTTCCTCTAAAAGAACACTTAATCAAAAAAGAAGTCTGATAGTATATAATTTTCTTAATGTATGCGTAACTGTATTTTAAAGGAGTGTTTTCTGAAGTGACATTTCTTTTGGAAAAGGCGTCAAGCTGACTTTTCTAGGATCTGTGGCTGTTTTAGGGAATGTGAAATGTTGAGTGCATCTGACAGGTTGGGGGCAGGGAATTTTTTATTCTTTTCTTGAACCACAAATTGTGGCAAAGCTGCAGATATCACTTGTACCTTTCTATACCCAGACAAAGAGAAATTGCAAGTTTCTCACTGGGAAGATGAGACACTAAAAAAAATGGAAACATGAATTTAAATGGAGACAGGTTTTGGGGGAGTGTTTTTTGAGTAGAGAGTTCTAAACATGTAAATTCAAACATAATTTTTGATTCGTTCTGGGGATGACTTAGCACTGTCAGTTTTTCCCTTGCCAGTGAGAAATTCAGCAGTATGGATATTGCCAATGTGCCATTGGACTTGTTGCCACTCCAGACTTGGCAGAATTTGGAATCACTGTGCTCAGCCTGGGGCAGTCAGCTCAGGGACGTGGCACAGAGCAGCCAGCATGGCAGAACACAGCATTTCACACACAGATGGAGATTTGCAGTCAAGATACGACTACAACATCCATACATATGCATACAGATACATGGTATTACTACTTTTAATGAACCTGGGTACCTCAGATTCCAATTAATACTTTTTTTCCTTAAGATATATGAATAAAATAGGGAAAATATTGCTAATAAAAATAAGGAAGTAATTCATTCACATCAGTAGTGGTTAAAAGGTTTTATTACTGTTTTTCCTGCTCATTTGTTTAAAATCAGAGCAACTTCTTCAGTTCTAGCACTATAAAACATGCTTATTTTCCTGTGCAGTTGTGGTGGTGAGCAAGAATAGCATAAAATTAAATGCAACACCATTTATAGAGCTTCTGCTTAGGCATTTAATGAAAGTTCTGTGACAAGCCCAAAAGCCTGATCTGTGATATATGTCAAAGAAATGAAGTATTTGATGTGAATGAAATATAGATATGAAAGTTACTCCATGTAACTCAGCTTCTGTAGCTCTGCATCTCTGAGATCCACACTGAGCCATTTGTGAGGAAACATATGAACTGAAACCTCCCTGTGAATTTATGCAAAGTAGGAAATGTCACATATGGAACTCTTAGGATGGGATGCAGGCTATGATAATCACTGCAGTCATATCAAAGACTTTGAAATTTGGCATGCTCTGAAGAACTTCTATAAAACAAGGGCCACGCTCCTTCCTTAGTGCCATGTGCAGTCTCGCTATCATTTCTGGAAGTTGATTTCCTCTTGGTCCCCATTTTCTCCCCCAGAGTGATAGTTCTCAACCTTTACCATATTTTTCCAAACTACTAGAAGTGGTTGTGACAATGGCACAGCTCTTTTCTTTTCCTTTTTACCTGTCATTTCTACTTTTGGAAGATATGAGAAGAGAGTTTCAGTGCAGTACAGGATGCACTTGGGATTCACTGCAGGTCAGAGCAGTTGTTTTGTGCTGTTCATCCCTGGCAATAATCCTGGTCAATACTGTGACAACATCTGATGTGTTAGGAAAATTGGTTATTGCAGAGAAATGCTTTTCCCAGCATTTTGATGTTTTCCAGGAGCAGCCTGAAGCTTATATTTCTGTTTTCAGCCACAACTCCTGTTAGTTGTATAAGTTCTTCTTGGCTCTCTAGCATTAAATCCCAGCTAGCTGAACAAGTTCAAATGCAAAGTTGCTGAAAAAATATTACCTCCCTCAATTAATGCAAATACCTGTGATCACCTTCTCCAGTGCAGCATGCAGGATCTCCCCTTTTTAGATTTGTGGATATGTGTCTAAGCAATGACTGCCTTAAAATCCTGTAGAATGCTCATAAGGAATAATTTGATCATAGGAAGAGAGAAAAAAAAGCAGTGAATGACAAGGGAAGGAGAGAAATCAAACACAATGGACAGAATGGGAACCAAAGGGGAAAAAAAGGAAAAATACCCAGTCATCAAATCATTCTCTTTAAATTGCCAGGGGAAAACACGGGTCATCACAGAAATGAGAGCAACAGGCCCTTTCTGACTCAAAATTTAAGTGGAAATGCAGTCCACCTCTAGCTTTAGGCCCATTGTTAGTATGGCTCCATCCTCAGCTTTCTGATTTTGATTCTTTGTGACCTTCTGTGCCAGATTCCCGACTAGAAAGCAATGTGACTCCCAAATTTCAGAGTCTTTATGATGTGTTTTAAAGCCTGCGGGCCTGAACTCTGTTACAGCAAAATACAAATGGAGTTGCAGGAAGGGTAGCTGTGAGCTTGGACAGCAGCTCTGCCACTCTACATTCTTCTGGGGAGTAAATTATCACTCCTGGTCCTCGTATCCATAAATGACACAAACTGAGGCAGCAAGATTTGGGGTTTTGGTGATTTTTTTAACTGAGCCATGTATATCTAATTGCACATGGGGTATATTTTTCTCCCACCGCTACAAAAGGCTTTTTCTCATTAATGTTAATGAGCCACGTGCACTTATCTGGAGGAAAGACCTCTAATTAATTTCATGATCCTTCTTTTAACACAGCAAGCAGAACTTCCTCTTAGAAACAGGGGAGAACATTTTGTTTTGCAAACTGTGTCGTAGTTCCTCAATTAATCAGCAATGGCTTGTGCTGGTTTGGGCTGGGGCAGAAGCTGGTGTAGGGCTGTGTTTTGGGTTTGTGCTGGGAATGGGGTAACACAGTGGTGTTTTTGTTATTATACTTGTATTAAGACGAGTCTCTACATAAAAGATGATAGAGCTTGTCTCAACAGCAAGATAATTCTAGCCAGGAAATCTCCTCCTTTCTCTCATGTTTGAGTCTTCCCCAGCATGTTAAGAAATACTGTGAGAATTTGCACTGCTCCTGGGATTCACTTTCAATGTGATTTTTACAGTTCAGATGGAAAGAAGGACAAGCTCGTTCCCTTTCTGATATTTTCATGGAGTGTAGTATTTCATTAAGCATTACATGCATATTTGTTCCTTTCTTGTTTCGAACATTTTGAACACTTTACAATGTTTTGGTTTTCCCATGAGTAAGTTTTTTCATGAATGGATTCCGAAAAGAGCCCCTCAGGAGGCCTCGTACCATCCTCATCTTGTTCAGCAGGAACTGGCTTCTTAGGAAAATGCAAATAGGATTAAAGCAGAATGCTCCAAGAAAAATGTCAGCCTCTTCACTGAATTTAAATTATTTTGTCCTAATTCTCGGATGAATGTGCGCAGCTGTAGGAACAAGAGCTCTGCCCTGTCTCCAAATGCACGTGGTGACAAATGGCCTAAACCACAATACAAACTGCCAGGCAGGTGGAGACACCAGACTGTGGGAAAGCTTCTAACAAAGACTCCTTCCTTCTAATAGCAACCAGAGTGCAGTGAAGATAACGAGTAGAAGTGGAGGGAAGAGCTTTATGAAGCAGAAAAGTTGGGTTGAGGCCACAAGTGTGTGAAGTGGCCATTGGTAGCTGCAGCTTGGCTGACTGACAGCACGGGCTCTGTAGAGAGGGGAAAAGCTTCCTTAAGTTACAGCTGAACCTTAGGAAAGGGATCCTGCAGTTCTCTTAAGGATGAACTTGGTAAATAGGCAATTTTCTTACCTGTAGAATTTGACAGAGGTTTTTCCACTCTTACAGTTGTAGGAATAATACATCTAACAAGAAAAGGGTAACAATGCTTTATGATTTTAATCAAATTGTATCATTTATTAGTTAATTTTTATTAGAGAGAAGATAAATGAAAAATTATTAAGGTTACAAATCCAGTAATAATGACCCTCTTACACGGATGTTTCTGCCTCTGATTGTTGATCAAGATACTGCCATGTTTTAATTAGAAGATCCGTTGGTAATATGTCAGTGTAAGGATTGATTAAACACCAGAATTACCATCTTAAACTCAGTCTTTCAAATTATTTCTTTTTTTTCTAATCTGAAGATTGCTTTTGTAGTGTAACAGCTTCAAAATAACTTTAGAAAAATTTTATTCAATCTGAGGTAGTACAATTTTTCCTCACGTTTGTATATGATTAAAGAGAGATCACAGAAACCCTGGAAGATTATAAACTGTATTGACAGCTTTTATTTTATTTTTTAATGTTAAGGGGTTTCTGAGTTTCTCTGGTGCCTTCATTAAGCATTATTTGATCTTCAGTGTCTTCTCTTGATTTTGGGGTTAATTATGTCTTTTGATATAAATATCTATTAGAAATAGATAAGATTCATAGGGTGGTCATGAAAGTGGGAAGTAAATTCTGCTATGGGGAGAAATTAGGGAAGTACTATAAAGAGACAAGCAAAAGAAAATTAAAAAGGTTTTCTGTTGTACTTTCTAAATATGAGGAAAAGGATCATCAGAGTAACTAAAAATCAAAATTAAACTTTTAAGAACTTATTTAAAGGCTCTGCAGAGTTTTTAGAAATCAGAAGGGATGGCACACACACTTAATAGCACCAGAACACCTGTAAAGTTCATTCCTTCAGTATCTAACGAGTTTCTTTCTTCATGACTTTGACATAGAACACTTTATTTGAAGTCCCTTCATTAATTTTAAGTAGTCTATGTCTGAAAATATTCCAGCCTTGAACATAGGACTTTTGAGAGTTAAAACCAACTGCTGCAGAAAGTTATTATCTCCCAGATAAAATAGCAGATGCTGGCTCACAAGATTTTCAGCTTGGATGTGTTCTGATGGGGTTTGGTTTTCTCCCAAGGATCTGGATATTGTAATTTTCACAGAGGAGAAAACTTTTATATCAGTGGGAAAGAATAAACTATGTCTGGTCATGTTCTTGGGCTGCTAGAAGATGCTGCAAAGAAAATAAATCAGTGTATAGAGCTAAAGGTGGGTGGGCAGGGGGAATAGTCTGGCAACTCATCACGAGTTTTGTAACATGGGTATCTCAGGTATTGAAAGAAAGTGATAGCAAACACTGAGGATGTACTGTCATAAATAGGATTATCTGAAGGACACATTCTGGACATGATTCCTGCATGTCTTTCCAAATATTAAGAGAGAAAGCAAGACAATGCATAAATATTTAATGTCATTTTAAAGAGAGAATGCTACAAAGCTCTCTGTACTGTCATCCCAAGCTGTGGGACTGATGGGATAATACAGGCACCATGGCAAGTGACAATACTGCAATTACTCGTACTTAGCAGAGAAAATTAAGATCTGACCCTCGCTGTGGTGTCACCTCAACCAGCAAATATTTACTGTGGTTTGGACAGGCAGCAAGCAGAAACACATTGCAAATTTTAATATGTTAAGGATCATTAAGTTGATTGTGTCAATTTGTTAAAGTGCCAAGTAATGATTTTACAGGTAATTAGACTTTAACAGGCAGAAAAAAATTTATGTCCTTCCTGTTTTTCTGATGGATGTAATGATAGATATACCATCACACAAGCTGTTGTGTTTAGGTACACAACAGTCCTTAATGTCCTAAAGCAAATGAAATATTTCATGTCAGGGACTGATCAGTGACTGTATAAAACACATTAGTAGCTTTTCTTCTTTTAGCTCCTTTTAATCGAAGCCCATTCCTCATGTCAGAAAGATGGAATGTCTCAGGTTATTCCTGCTGCATGGAGAAATGGCAGTGAACCTTTAAGGTCAGGGGAGAAGACAATAGTTCCAGGTTATTGCAATTGTTTTTCTACGGCTGATCCTCGCGCTGCCCTGGCAGATTTTGTTTGGTTTATTTCTCAGTGTGAATAGGGGAAAACACACCTCAGGACTGGGCTGGAAAAGGAGTTTGAGGTTTAGCTGTGTTTGCAGAGTTTTTCCTGTTTGCTGTTTTCTGCCTTTGTGTAGCAGGACCACAACAAACCACTGAGGTGGCTTTAAAAAACATTTCTATTGGTAAGAACAACCAGAGGTTTTCTGCTACTGCTCTCTCAGTTTCACCCTCCAAGTGATGATTGCAGCCTCTTTGCTCTAGAAATCAAACTAAGAGTGATTATTAACCTTTGGTAACCATGGCATAAATCTGAATGTGGAGATTCCTTTGAAGGATCTCCTGGACTCAGAAACAGCAGCTCATAAGAAAATGTAGCCTAGAAATTGGCCAGTTCTTACTCTTGTGCAGCAGTTCCGACTTGGAGGTAAATTAAAGATGGGCCAAAAAGGTTGTTTTGGTTTTCAGCTGCATTGCTATTTTTTCCTGCAGGAAGAGAAACAACATGAGGAGAGTGTAGATGGTCTGTACAGTTTTCATCACTTAGAAAAAATCAGTTTTTTGTTGTTTGGCTTTTAATAGCATCAAGCTTCCTGTCAATCAGCTCTATTGTTGGTTGAACTGATTACTGCTGAAATCTGGAGCTGTAGCCTTCATGATGCTGCCTGTTTTACACTTCAGAAATGGGATGGTTACTTCAATGAATTCTTAGCTGTAATTGCAGTGTTGCCATTCGTGATGATACTATTAAAATTATGTCACACCATTGGAACTGCAATTTTAAGTGGTTGAATGATGATTTATCTGTGGCCAAAACTAAGTGAAAGTATCATCTTGGTGCCATCCCTTGACAGCTACAAGACACCCACTCTTTTTCCTTTAAGAAGTTCAGAGCCTGAGCCTGGAAAAAATACAGACCAGCAGCTGATCCGCAAAAGGAAAACAAAATAAACCAGGTGTTTTTTTGTCTCAGCCCTGAAAGGATCTGCATCTTTAGAATGGTTTAGCTCTCATCCTTTTACAGGGCCCTGATTTAGTTGTGCTCTGCCATCCAGCTGGAATTAAATGGTAAAGCAGAACTTGTTCTTTTTTAGTATAGTCAGTTTTGGAAAAACCTCATTATTGTCCAACATAGACATAGCACTGCTCATTTCATGGTAAAATTGTTTTTAATACATTTTAAATAAATCAGTGAAAAATAAATGCAATTTAGGTTAATGTCAGTTTTTGTGTATCCAGTTACAAAGCAGTGTGAGCTGGGCTGTGGCTGTGGTCAGGGGATGGTTTGCTTTTAATGAAAAATCTAGGAATGCAGCCTGCTCTCTATTAGATACTAAGTAAACATGTGCAAAATATGGGTTTCATTACTTGCTTTGGAAAATTGGGGATTTCAGCAATTTCTCTTTGAAGCTGCCCTATCCTGTGGCTTTTTCAGGAAATAAGAACAGAATTCAGATCTTTAGCTCACTCGAGCAAGGAGATACAGTGAAAATTATAGCAATAACCAAGGTTTTGTTTAAACTTTTATTACAACAGATGATGGAAACATTCTCATTATTCATAACACTGAAACAGAAGCAAGAATATGATAAGTTTTTTGCAAATAGTAATTGGGGAGCTGTTTGTCTTCATTACCCTTAATCTGGACAGTAATTTTGTCCACAAGAAAGGCCTTACATTCCAAATTAGGGAAAAAAGGTACAAAAACTCGACAGAAGTTTTACCAGGGTTCCATTATGAATAATTATCTCTGGGATCACAGCCTGCAGCTAAAATCTGCTACCAAATATTACTCAAGTCCTTTTAAACATGTTATTTTTACTGTTTTGAGGCTACTCAAGTCTGTCCCCCACTTGAACTAATTTTACTCCACTTTTGACCATGTCTCCTCTGGATGTCACCTGATTATACTATGAGTAATTACAATGAGGTTTATCCTTTTCTAGTCATAAATTGTTACATATAAATAAGTAGATTCTTGGCCAATTACTTTTATAACTTAGACTGTCCTTTTATCAGAGCCACCAGATGTCCATGCAGTTTTTTGTGTGCCTCTGAATCAATTTATAAACAATAATATCAGTAAGGTGAGGTACACGTAAATATTCAACCAGAGTCCAGTGCCAATCTCCTGCTTGTGAGAGGCATCAAGCCCTCACCACCCAGCTGGAAATTCAGTGCCACCCTTCCATTCACTGACAGGAAAATTGGGTCTCCATCAGAATGATAAAATATAATGTTCCAATAAATTTGCCAGGTCAGATGCCAGGATCTTACTCACCCTTCTGTTTTAATTAGGAGAGAGACAGCACAAACTTGTCTCCACTATTATATTCTTATCAAGGCAATTGCTTCTGCAAATTGCAGTCTGAGGATACAACACTTAACCTTTCATAATTCAGAAATAGTTTCAAAATCCTGAGAGAATATGATGAAGTAATTTCATATCCTTGGTGGTGGGAAGAGGGAAGAAGCTTCAGAAGATGATCACCTCGTACAAACGTCAAGACGCAGCGAGAATTGGCATTTGGGTACCAGATGCCTCCAAAAGCTACAGGCTGCTTTTCAGAGTCAATTTAGCTAAAAAAAGGAGGGGGGAAAAAAAAAAAAAGGAAAAATCCTGCTGCCTTGGGTCACAGCGCAGTCAGACACCAAAATGTGAGGAGGCTGTGAAATCCTGCTTGAATTTATGGCTTTTAAGTGTAAGGGCTCTGTGAGTGTGTGTTTAGCATTTTGCTACAATACAGTGTTCCAATATCTTTCCTTGCATCCTTGACCTTTGGGCTAACAATGAAGCATTGCTGAATCATGAACTCACTGCCCTTATCTGACAGGTCTGGCTTGTTTTCTCCTTCAATATTTTTTTTCTCCTAGCTGTTACAAATTGTTTCACGTCCTGGGAGTGTCTGGGTTCCTGGCATTCAGATTTTAATCAGGCCCTTCTCCCTTTTTCTGACAGCACCATTTAGGGAAGATATTCTTCTACCTCTGTGTACTGCTGCCCTTTATAAGTGTTCCTTGTTTACTGATTGGGGGAAAAAAAGTGATCTGTGTTTTTATTTGAGCTGACACTTCAGTGTGTGCCCCTGCTCACACACCTGCACCGTCAGATCCTCCCTGGCAGGCTCCTTGGCATGAAGTTTAATTTGTAAATTGGTGCACACAAGGGCTTGCAGTTTCCTCCTGGGCTGGGAAGATTGTAGAATAGAGAGACACATTTAAATGATTTAAAACAGGATTTTTGGTGCTTTATTTCCTGTAGCATTCTAAGAGGTTTTCCTCACTATCAATTAATCTTCTTCTTTATCATGCCCATGGAGCAAGGCCTTTCTTAAGCACAGTGCAACCAAAACACTGTGTGCTGAAGGGTTTATGGTGATACAAAACTTTGATTTACTGAGGGGATCAGCTATTTATTTTAACCTTTAAATTTAAGAAACCTGTGGTTCATAGATACCCAAATTTTGAAAACATGAATTTCAAGGAATCCTCTCTGATTTACTCATATTTTTGTATTATTCTTCTCAAGTTCTGACTTTGATTGCTGTTCTTGATAGCAAAAGTATTAGGTGAAAAAGTCTGAAAGTACACGAAAGTTGGCACAAGAAACTTCCATATCCAGTAGAAACCTGTAGCAAAACTGTGGTTTAGAACGGGTTTTTATGTCTGCTTTAGAAAGATTGGGTTTTTTTTTCCCTGAGCTTGTGAGGGTCACTGATTCTGTGTGGTCACAGACAAAACACGACCAGGGGATGATCCATGATCCAGTGCTTGGCTCTCTGAGATTCCTGACTTTCCCCATTCACTTCGTTCAGGGCTTCCAAAGTCTTGGAGTTCAGCTTAAACTCCCAGCCAAAAGTGAGGTTTTTGTTTCCTCCAAGCCTGACAGAAAAATCTGCAGCTATTTCTCTTTGCTAAACCTCCCAGAAAGGGTTGCTTAAAGGATTATGGTGCATGGTCCCCGTGCTGTGCTTCAAGCATTTATCACTGGTTCCCAATAAAGGGAAAAGAAGGACGAGCCAGGGAATCACCTGAAGAGGGATTGCTGTGGTGTGTTCTAATTAGTGTCGGGAGAGTGGGAAGAAAAGGTGGTGCTGGAACCAAAGAATAACATCCAGAATTCCTAGAGGTTGTTTTCTCTGTTTGGACTTGACTTTGTGAATTCTTTTTGATTTCGTAGTTGCTATGCAATTAAGAGAGGCGCTTCAGAAGTTCAATGATTTTTAATTGTGTAGAGTTCTCAGTGTCTGTGCAGAGAATCACTGTGTATTCACAGAGAAACCATAATAGCTGAGAAAGCAGGATAAGGGTTTCTCCACAGTGCTTCCCAAGGATAACTGATTTCAGACTTACAAATTAGAAATTATCTTCTGGATTGCCGACTGAATATGAAATAAACTGGTCTTAAACATTTCATGTCACTAAAATCACCATGATTACAGCTCTTACCAGCTGACTGCATGTTTGGCAAATTAGTTATTTGGGAAATTTGACTAAAATTAGCATCAAATCCTGATACATTCAGTATAAGGGGAAAGCTGCCTCCCAGGAAGGTTCTCACATGCCAACTGCATCTCATCTGCAAGTTCTGCTCGTGATGTTTAAGGCTTGATCCTCTGTGCAGTGCAGCTTCAGTAACTCGTGTTCACTGATCTGGATTTGCATGGGGTAAATCTAGAGGTTGTCTCCTCACTGAGTAAATGATACCTCAGTGTCCTGGTAGGTCCCACAGAGCTCCTACTGCTTGTCATGGTACCAACACCACTGACTGTACAGCAATTGTGCAAAACAAGCTTTTAGTTAATTTAATGATTTTTTTAATCTGGGAATGCTAAAAGAGAAAGCAGGGAAATGCAGTCCATTATACAATATTGCAAGATGATTGGATATGATAAAAGAAAATGGGGAAAAACTTGTTTGCAGGAGGATTTTCAGAGAAAAGAACTGCTGAGGCATGGGGCACAGGAATGGGGACAGGCACTTGAGATTAAGACAATTCAAGACTATTGAAAATTATAGTATTCATTTCCTGCTCTTAAAATTATCTGAGATTCTTGCCACAGAGCCCTCTAGCAGAAATTGTCTGAAATAAGCCATTCTCTGTTTATCACTTGTTAACAAAATATGCATTTAAATAATTAGAGAACACTGTCCCAAAGGAAAATGTAAACAGGCATCAGAAATCAGTTAGGTTCGTTGAGAGAAAAGCGAGATGATACATCCAGAGACTGTTGCAACTATTTCATTTTCTGGGTATTCCTCGTGCTAGAATTTGAGAGAACTTAGAGCTTTGTTATCAGACTGACATGTGATGAGCTGAAGAGCTGGGAGACTTGCTCAATGTTACATCAGAGAACTTGCCACGCTGAAATAAATCTGGATTCCCCTCTTGAATTGTCACTGAAACCATGCATAAATCTGCACATGGGAGCAAGAGACGTACTATCCAGGAAATAAAAAGTATCCCCTTTTAAACATGGCTTTTATCTCCGGGTGGGAGTGAGTTATGGTGTAACCAGGGGATTTCAAGTAAAAGCATGAAGTCACTGTATAAGCTAAAGCACATTAAAGTTCTTCACGGTGTAAGGGCAAGCAGTAATCCCCAAAGAGTGCTTCCAAAGAACTGCAACATCCATTACTTTACAGCAGCCTCACTTCCATAAAAACAGATTCATAAAGTGAAATGTCATTTCTTTAGGTAATTCTTTTAAAATATATTTTAAAGGACTCCACTCCTAACGAGTGGTGCTTTCAGCATAATTAACAAGGAACCTTATTTAGCACCCGACCATCGCAGACCTGCTGCATTAAATCCAGGTTGATATGTGATTTTCTGGCACCAAAAGTGGAAGTGCAGGGGTGGCACAGCCATCAAATTTGGGGCTGAGGGAAATCTCAGGAATCACTTATGCCTGAACTCTTAGAGTCCATGTAGACCTCAATATTTTCCCAACCTCTTTGCAGAACTTCTCACAGATTATGCCACAGCCAGCCTGCAGATGCTGTAGGAAAGAGAGAGCTGGATCTGAAAAGCATCTCAGAATGATTGGGTGGATACATTCCTGTAAGGAGCCTTTGTTATAATGCTTAAAAACAATTGTTCTTTTTCATCTGGGTCATATATTAACCAAAGCACGGTAAAACTATTAAATCAGGCATTTACTAAAAGGCCCTCAGAATTAGTTTAAAAATTGAGTAATTAGACCCATGCTGCTCTGGCATTACTTTTCTGATATTGCTTCCAACTGCAGCCCAGTTTCACTGCAGCACTTTCATTAGCTGCTCTATGGAAATTAGCTGGGAAAGAATGCCGTATGTTTTCAATTATATTTTAATAGAAAGGAACAAGTTATTTTCTTCCAGGATCTAAGAGTTAGCAGTGGAATGTGTAGCATGCATAAAACCAGCTTTGCAATCATTTTCATCTGCAGAAGATTGGTTTGCAATAATTTGTCTTTGTGAAGGGCTTATAATCAACCAGAATTTAGATTTACATAAGATTAGAGTTATTTTTTTAAAGTACCTGTAATACAAAGTACAACCTAGCACCTTTTGATGAGCCCTATTAGCTGGATTCTGTGACTTGAATGGGAGTCGCAAAAAGAGCCTAATGAGGAAGGTACTATAAAACCAAATTAACTGATGTTAATGACTGACAGCAGCTAAAAGAGCTTCCATCTTAAATCCATTTACTTTGGTACCACGTGAAGTACTGAAAAATGTAGCAGTTAAATTGTGTTAATGTTCAAATTTTAAAAAAATAAAGGTAATAAAGAAGCCTAGGGAAAAATAACTAAATACCAGAGATTCTTGTGGGTGTAGAGCTGTCTAAGGGGGGTTAAACAGAGAAAATGAAATTATACTGCATATCAGAAATAGTGATTAGTTTCTCTGAATTTTCTTTATTTCCATGCACTAAGTACCTGTTTTGTGGATTTTCTTGATTAGCTTGTGGATTTTTCCATTTCTAAAGTGATTTACTCTCAGCGAATACATAGAACTTTGAATCTTTGCTCCATTCCTTTTCTCTATCCACAGTTTGCAATACAGGAGCTGGATGGGATTTGGAGTTAGACAACGGCTGAAAAGCAGTTCACATCCAGCCTCTATCTGCATTAATTTTGATAGCTCTCTAACATTTCACAATGAGTTCAGGAAATTCACTAACAGCACTGGAATGCATGAGATTCCTGCAAGCAGGAGGTGGCAGGTGAGCCTGTAAAATTTGGCAGCATTGCATGCAAAGGTTCCCATCCTGCAGCTGCATCAGCTTTCACACGGTCACATATTTTTAGCTGCTGACACAAGGAACACAAGGATCAGCGAAGCTTTAGTGGTTTCACCTTTACATGTTGCTTTTAACACAGCACTCTCCCTATAAAGTCACTGGATTATTTTGTGGTTTTTTATATAGCAGAAATTCAGTTGTGTATCAAGAAGAGTTCACTGGGTAACTGAGGGGAACCACCTTCATGCTACCTCATTTCCCACAGTTATCACTTCTTCTTTCTCTATTCCTCTACAGTAGCAATTTCTGTAATCCTTTCCAGCAGGCAGCTTTGAAAGATTAGAAATTTTTTCTCACTCTAAAGTGGTCAAATGGAAATATTGTCATTTAGAATGAATTGTGCATTCTCTGCCCATGAGCTGTCGTACCACTTGAATTAATGGTGGAGAGTGCTTGCTGTGATTGTCCCATGAGTAACAAAAGGAAAAAGAGAGAGAGAGAAAATTGCAGCACTCACTCAGGAGGAATCACTGGGATATTTAGGGAGATGCAGCCACCTTTTACTTCACTGTAGCCCTTGTGTCGAAACATGAGGGGATAATAAACCATCAGCATTTCAGAAAGTAGACAAATTACAGGTTTGTGGTGGCACTGGCACAGAGCACACACTGACCTGGGATAAAAGGCATCACCCGGTGCGTGTGGGGAAACAGCATCCCCAGCAAAATTCCGTGGGAATGGCAGAGTTTAACAGCATCAGAAAAGACAAAGATGATATTTTTTGCAACTTGAAGAAACACTAAGTGTCAAAAAAGGAGTGTTAGATTGGTCATTCGCTGGAGATAGGAATCTGGTTGTTTTAAGAGGAAAGAAGCAAGGCTCACCTGCTCAAAATATAACTGGGCCAAATATTCTGATGTCAGGACAAGAAGAAATAAACCCAAGTACTACAGAGCTTTAAAACTGAAGAGACTGACAAATAACGTTTCATTTTTGCATTATTTTTGAAAACTTCAGTGGTTTGGGACTTACCTGAGAAGGTCTCACAACTACCAAATATTCTCACTGTTTCACTTTGAGAGACATGTCTGTGTAATGCCCAACTACCCTAGATAAAGAAAAATTTTTAAAAGGCTGTTTTTTCCAATGACAAAATTAAAACATAGACATTCATTCGCAGGTGTGCATGCATTAACAAACAGACACTTGTATCATAATTTAAAATAATTTATCATTTCTCTTCTGCAGTAGCCGTTGTTAGTGGAGAAATTATTCCTTTACTGTGGATTTGTATTTTGAAAAACTACTTGTGATTATTAGGAATGTGCTAGCTGTAAATTTGTCTCTCTTGCATGGCTTTATCAGAGAAACAAAAGCACATTTGGGATTTCCTGCTGCCCCACGAGCTTCTGCTCCTGTATTTGTGGGCTCCTGTCTGTCCACCACCCCACAGCGGCACAAAACTCAAATAACGTTGAACTCTCACAAGAACAGCTTTTACTAACCTGTTCTATCTCTACTTTTGAAATAATTTGAAAATAACCAGATATTAAATCATATAGTTCTTCCATCATGCAGTAACTTCCTTTGAGGCAATGTCATTCCCTAAAGTTATACAAACTGAACGTCTGCAAAAAAGTATGTGCTGTAACTTTAGGGATGGAAAAAGATCATTACTGGTGATCCCCTTGTCTGGTTCCCTGTCAGCTCACAAGTATTCCATCAGAACCTTGCCAGGGGTGTGTTAGGTCTCACTGTAAATAACTCAATGAATCGTTTTCCCTCGTGGATTGCTGAGGAAGAATTCCACACTACAGGGAGTTCAACGTATTCTTTTTGTTTGATGTCATTGAATACATGAACTACAGGCTGTAAACAGTTCCCAGCTTGGAAAGACTTTAAAACACTTCACTGTTGTCATTCCACTTTTTGTTCATTATCATCTGAGCATTTTGAAGGGATTCAGTATTTTCTTTCACAATGATCTTTCCTGCTCTCACTGCATTTTTTTTTTCTGTTCTTTCCAGTGTAGGGTTTGGGGTTTTTCTTAAATTTGTGTAATTTTTAATAATTTAAGTACATCATACACATATCCTTTAAAAGTATTGAAAAAATTCCACCATAATCATTCTATGTAAGCTTTGACATTATAATTAATTCTCTCAAGGCTGTTGATCAGAATAGAAGGGCAGAATTTTATTCATTTATATTTATATATGGGTAAATGGGGGTGCTTGGAAAAAATTTGAAGAATTACTGAAATATCACAGATTTGGTCCCTTCTAAATGGACATACCATTTCTTTCATGTTTTTATTACATAATTACATAGTAACAATGCTTAGAGCTCAGCCTTGATAATAGAAGTAATTTGGGGAAAGTCTTAGTGAAACTGAATTTCTTAACAAAGACCACGACATTTAAAGTCTGTTTCTCTAATCTGAAGAATCTGTTTGCAGACAATGGAAATGGGACTGCAGCACAAGGGCAAATCTGAAACTTCTGTGTGTGCATCAGCTTCAGTGCATGAACCACCCGAGAACAGTAACAGTGATGGGTCAGGTTTAGATTTTATATCCTGAAAAACATTTTAAGGCTCTTTTAAGATTATTTTGTGTAAAGGTGTCTTGCCTTTAGGGATTTTTGTTTATGTTTGTGAGCATGTGTCATATATCTTAATTTGTGTACTGAGCCATAATTGAGCAAAGACTTTTATTTTAAATTTGAACAGTTCTGCAGTCATCACTTCCTGTGGAAGTGAATTATGAGCTGTAAGTCTGAGAGCAGAACTTCTTTCTTTCATGATTATAACCAATTGTTGCAGGTAATTCTGTGTAAGGGAAATCTGGGGCGGTTTGAAACTTTGGAGATATTGCTTTTTAAGGACTCTTGAACCAAATACTGTCAGAGAGAGCACTTCTTGTGTGGCTGCACAGTGCCTTGCCTTGCTGAGCGTGCCAGGTATTTTATTGCCTGTTCAGAGCAGGTTCTCACTGCAGTGTTCTTTACAGTGAAGCATTAGCACAGTTTTTGCTCTGAGTGACAGAGACAATGGATGGGCTTCGTTCCCATTCCCATTGGCCTCCAGGAACCAGGAGAGCACAGAGCTGCCCTCCAGTTATTAGATCCCTCTGTAGCTCTCTGATAGATGCCCTGACAAACGGTGGTGAGCTCTGAAAGCTCATTTCATCTCTACTTACATCTTGCCTTTATCCACCTAGGCAGCACTTATTTAATTCAAGAGCAAATTTTTCCTTAATATCAGGGAAACCTGTGTGCTCTTTACCTAATTCTGGGACGGATGGTGACAGAGCATTGCTGCTGCTCCAGTCCCACCAAATCTATCAGCTCCTTCCCAACTGCTGCGAGTCCGAAATGAACAACAGTAAATTGCTTTTGTTTCTCTCCCTGTTCCTTGCTATTGGAACAGGAATGATGGATGAACTGCAGTGTGGAAGTGTGGAGAAAATACCTGTAGAAACGTCCTTTGGGTGCTGCTGTTGTTCCTCTGGCCTGGGCCAAGGCAAAGCTGATGCTGCCCTGTCCTGCTAATGCTCAACTCTGGGTGACTCAAGCTAACTTGCTCTTTTAAAATTATTATTCCTGCACTAAATGCTATAAATAAATAACAAACTGATTAATCAGGAGTGTTGTAAGTGAAGGCTTTTTGATTGAATAGAATTGCAGTGTAAATATTAGACCAAAGAACATGAAAATTAATATTTGATGGAAGACAATAAAATACACCTTTCTCTCCAACTTGAAATGAGTTGAACAAAGACAGCAATTGCAATAAGAAGAACAAAGCAGAAAGAATCCTGGTATCAGATAAAAGATCTGAAGTCTCAGTAAAAACAAAAGCTGTCATTTTATCGCTGTTGCCATCTTTTCACCAAATATTTCAGTATTTTAGCTTATGCCACCATCTACTGGTCACCAGCTCAAAGTGTTCAGCTCACTCTCCAGCAGATTCCATAAGGTTTTCACACAGATGTCTGCTCTTGACCTGAGCTTTAGGAATAAATTTTTTAAATGACTTTTGGCATTGGCATAAAAATGAAAGTTGGATAGAGTGGTAAAAATTGCTCCTTGATTAGACAAATGCTTTTGAAAACTTCAGCAACTCATATTTCTATGTGCAGTTTGGGGGCTGGGGAGAGTCACCTGTTGCTGGAAACTTTGGTGGAAATGTTAAGTTTTAATTAATGTCTTCAGTGTGTGTTGAAGGTTCCCATGGCACTTGCTTCCTTTATAATTCATAGGATTATTATTCTTTGGCATGAATTCCTGTATTGCATGTGCCACATCTAAAGAACGGGGCTCTGGTGTTAACAATCTATTTTACCCTCACCTTCTGCTTTTTCAATAAGCCGAAACAGAGAAATGCCAAAACATGGATCTTAAAATGTCAAGCCTTTAGATAAATTTCTGCAGAATTTACAATCCGTTACTATGAATTTGTGGTCTTGGCAAGCACTTCCACTCACTGCATGTGAGAAATGGGATGATGCAGCACCGAGCTCTGCATGGCTGGGGAGGGAATTAGGTAATTCTGGTGATGTATGGGTGCATTTCTTGTAAGCCCTGAAGTTTACATGCACACACCAAACAAATATAAGAGCCTGTGATGCAATGTCACTTCATCCTTTTGACTGGTGACCTAGAGAGCTTTCCTCAGCTCTGGCTGTTACTGCCTTTCCTTTTCCTCCCTCTTCCAGAGACAAACCTTTCTTTCCAGCAGGAGAAGCAGAAGGTAATCAGCCTTCTGGAAAATCTGTACCAGCAAAGCAGTTTGTCACTTAAAAGTGTTAGCCAGAGTGAGGCAGGAATTGTGGCAGGGATCTCCCTCCTGCCCTACCTTTTGGTGGCTTCAGCATGATGGAAGGATGTTCTTTTCCTCAGCACAAGTCCTGGGTGCTGTTTCTGTGCACAGCCTGGGACATTTGTCCTGAAGGCCCCGAGTCTGAGCACTGGGCTTGAGTTTGAGTTCCTTCCGGCTGGGAGGATGTGAAACACTTCACAGCCCTCACAGAGTTCAAGAGTGGGTTAAATCACCACCACAGACAGAACCACTCTCACTTCAGGAGACCCCTGTAAACTTAAGCCAGTAATTCATTAATGGAAATGGAAGCCTTTATTACAGCCTTTAATTTCCATGCAGCCATAACCACAAATGAGCGTGTGAGAGTCCATCCCCGACTACGCCTGAGTGGCTCATCCACCTCCCGTCCCCTGCCCTGTGCCCTGGCAATTTCTGAGGTGGCAGCAGCACAGGAGCCTCTTCTCACCGTGGCACACTCCCCAGCACAGTTTCTATAGTGATAACTTCAGGCCTTCATGGTAATGGACACAGCCAATTAATTTCCTGTCTATCCTTTTCTCCTTGCTTAGCTTTACTAATTCCAAAACTAAATGTCAAGTAGGAAAATCTGTTTTTTCCCCTCTAGCTTAGAAACAGTAGATAAGGATAAAATCTAAGCCAAACATTGTGTCTCTGGAGATTACACATGTGACTAATTGCAGTTTGGAAGCATAAATGCTTTTAATTAAGCTTTATTTTTTTACAGACCAAACATACTCAGGACTGCAGTGGGGAGCACCCTTAGGGTTGTCAGGCTGTGAATTTGACTCTAAAAGTTGATCTGATAAGAGAGGAGGGTGTGTTTCCTCCCTGCTGTCTTTTCCAGCTTTACCTGAGGGAGAAAATAATCTGGTGTCAGGTCTTTAAAAAGCTGGAGGCTATCCCTGCAGTCACACACCTCGCTGCCAATTTGTCCTGTGGTGAATCACGAAGATTTGGCACGATAATGTCCTGTCCTGTAGCAGCTCTGAGATCCTGCAGCGGGAAATCAAGCCAGTCCGATGCTGAGCCAAATTTGTAGCTAAATTGTTATTCCTTGTGATAAGTGCCATTGCCTCCTATTTGTCACTGTGCTGGGCTGGGGCATGCATCACCCTGACAGGTGCAGCGTGTCTGGAACTGGGTCGGGGAGGTTGATGGGTAATTTGTGCTTGGAAGGCCAGAAAGCAGGATAATGGGAAGGGAGGTGATTTTGAGTGGTTCTGTCCAACAGTTCATTGATCTACTGGTGTGGATTATGATACAGCACTTTCCCAGGAACAGAGCTGCCAGCCCCACTTACAGTGGGTTCTGTGAAAAAAAAAACAAAAACAAAAAAACCCCAAAAAAACAAAAAACCCAAAAACAAACCCTGATTCATGACTTGAAAATAATGTCCTGGTTTTTAACTTCCTTTGTAAGAAAATTCAATACTGATTATAGAAGGCTATGGAGTTTTTTGAATCCCTAGGCAAAGTCCAAGGATTTTTTTCTGAAAAAGTCATCAGGATATATTGGAAAAAAAAAATTTGCTTCATTACCATGAATTTAAGCATTCATTATGGCTACAGTAATAGCAGAGGGATGACAGAGTACATGGAAATGGCATTAATGACCCTTAGCAGGAAACTGTGCTGTAAAGTTGATCAGGATCTGTGAGTCATTTGCATATAAGTGACAGTCAGTAAGGTAATAATAATTGTTCACTAGCAATTTTGGAATGAAATTAGTAGTATTCACACAATTAAAGCTTTAAGTATGCAGCTGATTAAGGAGGATCAGTTTGCAAAGCCCTCCTGTTTAAAGCGATCAGATTTGAAGAATGAATTCTTTCCTCAAATGATTAGCTGGATCATTTGGAATGGCAGCAGAGGTGACTTGAATTTGCAGTTGGAAGCACTGAAATGCATGAGAGGTTTAAAAGCTGATGGATGCTCTCAAACCTTGCCTTGCCTGCAGGGCTGCCCAGTGGCCAGCCACGCTGGCCGTGTTTCCACAACACCTTCCTTTGTGTCACCTTCGCCCCAGTCCGAGGAAGCCTTGGGTAAATACACCTGGCTCTGCTAGAGCTTCAGGAATTGATCTTCAGCCCTCAGGGAAGACAGTCAGGGCACCCTGCAGTTAAATATGGGCCTACAAGGAGCCATCCTTCACATCCCACACAGGAGCATCAGCTGATCCTGCTTATTCCTGGGACAGTCGGTGAAGCAGAAATTCTCTGGCCTGTCACTTCTTGTGGGGCTGGGCACCAGCACAGGCAGGGTTTAACTGCTCACAAAAAACTACTCTCATTTCTATTTCCTTTCCCCTTCTCAGGTCCCAGTATAGGCTGTGAATTAAAACTGTTACAGTCAGGAGATGGTCTTACATGTGGACCAATGTCTTCTACTGAGGGTGATTAAAATTCAGAATGATTCTTGAACATAAAAGGAGCAAATACTTTCTGGGTTTTCTTCTACAGCTGTTTTTTTTTTCTTCTTTTGTTTTCATTCACTGGCTGCCCCTGACATGAAGTGATTTACCAAGTTAGGCAAACAACCTTGAAACACTGCTAATGAATTTCTAAATACATGAAGAGCGTGACCAAAAGTGTGCTATAAACATAAAGAAATATTTCATGAAGGTTTGGTTTTGTCTTTCAAACAGCATTTTGGCTCCTGGGGAAACTCTAGAGAGAGGAAAAGCACAAAACCCTCAGAGAGGCTCCCAGCATGTGGGGAGAGATTGCTCAGCAGAGCAGAGCCAGGATTTGTTGGGTTGTTGAGCAGTGTGTCACTGCTCTGTTGGGAGCCTCGGAGCTCAGGGGTGCTCCAGCTCCACCGTGACGTGCCAGGAGTGGCAGGGAGGTGTTTTATCCCTCTTTGGTGGAGGTGTTTTATCCCTCTCTGGAGCCCTTTGATTTGCGTTTGTCTTTGCAAATCTTCTGCAGGGATGTCTTGATTAACCCTGGGTGTGGGTTTTAAGTCCATAAGAAACACCAGAAAGTTGTTAGGCCATCCTAGAGCCAGGCTTTAAGGATGCCCCCTCTGTAAGAACCGAGTGCTGGGACAATTCATGCTTGTCTCGATCACCTGACAAGTTTTAAGTTTGAAGGTATATATTTATTTAAAATGGGGGCTTGCACTAATGAAGGAACATGAGAGCAGATAAAATGCTTTAACAGACTGGGCTTTAAAGCTCTCTGGGGCTGCTTTCATATCTCAGTTTATTTGCACTCACCTTATTTCAGGTTAAACGTAAATCTCTCAGACTTCTAGTGTTCATGAGAGGGTTTTTTTGTATTTACTTAGTGAAGTCTTAAACATTTTTATGAAAAATAAATAGAAAACTTCTTAATGCTGAAACGATCCCTGTCTTCCAATTTAGATTGCTTAAAGGTTCAGAATTAAACTTTTAATAATAATAAAAAAGTACTGTAATAAGCTGTCATATCATTTTAAATGTAAAGGAAAGCCAAAAAAGATTACCCAGAATATTTCACCTGGTAAAACCTTGGTTTTGTTGTCTCTGAAAGTAAAGGAAGTATTGAGCTCGTGTAAATGACTTGCAGGTACTGAGAACAGGTTATACACTCATCTGTCTTGAAAAGATAACTCAGAATAGTTCTTGTGTGTAGGTAATGTGCTACTTTAATAATTATTAATTTTCAGAACTTGTTCTTACAGCAAAATGTAAGCAAGAAGTTTTATGTCATCATAAAGCTGCCAAAAGAATTCTCCTATGGGATGGTTTGAAGAGGGTTATCAAACCAGCTAATTTTATTACTTTTAAAGCATTATATTAGAATCAGAATGAAAAAATATTTTGGTATTCAACATACTTAACTTTGCAGCGTTCTACTGGTAGCATGGCCTTCAATGTGTTTTATACTTTGGCACATAAACTGCATCAATAAATAGTTTGTTAAATAAAACTTTATCAAAGCAGTATGGTCTGGCAGAAGATGATGCAGAGCAGATGCAAAACTGATTGACAATGTTACGAGTCTGTGGTTCATTGCCAAAACAGAAGGAGAAGCACCAATAATGTGAGGCTTGAGCCCTCCTCTGTTCATTATTTCCCATTACCAATGTGCACAATAGAATAAAACAGTATGTTAAATCTGCAGAACTGCTTCAGCAGGAGTAATCAGTGAAAGAGCTGGGGAGTAATTGGCCAATTGATATTGTCCCTCTCCCCAGGAAATGATCTAGAGATTCCCAAAAACAAACAGGTATCCTGAATTATTATTACATCTTCTTCATGTGATGTTTTATTAGAAGTTAAAAGACTTTATAGGTTTAGGATAACCCATAGGAAGTTAAAAAGCAAATTGTGTCACGCATCACTTTTTCAATTGTCTTCTAAGTGCATTTATGCATGTATATGTCTTTTTATGTTTCTATGAAGTGTCAGTTCACCAAACCATATTATTTTTATGTATTTTCAGTTGAGATATTGTAATCTAATAAATCTTCCAGAACTGTTGGAATTAGAAGCAATCAAAGGTTTAATTTTCAATATTAATGTCAACTTTCGCATTTAATCACCAGGAGTCCAAGATCCATGGTTATCCCACCAGCAGAATCACCATTCCCCAAAAGAAAAGCTGCAGAAATTACTATGGAGGAATCACAGACCATATTCTGAATAAGGTAAGTGAAATGAATTAATCTCTCTCAAACTCTGGTGATCAGAAACCACTTTATGATGTCTAAGACATATACTATAATGCATGTCAGAACAGAACATAAATTCCTTTGACATAAAACTACAGTGTTTAATGAAAATAAGCTACAGATGGATGGATGGATACTTCTCCTGAATCCTCTGTCAACCCCATGCAATTCCAAGAATAGTTGGCAACGATAAATATGGAGAAAAAGTGAAGATCTTTTACTCAATTTTACACATCATTTACTGTTCCTGTGCCGGTTTCCTTTTAAAAATGGACATTTTCCAATGTCAAATGCAGTGGTTTGGAGGAAAAGTTTGTGAGTTGTTGGGGCTGTTCAAAGTGAGCAGCTTGGGCAATACTGGGCCACTAAATCCTCAAGCTCCCTTCTCAAAAACAGCTGCACACTTTTCTTCATGAGAATTGATATAATTTAGTTTCACCCATGTTATTCATTACAGGATGCTTGTGGAAACTTTCTGCTTCATAAAGCAACTCAATAAAAGAACTTAATTTTATTTGTCACATAAAGAAAAATTTACCTGTGAGGGACAGCTCGTGCTGTAACAGAGAACCAGCAAGGCAAAATGAGTTCACAGAACTGCCAGGTAGTTTTTGAGCTCATGAAGTAGATTTTTGTGTCTGCTAAATCTTGTTTTAATAGGAAAAATCTTAAGGCACTCTCACTCCTGTTACAGCCATACTGTGGTAACCACCTGCCAGTTCGGAGTGTGCTTGAGGTGTATTCCTAAATAGAATTCCCTATTTGTGGTAGAGCTGATAGAATACCATTAGGTGGGAAGGAAAGCCAAAATTCTGACTTTCATATGCATTTCCTCAGAGCCATAAAACGGAGTGCACATGAGAATACACTCACATCTGATGAACACATTCTGCTTTCACACAGACTGCATTGGCTGAGGGCTCAAAGGCAGCATTTGACAAAGCACCTAAATACATTTCCTTGCTTCTAATTCCAGACATTTGGTGTATTTTAACACCAAAAAATCTCCATTTTTAACTGTTTAATTTCTTAATGTCAGAATGTCAGGACAAAATAAAAGGAAGGTGTGTTGGGGAAGTTCTGCTTTGATCTGGGTGCATGCTGATCCCATTTATTATGTGCTACTTTTCATAGAAATCCCTGAAGCTTTTCTGAAATTATGTTTGTACTTCAACTCAGCATATTTTTATTCTTTTAAAAGTGCCAGTAATGCCAAATTCATATCTGTATCAGTACATACTTCATTAAATTACTGAGCAGTCTTGTTATTATGAAGTTGAGAGAAATCCTCTGCTGTGTCTGTCTCTGAGTAGGGACATGTGGGTCAATAATTAATGAAAACAAAACTGCTACTGACAGGTGGGCTTTGAACAGCAATCTTGGCAATAAATATAAACTTCAATAGCTATCTCACCATTGATTCATAAAGTCTTTGTGAGCAGCAAAAAACATTTGCATGAGCCCAAGAGGATTTTTACACCTTGGCATTGCCAGGTTGGAAAATATATTTACATATGACATTTATTTGAAGATTTAGAAAGCTGAGAAAGATGAAATATTCTGTTGGATTTAGTTTGCTTTCTGTTTGTTGACTGGATTTTCAGTTCTGTAGTACATTGTTGGGGAGCAGAGGGAGGAAAGTTAAAGGGGTTTTTTACATTACTTTTTTCACCATGTTCAGATTCTTCAAATGGTGATGCAACTGCCATTTAGGGTTCTATTTTTCTATTGAATTACGTTACTGTTTGATGACCTGAGCGGGGCTTTTTTCTCTTCTTCCTCCTGTATGATTTTGCAAGTCAATTACTTTGAAAGCTGAAAATCATATTAGTTTTCTTGCTCCAAGAAGTTTAATTTATGGTTGTTGGGTTTGTTTGGTTTTTTTTTTAATGAATAATCATATGACTAGTTGTTCATCTGAATATTTCCAAAGTACTTGATGAGTTAATGACAGATTTTAATTCACAGGTTACATTTACACATGGTATTTACAGCATAGGGCTCTCGGGCAGAAAATATTGCATGTTGCCTTTTTCTCGTCTTAAAATTAAAAGCTGGACACGGTTAAGGGAGGAAGGGGTTTTTACCTTGGTATTTATTTAAGGATCCTTAGGTGCACCACATCTCCCAGGTGGAGCGCAGCGGAATGCACACCGCAATGCACGCGCACGATAAATCGCGTGTACAACTTACAGGCCTTGCAAATCAGCATATCTGTCAAAGATTCCCCAATGAGAGACTTGAATGAATCCCCCATTCTGAGGAATCTCCCCCCTGGATGGGCCTATCTCAGTTTACAGGATGTGTTCTGGAGAGGACCTTGGTGTCTGGGGCTTCCAGAGTGTTTGGTCTCCTGGCTTAATGAACCATGGGGTATCAGACTTAGGGAATTACAAGTATGTGGGCTAAAAGCACAAAGGATATGTAAAAGTTATATAAATGGTTATATAAAAGGGTATGAAAGGGGTATATTAAAAAGGCAAAAAATCATCATGACATCAATATTCTTCTGATTTTGTTCATCAATGTTGTTCAGAATGCCTGTCAACATCAAGATTTTTGGTTCATTTATATTCCTGAGAGAGGAACAGTGTAACTGGACCACGGTTTTGTCTTTCATAGCAATTTCTACACTGAAATTTAAAGCAGGTGATCGAGTTTTGTTCAAGCAGAATTCTCAGTGTGCAGCTCAGCTGAGAACTCAAACTGGAATTCCAAAGCGTGGCCATTCCTGTGACTTTACAAAAATCCAGCCTGAGCGGGGGAAGCATTAGCTGAGCTCTGAGATTGTGGCTGCAGAGTAATTTATGCCAATAGAAGGTCTGCATTAGCATCAGTGAGCTACTGCTGAGTGCTAAGGTCAGTTGTGCATTTCGTACTCCAGCTGCAGAGGCAGAATTTTATTGCTTTTCACAGTCATGCTGCAGTGGAAAAGGTGCTTTATGATGCCACAGACAATTAATTGAGGTACATTACCTAGAAACTAGAAAGGTCACACGTGGAACATAATTGACACCTCATAACCCCTATTAATGATTACAGAAATGCAAATTAGTACTTTTCAGTTTCTGACAAGTAGCATAATTCTTCTCCAGCTTTGAATTATGTTTCCCTTTGCTTACAATCTTTACTCTTTAAAATGTTTAATTTACCTTTCCTTTTAAAGTAACCCCGGTCTACATTAAAAGTTATGCTCTATATAAATTATACTATTCATAAGAAGTCTATTAAGCTGCAATTATTTTTCTGTGGAATAGGCATAGAGAGGAAGGACTGATACAAATCACATGTGTAATGCTTCAGCACCCTCCCTTCAAGGCTACACGTGCTGAAACCTTTATGGGATGGCAGAAAAGTGTTTCTCCATCCTTATGAAGAGAAACTTGAAAATCTAAGAGAATTTAATGTACTAAAGAAGAAATTATAGGTTTATTTAAAGATGTTTTGTTGTTATTATTGTGTACAAAAGGAGTAATCCTAGCACAGAGGATGGGGAGATGATAACTAGGAGTTAGCTACTGGACTTGCTCCAGCCTTTATGTCCAGTTATGTGTGGCCACTTACAGGCTCAGATCCAACTGATTTCACTGTAAATAATGTTGCAGCTCATTGGCACTTTCTGGTGATGGCGTTAGAACATCACAGATGACATCAGGATATGGCATCACTGAACTGTGAGATTTCCTTTCCCTGCAGGCTGCAAGATTTTTAGTGCTGACCAAGACCAAAGAAACGTTCAGTGGAGTGTGAAAATTCTTTAAAAGAGCATTTTATTTTAATTTTTAGATTTTTTTTGGTGTAGCTCCTGAAATTTGAATCCTCTGCTGCCTCTCTGAAACAAGGAAAGGGTGAGAGAGCAGAGCTTTGCTCACACTTGGTGAGAGCTCATTGCACCAGGTCTGCAGCTCCTGAGGGAGCCACACTCAGCCTGAATAACCAACAGTGCTGAGCAAATCCCCACTGGTGCCTGTAAAGATAATCCCCAGCAGTTTCTGACCTTTCAAAATTTTACCTTGCAGAAGAATTTTAGAATGAGACCATTGATTTATCTGCTTTTCCCAGATGGCTGCTCTGTTGATTGATAAGTCATTTGATGGAAGAATTTCTTCTAAGGATGTGTAAACCACAGGGTCATGCTGGACACAATTTATTGGTTTGAGTTTCGAAAATTGCACATTTATTAAATGGTGCAAAGCCTTCACCTCGACTGTTGGTAAATAGTGCAGAACACCAGCATGGCTCATTCCTCATTTGATTCATTGTGTTGTTTCCCCTCCTTATTTAGAAGTCATGAAAATATCTCCTTTTGTCCCTTCTTTTTCTTCAAGACCACAACAGGTCCAGGCTTGCACAACACAGTGCAGGGGCATGGTGGTGATGCAGTCAACTAAGAATTTCCCTAAATTTGAGGCTTTAGAAGCCCTGCAGTTCCTACAGTCTTGTGGCACCAATATTTATTCTTTTCCCTTTCCAAAATGAAAGGCCACTGAAGTCCAGTGGCCATTCCATCCCTGAGCATGTATTAAAATGAATAAATACCACGTTTATAACATAGCAATTCTTTTCGTATTAGCAGGCACCTGAAAATTAATTTTGTTTAGTAAACCTGACAGAGTGGATGACAGTTTGAATTGAATGAGTTATATCATCATTATCAAGTCACTGCCAGTCCAAATAAATTAATATGTAGTAGAAAGAACCACTTTTTCTTAAAAATGTTGTGATTTCAGTATCTTAATTAGCACATTGAGTTTTAATATTAGTGTTAGCTCTTGGAATAAATGGTCACCCCTTCCATCCCCCAAAGAAACAGGATTCCCCTGCAAAATTACCACACACAGACAGTACTTCCCTTTGCTAAGAGCTGTATGCATCTATTTTTTTTTCTCCAGTAATAGAATTTTCTGTTTAATCTGTTACTGTTGAGACACATAACAAGCTTTTAAACTTTAAAAATATCATAAAAGTAATGGATATGTAGTCAGAGATACACCATATCTTTGTTTCTTTGATTTAAAATGCTGCTTCAGCCCTATTTTGAATTTTCTATCCAATCCAAACATTGGTTTCTCTGGTGTTGAAATGCAGTTTTTCCTCCCTCGTCCTTTGAGCTATCAGCCAAACAGTCTGCTGTTTGGGGTATTTTTTTCAAGTCAAAATTAAATTAGTGATATTGTAACTCAATGCCATATATAAAAATTGATTTGCTTTGTAAAAATAGCTTGGAGTGCCATTACAGCTACACTGGCTAGACTGGGTGACTTTCTGAGACGTCACCTGCGGCAGACTGAGAATAAAATATGTCTGTACTGAAATTTGAGAGTGCTGTGCATGCCACTGGGCAGGGGGGACATGCAGGAGGCTCAGGGTGTAGGGATTTTTATAGATGTAATGTGGAATATCATCCTTTGGTCTTTGATCCTTCTCAAATAATTTGTTTGTTTGTTCTTGTTTGATCCTGCTTGGTTCTTCACAGTGGGAGACTGAGTGTCACTTTTCTGTTCCTCTTATCCTCTCACTTGTTACCTGGCAGAAGAGGCTGATCCCCACCTGCCCACAAAGGTCCTTTAGCTCTCTCTCCTTAGTGGGTTTTGTTCTGAAAAACTGAGAAATAAATGATCTCAATGTTCCTTATTTTACACTGCAGCAATGTGACCACATTAGAATGTGTCTGCTTCATTTTAAAATGAAGTTCTGTTTTATGAAGTGCATCTGGACTGCTCATAGGTCATGAAACATAGAAAATAAAATCTGTTTATCATGAGGGTAAGGGATGGCCTGATGTATATGATAGAGATTTATTCCTCCATGAATTGTACAGCTTGAACTCAGTTTATTTAACAGTTTATGACAGAAAGAGCCAATCAGCTTCTAACAGAGGAGAAAAGAAACTTTTAATTCACTGCACAGAAGTTGTATTTTAATTTGCAGATCACTTATAGGTTCTTGCAGTGACCCTTTTAACTCCTGACTCTATCCATACAAATGTCTAAAAAAGTGCTTTTACCTGAAAAAGAAGTTATTTGCATGCTCAAGTCAAGGGCTTGTTGCTTGCAATTATCAATCAATATCCAAGCACAATTCTATAGAATTCTGTATTTAAACTCTCACAAATGTCTGTTATGAAATGAGAATTTGAGAATAAAATATGTAATTCTGCAGTATTTTTAGAAAAGCATAAACGATTTGATGCCTGGTTAAATTCGTATAATTCTTTTAAAGGTACTCCACTGGCCAAGGCTGGGTGTGAGATATTGCAGGGGTCATAATAGATTCTTCTCTTCTATGTCTGCTCACTTTAATGACATTTTGCCAACCATTTTGAGATGGTATGAACATGTGCTATGTGTAAAAAAGATGGGTTGCCTCAGTAGTTACCACGAGGGAAAACAATTGATCAGACTAAAAAAAGATATTTCATGGTTGTTTCCCTGGAAAGGGTTCATTTTAAATTATAACAAAAATGAGCTATGTAAATAAATTAGGGGACTATAAACCTTTCAAGATAATAAGAATTATCAAATCAATTTCCAAACAATATTCCTGAAATAACTGTAACAAAAGTTGACTTTCATCTCTAGCTTACAGCACTTCTATGGGAAGATGCCAATATTGTAGTGGACCTTGCACTATATCTGCCTCTGGAGGGCTGGAAAAACTTGACAGTCATAAGAGAATTACAAGGGTTTTACGATGACAACCTAGTGGAGAAAACAAAAACATGAAATTAAATGAAAGGGCCTGACTGTAGGGGAAAAAAAAAAATACAAGGAGATAGCAAACAAATAAAAGATATGTAACGTGAAGTTCACAGAGGCTGATGTTTAAATTTGAGAAAATTATGCCACATTTTGGATTTTGTTGGCTTTTAACCTATTTAAGACCCTTCAACTCCCTATTGCAAAATAAAAAAAAAAACGCTTGGCATTTAATCACCATGAATTTTAATTTCACTGCTCTGTCTGCATGCTAGATAACTGAAATGTGAATATGTATATAATTTTTATCTCTAAGTTACTAAGTATAGACTGAAACAGATTCCAAATATAATGTTGCTTTCTGATCTGAGAAAATTATTTAGTTGGAAGGAAGAAAACAGGAAAGAAGTCTGTAACAAATAATCCTGTGTACACTTGGAGCTTCATTGCTCCTGCTTTGCTTCATGGTCCTTTTTACTTCTTGTAGTAAAGTAGCAAATGAGATTTTTACATTCTATTTTATTGTATTTTAAGGATCAAATTAAGTTTGACAGGTTCCTCAGAGGAATTACTTTCTGGGTTTGTTTTTTTCCGTGCTCTGTAGGGTCTTTTTTAGCTCCTGACCTCTTCTCTCCAGTCTTTCTCAGTTTTACAGGATATTGTTAATGAAGTGTGTACAATGCTGCTCGGGAAGAACATGCCATAGTGATTTTTCTTTGTTCTTGCAGTGTGTTTGATTCCATCCAGCAGCTGCAGGCCCCTCTTCCCACAAAAGAATCTGATTACTGAGTGTGATTAAAATGTATTTTTCTTTATATGGCACACTGTTTTTCCCGGCTGAATCAGACAAGCACATGTTTTTCTGAGCATCGTGCAATACTTAAAGGTTGTAAAGACACAATCATCACAAGACTTTTTATTTACTATTGTTCAGCACAAACAGCAGAGAGTGAAAGAAACTAATGAGGGCTTTGATAATCAATTCTTATCAGAGATGCCTTGGGCAGAATGGGGTTTTTCAATTATCATCAGTTGTTCAGTAGCTGTACATAGGCTTTTTTTTTTTTCATCTAGAAGTGCTGATTTTATCTTTATTTTAAGAAAGATTAGCTTACATTTGAATGCTTGAAATTAAAACTGTTCCCACTTGGGCTGGATTCTTGACAATTGGCATTATTTTCTCGTGCGTGATCCCACGTGTGAGCACTGTCATACAAACACTGAGCTTCGGGAGGAGAAACTCCAAGGCAGGAAAGCCTTTGGCGTGTAGAGGTTTGGAGGATTTGAGGGCAGGATGTTTGTTTCTAAGGAGGCTGTGAGAATAGAAAGCAGGTAATGCACAGAGGAGCCTCCAGGGAAATGATGTTTCCAAGCTTTTTGGAAGAAAGCTCCTGTTTAGTGAGGAGAGGGAGGCAGGGAAGGAGCCACTGAGACTTGTTATGTAAACAGCTGCATCCAAATATTAGCTCTGGCTTCTGAAAGGGACCAGTTGGACACTGAGGAGTTTGGGAAGCTGAGGTAATGCATCCATTTGGGGTTTTGTCTCTCTTTCCATCTCTGCTGCTCGTGTCACAGAAATAAAGAGGTTTTCTTTTGGGGTTTCTTTTGCCCCACGGTTGTAATTACTGAGGAAATAACGTTGGTGGGGGGTAGGTGTCCTGAAAAAACAAAAGCAAACTTTGCCGTGTAACAGTGGTGGTTCATAACAGATCATTAATGTACTTGTGGTGTTTTAACTTCTCTACAGAGCATAGTCAAGAGCCTCTGAGCTCAGAATCACCTTGAGTTGACAGAAGTCAGTGAGGGAAAACCCCTTTGACTAAAGTATAGCAGAAGAAAGGGTCATTTGCAAGTGCTCTAACACTTCACTGTCCCCAGCATTTTTAAATTATTGTTTTTACTTAGATCTGTCTTATAAATAGTATGAAGCTGATTGTAAATTAGTCTCTATTTTCTGTAAGAAATAATTCATAATCTGCGTATTTTTTTTTTTTAATGTTGTGCTTCAGAACCTCTTTCTGAATTCTGGAAGTAGTGTCATTGAATTGTTTATTAATTTGAGGTGACAGGGAGAAATACATGTAAAAGCAAGTTGCAGCTCAGTGTTTACAAAGAGGTGAGACTGCTGAATCCTGGAAAAGTTGCATCCAATATCTGGGAGCAGTCCCTGTTCACTGCTGCAGAGAAAGATGATGCCCTGCTTTATCCCCTACAGAGAGAAATGTTAAGACTGCTTAGAAGGAAAGAAGTTTCTTTACCCTTCATGTAAAGCACATTGTATTCACCTCTGGTTCTTTTTCATGACTATCCCAGTATGGAAAATGGGGAAACAGAGTTAAAAACCATTTTATATTTTATTTATGGTTTTACCACCTATGGATGTGTCGTCTACATTTTCTAAAAGGCAGAGCTGTACAGTCTTACCCCACATCAGGAACTGCAGCTTAAATCTGTCTGGATGAAGTCAGGGGAGGGTGCTGTAGGCTACCTGGCTGCTTGATGGGCTTATGGGCCAAAATAGAGGCTTCCCTTCATCCATCTGCCCACACCATTGGCTTTTCACCCCGAGCCTTTGCAGCCGAAAGATGGGTTCCATGATTTGTGCTCAGCGAAATCAAGCACAAACACCTTTTGATTTCTACATGCCAAAACCCAGGACAGGCACGGGGGCAGCAATACCAGCTGTTGCTTTGGGAATATTTACAAAAGGGGCTTTGCTGTAACTCAGTGACTTTGATTGCAGAATTTCCTTCGGAGCTCAGCGGTGTCCGTGTTTGTGCGTGCGGGGAGCGCGTCCCTAAGGCAGTTCCACCGACAAATGGAGGAGGCTCTTGAGGGCATTAAAGAGTGGATTTATATTTCAAGGATAAATATTACTACAAGGTAGCCTCGTGTTCTCCGAGAGCCAGGATTCTCCAAAAATTGTCACATAGCACCATCTTCTGAGCCGAGCCTGAATGGCAAACCCAGCCTGAGCTGAGCTCGAGCCTCGCTCAAACCCCCAGCACTCACTGCCTGACTTTGCAAGGAGCAGGGGAGGAGAAAACTTTTATCCAATTTGCTGAGGAAGAGGACTCATTATCAAGAAATGGGGCTGTGTTTAAGAGTCTCATGTCTGCCCTGAGTGAAAAATTCATGGGCAAACATCAAGTAACTAGGGAAATTCACACTGAGGTATCCTACATGGAAAACGTAGTGTGTGTGACCCTATCACGGAAAAAGTTTCATGCTAGTGCCTGGATTGAATAAATCCTTACCAAGTTCTCATAAGCTTTGAATTTAGGCTTTCCACTCCTAGGTTTGTATGATTTGAAGACACCCAGCACTGATCAGTTGAGATTGGGGTTTAGTGTAGCTGTGTTATGCAAGAAATTAAAAATTATACTCTATTAGGAAAATAATTTATTGTGACAGGTGTAAATATCTTTAATACTGCTTTCCTACAAGTGTCACTCCTAAAGTTATGGGAGGGACTTTTCTGGGTTTATGCTCTTGGCCTAAATATCTCTTAAGAGGTAGAGATGTGGTGGTGGTTGAGCTCCATCTTCAGCCTTTCCCAGAACAGACATCAGGGGTAAGTGGTGTCCCTGCTCCCAGCACATTATATTTACCAAAAGTATTGCTGGTGCAGTTCATGTAGATTATCACCCAAATCTTCACATTCTCCCCAGTTTTCCTTCCTTCCACCTTCCTGTTAAGAGCCCAATTCCCTTTTGTGGAGTGCTGGTTTCCTTTCACATGGTTTTTCACTGCTGTACAAATTATATGGTAAAAATAAAACCCTCAAAGTTCAGTACTAAAGCCACCACACCCTTCCCATCCTTTCTCTTTTCCCCATACCTGGACTTATCTTGGTGGTGTTTCTATAACAAGACAGAAACAGCCTTAAACTTGAAATTTTAAAAGTGCACTTGTTGCTGCGGCCTTGCCACAGAAATTAGACCACCTCCTCTCAGAACACACGCATGCAAATATCCACATACTCTGCCTCAGAGGCTGTGGCTCATGCTAGGGAGAGCTACTGAGTTTATGAAACTGATGCATGGAGCTGCTTTCTGCAAGCTAAAAGAGTGATTTATTTTTTCTGCCTTAAGTTATTTTTTACACAAGCCAACCTCGTGACACGATTTCTTTAGAGAGCTGTAACGAAATACAGGAAGTCTTCTAATACTCCTTCTGAGCCTTTATTAAATTACAGAAATGGCAGTGTGTATTTTGAGAGATATTTAAGGGGATTGTTTATATCTAAGTGTTTTGCCTCAGTGTTTCATGTCTCGTTCACTGATTGAGCATTTAATAACATTTGCAAGCTGAGGAGGGGACAAAGGCAGGGGAATTCTGTGTCATCTCTGCAGTGAGAAGATCTGGAAGCCACGTGGCTCTCAAAGGCTGCTCCTGTGTGTTAGGACCAAGGTACTATAGGATAGGGTTTTAGAGATGGGTTTATATTTATAAACCTTTCTGTTGGTTCAGGAGCCATGGCTGCGTTCTCTCGCTTGAGGCTGTCTGCCTTCTTTTTCCCAAGAAAACTTCAAATTCCCTGCAGAGGCTCAGTGGGTCAGACCCACTGGCACTGCCAGTCTGTCCTGATGTGCCTCTTGTACGTGATGCCATCAGTTGCACATTGTTTGTATCATTTTTATTTCGGAATTTTAAAAATGGACATTCAGTATCAGTGCTTCCCAAACAAGAGTAAAACACATGAGGTAATGCTGGTTACTGGGAGAAGCAGTGTGCTGTTGTAGGAGAAAAGCATGATCTAGAGCCTGAGTGAAAAGCAGCAGTGACCCTCTCCCTGCACCCACACAAATCCCTACTTGTGTAAGAGTGCACGTGGCCATTGCAGGACCAAAGCAGGATGGCAAAAAACAGGGGGAAAATGTTGGAATTTTTATTATTAATGTTTAAAAGTTAGTGTTTGCTGCAAAAAGATGTTCTGGGTGGGTGGTCAGAACCAACCTCCACCAGTGTGCCACTGGGCAGATTCTGGGTCTGCGGTTGGCCCCCTGTGTTTGCTTCAGATTCTTGATCTGCTGGGAAATTAAAATATTTCCTTCTTCTGATGTAAATTCTGGAACCCCCGAGCTGGTTTAGGGTTCATTTCCCATTTGCTTGGCTCTCCGTGTTGGCACAGATTTTAGGGGTTGTTTTGTGCATCTTTTGTTCTTTTAGAGTACAAAAATGAGATTGATGCTTCTGTGTCTTTTAGTTTTGAAAGGATGCAAAATAGAAACCACAAAGTTTTTAAAACACAGTCTAAATTTTCTTAGCAGAGAAAGTAAAGTTTATTTGAATGTAGCATGCTATATATAAACATAATTGATTTTTAAAGTTAAAAATGTTCTTCTTTTTATAAATATGCTTATGAGATTTTTTTTTTTTCTTTAGAGGCATTCAATAGGCTTAATACTATAATTTTTTTTTAAAATAGCATATTGCTAAAATGTGAAACCACAGTATTCTATCAGGGAAGTTGGCCTACACGTTCAGAGATTTTCATCTCTGTCCTGAATTTTCTGATACTGACAAAACAACAACATAACAAACACTGAGGTGGATACTGACCAAATATTGTGCTTTACAGCATAGAATATCTTACATACATTCATTTTTCTAGAATACACTTTCAGCATTTGAAATTATAAAAAACGAGATTAAAGCAAAACAGTAGAAATTGGCACACACAAAAAGAAAATATCATGCATGTGGAACACTATGTGCTGTTTTCAGGTGATTCTTTTCCTGTTTGTTCTTGATTCTTAGCATTCCCCTAATTCCAGATAGAACATAAACGTGTTTACATAAATGGTATCTAATGTTACACAGTGGGTGTGGTTTATTCCTTACCATATTTCTACTGTACATGAGAGAAAGCTGGTAATCTTCAGCTGAGGTCAAAGATTGTCATATCAATATGATATAAAAATTTCATTTTGTAAGTTCTATTCAAGGAATGTAATTATAGGATTGTTTTAATGCGTGGTTATTATCCCAAGAATAGTCAGATTAGTTTAACTCATACTGGCAGATGGTTAGTGGGCAAAGAGAAATCCATGAATAACCTGGCACACGGAGCAGCATTAAAATATCACATATCTATGCACTGAAAATTATTGCAAATTATATTTGCATTATGTTTTCACAAAAGAGATTTCTTTCTGCTGGCACACAATAGCATAAAGGTACCTTAACCCTATCCTTGCATTATTCAATTCAATATATTCTGCTAAAAATGGATATTCTGTCACAGTTCTAGCAGTGCTGGATGGTAAATAACAAGCAAATCATCTGCTTCTCTGAATTGATTTTGAAGTTAATTTAGGAGTTTAATTTCTGAATATAGAAATTAAGTTGCTTCTGCAGAGAATATTTTGTTGTCAGCAATATTTAAGAGCAAATATTTCTTTTTGTGCAGTTCTCTGTTGGAGGTGTTTTGTAGTCACTTTCATTTACTTAAAATATAAAAGCTTTTGTTATAAACTTTAACATTCCTGACAACATAGAAAGGAAAAGTTTTTGAAATCCTATACACATCTCTCACTGCTGCATTTTATAAATAACAGGTACACTTTTGTAACAAACCTGAACCATTCAAACATTCAAACCACTTTACTGGATTTTACAAATTAGGTTAATAAAGTAATTCAGTTCTGCAAAGTTTTCTGATTTTTGTGATGCAGGAAGACACTTTTGTGCTCTAATAGTGTGAGGGCTCAGAGGTAAATATTGTCTGTAAGAGAGGGCTGCTGGGGTGTGTGCAGTCTGTCCTGCTCCTGGAAAGGTTTCTTCTCTGCTGAGACTCCACTCAGTTCAATTTCACGATAATTGATAGTCCTCAGGGCAACTTCACAACAACAACACATGCTCCAGCCCTCCCAATGTTGACAGGAACTTCCTACAAAGGAAAACAAAAAAAAGGAACAGAAAAAGGAGGAAACATTTTTAGTAGCCTGCTGTGATAGGACTAGAAGAAATTACTTTCAGATGCATGGGAAAGCAATTTGTTTATTCAAACAGATGTAATGCTAAAAAAATTAGGTTTAACTAAGGTATGAAGACAGAGTTTGGACTTTTTGGCAAAATTCAGCAGCCCCTGAGTTCCAAGGGTGTAGCCTGAGGTTGTTCCCTTAACACATTCTAAAGGCCTTCACATCCAATGTTCCAAAACCAGGGACTGTGTGGCTGCAAAGGATCTCGGCAGCTCAGGTGTTTCCTCTTGGTCTCAGTGGTGAGGGCCATAAATATGAAAGTCTGAAGGTGCCTCGAGAAGAGGGTACTGCAGACAAACTTCCTCGACCTACCAACAGTGAATTTAAACACTTAAATCCCAAAATCACTTGTGCAACCTGGTTCACTCACCCATGCATTGCCTCCACCCCTCAGTCTGAGAAGTTTTACGTGGTTATTTTACAGGAGACACAACTGACACTTTATTCAAGCCTACCTACAGTATTGCTGCATCCTGACGTGCCATTTTTCACCAAGCCAGCGATAATTTTACGGTTATTCGGACAGAATTATTCCTAGCTGCAGGAAGAGCCCCTCTCATTTCTGAGGCAGCTGTTCCCATTACCTCTGTCCACTCGTTGTTCTGGGCATCGTAGGACTCCACGGTGTCCAGGTAGGTGTGGCCATCGTAGCCCCCCACGGCGTAGAGCCTGTCCCCCAGGGGACAGATCCCAACCGCGTCCCGAGGCACGCTCAGAGGGGCCACCGTTGTCCAAGCATCTGTTTTGGGGTCATACCTAGGGAGTGTGATGATCAAATTCAGAAAAATGCATTGTGGAGGCAAATTTCAAATTTAAATTGCTGATATTCGCTTGTTTTCTCCTGAGTTGCTGTTCAGTTTCCACCAGGAACGAGTAGAATTGCGATGTGATTCAATTTTTGGTTTAGCCACTAGAGGGGCCTTCAAGCACACGGAAAATGGCCCTGTTTTCACTTTTTTGTTTGATTATAGTCTTTCCATCTCAATTACATTAATCCATCAGTACATTTTAAACACATGTGGAACCTGAGGGAATGATAACACAGCCACTAGTTGACTCAGCTAAGTTAATTTCAATATATTCTCATTTTCTTCCTCCCTAGAGCTTTTGGTTTTCTCTTTATTGTCAGAATTAATGTTTTCAGAAAAGTTTACTATGAAAGAAGCTGAATATCTTGAGTAGTAACTCTAAGTTTGTCACATAAAAGTCATGGCAGCATCTTACATTAGTACTTATTTTACTTCTGATCTTCAACAGAAGTTGCAGTGAATTCCAAGGTAGTTCCTGCTTTACCTCATCTAACTGAGAACAGAATTTGGCCATTGTTGTTCACAGCAGGGGTTGAACACCCCCTCAGTTTTCCTTTCTTGTCCCCAAGAGACAAGACTGTGTTATTTCTTATATTCTCACAACTTTTATCAGTATCAGTCAAATTATTGGACAAACAACTGAAAAGTGTTTAATTCCTACAATACATGGCACAAGCAGCCTAAACTTGAGTTTTGGCAGTGAAGAAATAGAAAGGTCAAGTGTTGAATTTGTCTCACTACTTCAGTTGCTTGCACCTGGCTCTTGGGTACCTCAAGCAGAAGGGAGGAGTTTGCTGCAGAGGTTTAATTCTTTTGTTATCACAAAAGTATTGGAAATCAGTTATTCCTGCTCAGAATATTATTTTAAAAAAGCAGAATACATTTTACAAACATAACATTCCAACTGTGAAGAGAATTTATTCTATAATTCCTTCCTGGAATGTAAACATTTAAAAAAAAAAAAAAAAAGAGGCAAAATAATTCCTTACCTCTCTACGCAGTCGGAGAGGCGGGAGCAGTGGTTGGAAGCAGGAGCATCGTGGCCTCCCACAGCGTACAGGAACCCGTTGTAGGTGGCCACGCCGACACCACCTCTCCTCTTGGACATGGAAGCACAAAGACTCCACTTGTTCGTGTGTGGATCAAAACATTCCATGGATTTCAGGCAGGAGCTCCCGTCTCGCCCACCAACTGCGTACAGCCTGGGACAGCAACCCACAAGCAGCAAACGATTTCAGTCTTTATTCTCCCACTAATAAGAATTTTATTTGGCTAACTTTATCCAGAACACTAAAATTGTTGTTATGCCCATTATTTGCTGCGCTCTGGAACTTCCTTTGCTCAAAGGCTTTTGCATGTTATATGAAGTTAGATTCTTCACTCGCAGTGTAAATGTTCAAGCAGCCACGTATGAAAACTAAGCTTAAAAACTCATGCCAGGTTCTCTAAATATGAGCAATAGAAAGAATTGAATTGAAAGATGCTGCATATGTTTGAAATGTATGGTAGTATTCCCTGAAACAGGGTTACAGAATATTTTACATCACATTAAAAGATTTTCTATTCTGTTAAAGGGCTCTAATAACATGAATAGACATCAAAAACATATATAAAACACATATTAAATATATTTTCCTCTAAGCCTGTATTTAAGAAAATCTGCTGGACAGAAGGTACCACCTTGTGTCATCTTGTCTGTTCAGCCCAAAGGCACTCAGCAAACAACTAAAGATTTAAACAGCTGATGCTGGTACAACTTGTAGGAATAAATTGTGGTAATCCATGTTAAAAAATGTTGGGGCAACTTGTAGGAATAAATTGTGGTAATACCTGCTAAAAAACTTTGGGGGTTGTGGCTTTTTGTCAATGAAATTTACAAAGCCTGAGCTTCTTTCTGGTCTCAGCTAACTTGGATGCTGCTGGACAATGACGATTCGAATGTAATAGAAGATGGGTTCAGGCCTTGAGTGGGCTGGTTTTTTCCACTCCCTTTCAAACCCTGGTTGTTGTTTTCTGCCATGAAATTGAATTTACTTAATGCACCTAATTAGAGACCTAGGGAACACGTGAACTTGCTCAGAGTAAATCACCTGAACCAGATCAGCTGAATTTTCCTTTAGAAGTGTCTGTTTTATTCTAGTGACTTAAAAAGCTTTCAGACAGCTCTGATATCTATTTTAGCTGGAAGATTCTTAACCACTGTCAGAATAATAAAAAATCCCCAGCTCTCTCTCTCTCCTGTTTGTTCCCTCGATAAAATTGAGTTTGGCTGTGCAGTTTGTTGTCTGATCCATATGAAACTTGAGGCTCTGATTTATTTTCTTTTCACATCATGCCATTGGATGCAGCCTTCTTGTTTACCCAGCTCTCACAGAGAAAGGAAATCTCTGTATATACAAAGTGATTGGTTGGGATCCTTTGTTTTCCATAACACATCTACAAACACGGTGGCGTTTCCCATTCTCTAAGGAAAAGACCAAATATAGCATTATTGATTGAGGTTTTCAATGGACCATTATTGGTCCAAAAGTGTTGCTCCACTGATATGTAAAGTCTTTATTTGTGGGGTTGAACAGGAAAAAATATGGTGTGATTTAGGGAAACAGGAAAAGGAGAAGCATTCTCTTGGTTGGACTGCAGCAGTAGCACTGAGTGATGGACATTTGATCTCCTGGTATGCCAGAAATTACATCACCAGACATGATTTAAGCCCTGCTGGAGACAGTTTCTCTCAGCAATGATTGAGAACAGAGTCAGGATCAGGCTGATTTCCTCTTTGACAAAGAGGTTTCCTGCTCGTTGTTGCTGTGGAAGGCACCAACAGGAGTTTCTGGTGGAGTTTCTGCTGAGAACATTTCCTCTAAGGTACACCAGGGACCTGGAGAGGCACTTCTGCCTCTCTTGGACTCCTGAGCTATGATTTGAATCCTACCCTTCTATGAATGCAAAACCCCAATTTGCATTTACAAATATCCCCTTGCTGACATCTTTGTTTCTGCTTTTTTATCCTTCTCTTTCTCTGGAATTTACAGACTGATCAGGGAAGCCAGCGGCAACGGTTCCAGGTAAATGCAGTTGTCTGCCTGTAACCGAGTGTTCCCAGCCCCTACAAACTGGCCCTGCTAAGAGCTTCCCACAGGTTTTAATAAGGAAGGTTGACCTAAGCCATATTCTCCATAATCTGAGGCCTTTTACAAGGCTTTTGTAAGATCTGCATGGGTTTCTGCTCCCATGTAAAAGGGCTTGAGTGGCTTTAGCATCTTAGCAGAATGTTTAAATATATTAACACTTGATTTTGCTGTATTCAAGAAATAGATGGAGGGCAGAGCAAATCTGGAAAGAATAAGACTTAAAGGAGGCTGTTTATTCCATACCTAATTAATAAACTCGTCTTCTTTCAATTAAACACACCATACACCTTCAACACTTTAAAAATTGGCTGTAAATTTGTATGACAGAGGAAAGACTTTGTTTTCATTCATGTTCTTTTATGTCTATTTAGACACAATGATTTTAAAGTGTAAACATAAACTGGGAATATTTTTTAAGTAGCTGATTTTATATCCCCATATGTTATATTCTAGGTAAAATTCTGACGTGCATGTAATAACATTTTCACATTGCTATAACTTAAAAGGGATGAATATGTTTAAAACCTGACTGCAGGTTTGAAATCAATTTACCACTCGGCAGAGGAAAGGCTTTCCTTTCTTCTATCTGCGCGTTATTTGTTTCCTTGAGGTCGTTAATTACCATAAGCCTGAAAAGAAACTTTAGGAAGCTGCATTTCCAAGGAAGGAAGCACACGAAAACCCAGAGAGAGGTTTGCTGTTGCCATACTTGCTGTTGAGCGCCGCCACCCCGACGGTGCTGCGGGGGGTGGACATGCTGGCCACGTAATTCCACTGCCGCGCCTGCGGGTCCCAGCGCTCCACCGTGTTGAGGTAACTCCACCCGTCGTGGCCACCAACGGCGTACATCGGTCCTTCCAGCATTGCCACTCCTTGAGAGACGCAATGAGGGACAAATTATCTCTTGGTTTCAGTGACCAGCAGCATATTCATTTCATATGTTAATTCCCTGTATGCAGATAAGCAATTTCAGCTGGTATTAAACGATCTGAAAGCTGCCTTTTCATTTGGCAGAATAAATAAAGGTAAACAAGCACTTCACATACAGTGCTCTTCTAAATAACCATTATCTTTTGCCAAAAGATTAGAGGAAAGCTGCTTTAGTTCTGATGTTCTCTTCTTGGACTTTTATCTCTTTCACTTCTGGTGACCTTGCTCTGAAATAAATTTGAGCCCCTAAATGGGAAATGATATTATTCTCCTACAAAAAGGCAAAACTTGAGTCAGGCAATGAAAAATATGCCCCAACAAACAACCTCTCTGAATTCTGAGCCAGCTGAAGCTCTATAGTGCTGCCAGCACGAAGCCTGGGTGGGTGGGTAGCTGGCTGTCCTTACCAGCTAAGCACCACAACATTTTAATGCCTTTTGGATAAGAGTTGGCTCCCATCTGCTGTCCTTGAGGCACAGCAGAGCCAACTTGGCTGTCACTGCAAAGCTCTGTGTGGACAAATCCTGGGCCATTGTGCTTCTCCAGAGAAGGGCTTTGGTGCCTCCCCTTTGGGAGCTGCTGCTGCTCTTTGCTCCCTTTGTTGGGTGAGGCAGAATATTTCAATCCAGCTGCTTAAAAGTTTTCTAAATCTGTCTTTCAGGCCTAAATATACATGGCCTGATTTCTTCAAAAGCGCCAACTCTCCACAAAATTTCCCTGAAGGTAAAAGGGGCTGGAAGTGTGAGGCAGCTTTGCAAACCAGGCACAGATTGAAGCCAAACTTTGGGCACTTAATGTTTATGGCTGTGACCTACATGTTGGGGAGAATTATGCCCCTGCAGTCAGGAATTATAAAGACTTCAATGAAAATTATTCCATCCATTTGCTCTTCTTCCCCTTTGCTGCCTCCTAGTATTTGGTTTCATAAATTTTGTGCCCTAGCTGGTAAGAACCCTACACTACCTCCTCTCCACCAAGCAGTGGAGAAGGTGACATAGGCCACAATGGTTTGCCAAATAATTCTGGATCAATCTTCCTCTATTATCCATAAAAATATTCCATGTCGTTTGAATTTACCAATGATTTCAAGCAATACCTCTTTCTGTGACTTGAGAGAAGTCAGTTTTTTCATCAGACCTTTTTCACTAGGCAATTCTCATAATTTTTTCAGAAATCATCATATTCCCTCTGTTGCAGTCCACTCAACTGTAAACTTAGCCTTATTTTTTATAGTTCCAGAAATAAATTCTAGATTTCATATTCATATTCTTCCTTCAGTGTGAATAATATTAAAGATTACTTTGCAGTAAAAAACCCATAGATGCTGAACCACGGCAGAGCGCTGTAAAACTTCTTGTAATGACAACATTAGAACTGGTGAAGTTGTACCTATTTCCATACACTGTTTGCTTCAGTGTGGGTAATGCCCTGATCTGAACTACAGAGGTGATTGATACCTCTGGGCTTAATTCATAATTTATTAAAAAAAAAATTACAGTAAGGTTGTTATTGTATTGTAAATGTATCTCTTGACTGTGAAATCACGTGAAGAGTTGATTATTTTCACTATAGCTTATATTTTGGAATTTTCCACAAGCAAAATTAACTCTGGAAGACCAGTGCTAATTAGGTTAATACTGATAAAATCTTAAAATTATGGAGTTAGGCAAATCTGTCTTTGAAATACATCTTCTACAGATATTGCTGCATGTTCCTAAATGCTGTTAGAAGTTTTCTCAGCAGTGTTTGGGTCAATCAAACCCATCTGTGTGTGCTGTGAGGCGTTTGCAGAGGCAGAGCCCCCTTACCCAGGCCGTGCCTGTGTGTTGACATCGGGGGCATCACCGTCCAAGCCTTGGTGACGGGGTTGAAGCACTCGACAATGTTGGAGGTTTTGAGCCCATCCCTGCCCCCCACGATGTAGAGCTTGTTGTCAATCACTGCAACCCCAAACTGCAGCCGCCGGCCGTTCATGGTCCCGATCTGGATCCAGCTGTTGGTCCTGAGGTCGTATTTCTCAATTGTCGTGGTACCTGTGACAAACAGAGACAGCCATGGAGGGAGCAGCACCCAGCAGTCAGTAGTCAGTTCAAAACATGATAAAATTATGAAATACTGAAATTTTGTGTCTGAGATTTTGCTGTGAACTTCAGTTCTCACGTGAGTGTGTGAAAGCTGCATTAATTGCACACATGATCGGCAAATCTATGAGAATAAACTGGGAGCAAGAAATGGAGAAATAAATTGGGGCAATATTTGTAGCACTGCAAATTTTGGGGATAAGTTAAATCTATTACTTAAATACCATGAGGGTAGGAGGTTTGTGAGTTTGTTTTGGGGGTTTCTTTATATTCCTTATGAATATGGTGCCTCACAACAATCTACTCTGTAACCATGTTTGTGCCTAAAGCATGAGGGATATTAAAATCAGACTCCATGTATCTGTCTGAGGAACTGGACAAGCATCTCCAGCAATCCTTTGGATATTTTCCCTTTTAGGATGGAGTCAGGCAGAGGACTGGGCTGTGTGTGAGTGCACATCTGGTTCCCACAGGTGTCTTCCCTGAGGCTCACCCGTGCAGCAGCCCTGCAGTAGCTGCTTGGCTGCTGTAACACATAAAGCCACATTTTCCATTTTTTCAGGTCACTGGACCTCCAGTAACATTTTCACTGAAACTCTTCAGAAGGCACGAGCTCTCTGCCATTCAGCACTGACACTTTTCCACGCACTGGCTCCCATCACCACTCAGGAGCCATAATTGCTCCTCTGAGAGCTGCTCAGCACAGCGACGGCACGGCTCAGTAAGATCCAAGGCAGAACTGCCAGTTCCACATCCAGTGCACCCTGGAGCTCAAATTCAGCCCAGTCGAAGGCAACCAGATGAGGAAAACAGAGCTGATTTCTTGTTCCTTGACTGGGATTTGAGAGCAGACAAGCAGTGTTTTGAAGATAACAACAGGCAGTTCATGGCTAAGAAATTATTTTTACAACAGGAAAACAACCATGCGATAAAGCAGAAAAGAAAAGTAGGATTTGGTTTAGAGATCTGTTAGAGATTACCTGATGTACTCCAGAATTTCAGTGAAATAAGAGTTTGTCTCATGCTATCTTTTCTCTTATCTGCATGTTTTTCCACATGCATAGGCTGGGAAAGAAACTACCAGCTCCATCTGCAATAAAAGACAGAAATTCTGCTTTCTCCCCTTTATTCAGAGCAGCTGGGTTTCTTTGCCTGTTCTTTCCATCTTGTTAGTCTGTTTGCTGCTCTTTGCTTTGATTCTTTCTCATTTATTCTATGCTAATTCGTGAGTGCCCCAAAGTTCTCCACTTCAAAGGAAATCTCTCACACTGACTAAAACACAGGGAAAATGCAGTCAGGTTTCAGTGTGCTCAGACGTACCCTGTGGGCTGTAATTCTCACACAGGCTGGGAGATTTGAAAGTCGCGAAAGTTAACGTGGTTTAGGCACATTCACATTTTTCAAAATTCCAGCCCGAAAGTGCCTCTTTGATCTTCTTTTGATCACTGGAATTTGAGATTTTTCTTCCTGTTCCACCTGAGATAAGCACAAAGCCAAACCTGGCGTTGCCTGAGACGCCAAACGTGGCGTGTCCCTTTATCACAGGCAGCGTGTTACTGCCAGAGGTGGGAGTCGGTCCCTTCTCAGAGCTGTGCCTCCAGTGCATCCTGGTCTCTTACTGCAGTTTCCTTTACCTCACAGTCCAGCCCAGGCTCCAAGTCTGAGTCAGAGCTGTGGAGGACAGCAGGGAGGAGCGGAAGTGCTGTTCTCCTTACCCATCAAAAGGCAAAAGTTCAAACAATTGGCTTCATTCCAAGGTCAGAAGTAAGAGAGGCACCCACAGGAAGTGCAGATGTTGACTGAAATAGCCCTTTCTTTGCATAACCTTTACTAGGAAAAAAAAAATTGGAAAATTGCATTCTTATTTTAGGGGAAGAGAGTTTAAAGATTATCTTGAATTTGTGGTTGTCTGATATAATTCATAAATACTCAGTATCGCTAATGAATCTACTTAATTGCAACAGTTTAACTCCAATTTGCTAAATTGTCCTAGGAATGAGTGTTTTCATGTTGTGCTGGCAATGAATGTGTATTCTGCACTTGATTTGATTGCACAGAGATAGGGAGGTAGCTCTGCAAGGTCTCTCATATGGGGAAAAATCAGTCGTCAGCAGCTTTTTTGTAAACCATGAAATGGATTATCTTCTTTGTGATTCTATTAAAAGTGAACTCACACAGCTAAAAGTAATTCTGTGCAGCAAGTCGCTAGACTTTAAACTAATTAGAGTTCTCTGGCTCCAAGCTGTGGGTTTGAAGTTGAGGTTCCTGAAGAAAATGATTTAATATTCTGCCTCCTAAATAGAATACTGCAATGTTTAAAGCTGTAACCTGATTGCAGTTGTGAAAATCAAATAATAGAAACTGGAATATGTTTATAATAATTAACTTTTGACTACAGACCTGAAAAAAAAACCTGTGTATGAAGTCCTGGAAAAAAGCTGCATTAATGAAAAATACAAGTCTTTCCACCTGAAATGTTATCATAAGGATTGATAAGCATTAGGTAAGAGCTCTCTGGAGTTCAGTGGTCCTTTTTGGTTTTATTTTTCTTCTTCTTTAAAATCTCAGCCTTCTTGCTTTGTCAGAATATAGACCACAAGGTTCAATATTAAATGAATCTTGAAACATTTCAAATATTTACTTTTTCTTCTGATTTGTAAATTCAACTATTTTTTGCAAAAATTCCTACTAAGTTTAGTTTTAAAATCAACCTCTCCACCAGACTTCTTCAGTATGCACCTAAATATAAGTGTATTGTTTACAAATATGATCCTTGCAAGAAGAAAGAACTTCTGACACATAGGATTCTGTTCTGCTATTTGCTTTTTCTTCTTTTTCACCCCAAATTGATATTTTCCCGTGGGAAATATTTAAATAATTGTCATATATTCCCTGGGTGTCTTTGATGCAATTAATTAATCCAATCCAATTAACTCATGGGCTTACCTTTAGTGGCATCCATACCTCCCACAGCATAAAGGGCACCCACTGTGGATTTTCTGGGCTTAGTTCGAGGGCTCTGCATCATGGAGCGTCTCTCTGGCAGGAGGTGGTACTTCATGGCCTCCATGAGAAGTTTCTGACACTCCAGGTCATCTGCAAACATTGGGCTGTTTTCTAGATCAGCCAGGAGCTAAGAAATGAAGAGAGAGCATCTTGATAAATATCTAAATCATTAAAATTGCATGTACTTTAATAATTAAAGCATTTGTAGCTACAAACACTCATTTTAAGCTCACCACTCACTTGAGATTTGCTTGGAATTCTGCTTCAATGCAAGCAAAACTATATAAATGTGGGGAGAAAACTCTATGAGTATGATGGCTCTGATTTTTTTTTTTTTTCCCTACCTCTTTCTTTGAACTTTTAAAAAAGGTTAAAAGCAGAAATGTAGTACTGCACCCTCCGAATGCAAAAGTCCTTCTGATGTGAGTAAATCTAATACAGAGTACTGGACATCTCTGTGAATATTAGAAGATATTAAATGCATTTAAAATTAAGTGTTTATAGTACTTTTATACTTTATCCAAGGTAGAGTATTTGCAGCATTGGTCACATAGATCCATAAGGTGTCCTGACTGACAGTCTCGATATTCTATATGCATTTCTGGTGGGATAGAAAGATTCTTCTATGACACAGGCACAGCAATGTCACCTTTCTATAAAACAGAATGTCCAGCTCTGGAACTTGATGGATGAATTGTCTCTTTCAGAATTAAGGGACAAGTAATAGCTCTACTCAGAATTGTCAGCAATAATTTAGGCTCTTTTGTATTTGTCTGCTTTTTATGGCAATAGAAAAACAAGCATTGTGGCTTATCTGTCCTGCAGTTTGGTAAATCTAAACAAATATCTTTACATGGGATCTAAATTGCTGTGCTATTAAGGGAGAGCTATTACAGCCCAACAAAGAAACACTTGGCTTTTGGAATAGACAGACATTTTTTAGAGGTAATTCTGAGCCTAACAATTACACTGGCAGTGGGGGGTTTCTTTTCATCTGTGTTTAAAAACAATGAAGATATGTACTATATAGCGTAAAAAAATAGAAAGGATTAAAAAATACCAATAATCTCCTGCCCAAACCAGAACCTTTCCACAGAACTCTTCTGCCTGCCTACAGGATGCTGGAGACAAGCACTTCAGCTGGCAGAGTTCCCTGTTAGAACCCTTCCCTGTGGATGCTGAAAGCTTGGTCGCAGGGAGCTTTGCCAGCTTTCTGCCGGTGTCTGTGTGAGAGTCCTTGCTTTCACATAGACACTGGCCGAAAACAGTCAGAAGTTTCTGTAAACCAATCCCTTTATCTTGCAGGTGCAAGATTGTTATGCAGTATTGTTGTGATACTGACCAGAGAAATATTTTGAAATGGGTGTTGTAGGATTTAACCAATCATTCTGAGAGGGAGATGATCAAGGACCAATGGCCTTGTGCCATTCAAGCGAACTAAGAGATATAAACGAGTCTGTAAATTAATAAATAATTCCTTTTCTTCCTGGATCAGACTCGTGTCGTTTCTCACTGTCCCCGGTACAACAGCAACACTTCCCACTGGTACCTGGGGTGGCAGCAGGGGCAGTCGGATGTAGGAGAGAAGCATTCCCAGGTCCCGCTGTCGGTTTTGCAAGTCGTGCCTCACCCACATCATCAGGGCCTGGAAAATGGCTTCTTCATCCGGCACGTTGATGTCGTCACTGGACAAGAGCTTGGCAATTTCATTAGCTGGGAGCAAAAGAAATTCCTGGTTTTTTATTACTTCTATGAAGTGTTCCTAAAAATAAAAGAAGATTTCAATGCACTGATGATTTTCACACGTAGAAATAGCTTTTTCTTAGATAATGTAGGCTTTGAGTATATTTCATTATTCCTGTCCCATTCCACAATACAGGGAAATGCTGTGGATATTCTAAAGACCACTGATCACCCTTCTGCTATTTAAGTGAGATTTTGGTTGCTTTTTGCTGCCTCACTCTTGTAGAACTGAGGAATAATTCTCATCTTCACACCACCATGCTGCAGTTGTCTTTGTCACGCTTCCTGTCAGCCTCTCCTGGCTTAGGGATTTGCCACTGGCACTTTTGTTCATCCGTGTGATCTTAACACTGTGGCTTAATAGAAATACTATTTGAAGATATAATGTGCGTTTTAGAAGCGCCAAGTGGGCATTCAGATCAACTGTGTCACTTCTGCTGCAGATTCAAAGGCTTTGAGCCAATTACACTGAAACCTTCCAATCCTTTTGCAATGAGCTGTGCCAGCTGTTGGCTGTAGGACTCTGCTCTTAGGGCAAGAAAATACAGCAAAGGAAATTCAGCTCACTTTTCTAACAGCACCATTTGGGCAATACAAAGTTGGACAAGTCCCAACAGAGGGGTCTCAGTTTTTGAGTTACTGCTGTTATAAAACTCCCCAACTCCAGAAAACTGACCACGTGTACTAAATCCCCAGAGTCTTTCACAGAATTATTCTTCAGTAAAAAACATATTGTACAGTTGGGTTACAATGATATCGGAGTTGATATCAATATACATGATATCAATATATATACTGTCAGGTCCCTTATCAAATTCCAAAGGAAAAAGGAAATTTGGTGAAGAGAGAGAGGGGGTTATGCTACATGCAAAGAGATGCATATAGGAATTCATGTCTGCATTTGAAATAGAATTTCTGTTTCTGTACCTAGAATTAATATATCTTCTTTAGGAACCGGATTGAAATAGGGCAGGTGAAGAAATTTTAGTAACTGATATTTTATTGTTTGTTTTCAGCAGTTTCTTCACTTTCTGTAACTCTTTTTCAAATGTAGCCAGGATGCAAATACAGAAGTATCAGTGATTAAAGGAGATGTCAACTTTGGTTTATTATGCATATCCTGCTTTAATAGTTGTGACATGCAGAGAATGGGGACAGGAAGGCCAGTCCACTTCTAGTTACAAATATAGCACAAGTTGTTTATCAGAACGAGTTCTATCTGCACGAAAAGATACCAGGCAGGAAACTGTTAATACTCTGCCATGGTGGCCAAAATATTGAAGGGGAAGGTTTCTGTTGTGTCTGGTTTTATTGAATGGATCTGGTGTTTACAGCACATCCCCTGAAAATGTAATGGTCTCTATATTTACAGGACAACTTTCTGGTCTTTCCCCTAAGTTACACATTTTCACCAACATGAAACAAACCCAAATGTTTCATTTATCCCCTTCCACAACTCTCATGTGTTTATGCATTGTTCTACTCTCTTATTCTCCAAAGGGTTTTGCAATATCTCTTCAACGGTTTGAAACAAAATTTTCTGTAAGTTTATTTCAGAGGTGCAGGGTTCCCCTTCTCTCTCTACGCTGCCAGCAGCAAACGTGGTGGGTGGGTTTATGGCACACCAGGTCCTGTTTCATGGCAGCATTCTCAGTCTGTTCCATGCAAGAACAGGAGGTGGCTCTAGAGGTGGTAGAAGTTGTTTTCAAAGAAAATAGTGTAAAACTCATGCCCAGTGCTGCTGAGTGTCACAGAGTCATCGTGATCCTTCATATTAGAGAGTTCTTAATGACTCAGCTGTCAACTCTGTGACACATGGTTCCAAAAAATAATAAAGGTTTAACTCCTGGGAAAGACTGGAGGGTTCAGATGGTTAGAAAAAAATATAAACAAAAAGAGCTCTCTTATTGTCATAAAATCATAAATCCAACTGTATGATTTTATTTCAGTTTTGCAGAAATCTGAACCATAATTTTGAGTGCCTGAAGCTGCCCCCCGTGTGCTCAGGCTGGTGGGAGGAAAGAGGCAACAGTAGAGGGGGGATTTCCTGATCTTGGCAGAGTATGAAAAGGTGTGGAGGAGCAAGGACAGCACTATCTTATGCAGGCTGAGAGAACCTCTATCTTAAATGCCCCGTTCCAAACTTTGAAATGTAAAGGGGATGTAGATTGCTGCTAAAGAAACCACTCATTGCTGTGGCAGGGAGGAGCACAGGCAGTGCCCTCAATCTGCTCATGCCACTCTCACTTCCCTCTGCAGGTGGACATGCACAATCCCTTGCTGGAGCATTCTCAGCATCCTGAAGCCTCTAAACTGGTCCTGACATCCTCCACTAATATTTCAAGCATAAAGCTGCCATGTGTCTCCTAACAAGTAGTTCTTTTTATATCTATTTAGCTGTAGCAGTTGCCATTTTTTGGGGTTTTAAGCTGTGATAGCACATCTTGTTGCCCTGAATATTTATCCCTCAATTTGGTTTCACAGCAAGTTATCTCGCTTCTCTCTTTCCCACACTCTGAATATTCATTTCTTGCTTTGAGCCAGAGGAGGATTATGTTCCAGTCAGGGACGTGCTTCTTTTTAGCATTCCAAATCTTTCCAATACATTCTTTATTTCGACTCTTTTTGTGCATGTCTCACCTTAAAATCAGCTTTAGAATTTTCTTTGTGTGCAATCAAAGGCGTAAGGATGGCCCATTGCTGTTTGTCTCTAGACATGAGCCGTGTTAAGGCCCTGTTACACTTTTTGGCAGGGATAGGTACCACTGGCACTGCACATTTTAGTCCACTAAAGGCGCCTTTCTACAAGGCAAACCTCTGAAACGGGGAACAACACAAGTGAATAATTCTTTCTGCAATTATGAGTGCAGAGCTGCCAGCTGTCCACCTTACCATGGTGTAGGTGTGGGCCACCTTCAGGAGCTCCGTGCAGCCCTGGGCGTCCCCGAACGAGCGGATCCCCAGGCAGTTGGAAGGGTGCAGCTGCTTCATGAGGAAGTTGCAGCACACCTCAATAACCTGGGAGAGCTGCAGGAGGCACGCAGCAGCCAGCAAACTCTCTATGGTGTCTTCCTTTAACTCGAGGATACCTGGGAAGTTTTCATTTAGGAAAAAAAAAAAGAAAGTTTTAAGTAATTTTCTTTGTATTTTCATTATTTAAAAGTTTGTCACTCTTTGATTTTTCTCTGAGATGTCCTGTGGTTCACAGATTCCCTTCCCTTTCTTGCTGAAGGATTCTTTATACAGATGTTTTAACAGACTTACAGGATTTGGTGGATTTTGAATAGCGTGATTGGGACATTTCTATTGGAACTTTAACAGCGTTAGGTCTGATTTGGATGGAAAAAAAAATAAAAAGAAAATTGTGATTAGGGAAAAACCTGGCCCAAAATGGAGCTCTGAGTAACCTGGTCTTGTGGAATGTGTTGGGGTTGGAGAAAGATTTTTTAAGCTCCCTTCTAACCCGAAGTAGGAAAATTCATATATTAATGAACAAAAATATATATGATATACTTTTCTCCTTCTATAAGAAGAAGTTCAGTGTGAGAAGCTGGGAAGCAGCAGCACTGGGGGCAGTATTTAATGAATTAAGGAATTACCTGTGTAGGCGTAGCGCACCAGAGCCTTCAGAGCCTCGGGGTCCACTCCCTCCATCTTGATCTCCTCCTGCTTTGCCTCCCGCACGTCGTTGGTGAACATCGCAGCAAAGTAATCAGAGACTGCGCTGAGAACCAGCCTGGAGGTGGGGCAGGGTAAGCAGGACACCAAATTACCTCATAATCTCAATACCGGGCAGAAAATCCAGCCTTATTGTGTTATAAATTGTGTGCACAATGGAAACAATTAGCTTAGGATTCGAATCTTATAGCCGTGAAGTTGAAAAGAGTAATTAGTAATCTAATTGTCTCCCAGAGTGCTTATTTGGGCAGATTTTCTTCACTGATCTTGCCATAGTTTGACAGCAGCAAGAAGAGAGGATGGACAATGCCAGTGGTTTGCACTTGAATTTCATTCTGTTTAAAATAATAGATATGAAAGGTTGATCGCATAATTTTATTCCACATTAGCTGAAGTCCTAATTAACTTTTCATTCACAACTAACCAGGATATTCCTAAATTGAGGCAGCTCTTGGAAACTTCAGGCATAAAGAGCTGTACCTGTGAGCTGGAATCTTTTGGTCCCCAGCGATCAGGAGCACGTCACAGAGCTGCTTCTGCTGCAGATAATTCTCCATTTTGCGGAAGGTTTGCTCGGCGTGGTTTGTGGACTGGAAATACTCGTCAGAGCCATTGGTGCTCATCCCAAGAGAGCTGCTGGTCGTGGACAGCCTGCCAGGGACAGAGGCAGTGATGAACACAGCGTTAGAAATGCACTAGGAATGCTGATTTTGGTGGGGTTTGTTGGAAAAGCAGCACAGAAATTTTTAAAATTAAAAGGTCCCACAATCCTGGTCTTACCATGGCTTCTTCCAGCTTTGTCTCTTTGGTATCTGGAAGTTTTCATTCATAAACCTGCACGTAAACTGTGCTTCACTACACTTGTCTGTAGTAGGTGGTGCTACTGACTTGTCTGCTTCCCTCAGTTTTGAGTGGATGCACTGTTTGCACAGCACTGATGTAATAAATGCAGCCTCCTGAGCACTCAAAAACAGAATCCTTAAAAAAACCCCCCATTTTGCTGTGATACTGATAGCTAAAATACCTCTTGGTATGAAATGTTGGCTATTACACCTTTAGGTCTTGTTTGTGATCTCTTCTTACGTTGTCCATTAAATTACGTGACTCAATAGGAATGATCCTGAAGACAATTTAATGAGCACCACATAATTCTAGAGCAATTTCCAAATTAAAAGCTCATGGAACCTGTACATTACATGGCCTTTAGAATCTGAGTGCAAATAACAGAGACAAATTAATTTCTCTGCCTTCCATGGAAATGTACAATATAAATATATTCCTCCCACTCCAGAATTTTGTTAGCTCTCCTACTTATAGAAAACCCATATTGTTTTTTCAAAATATCATTCCTTACAGTCTTTTAATATGGATTATATTTCAGATTGAAACACCTTTCTGACACTTCCTTAGGAAAATCTTTCTTTTTCTATCCATCTGTTTTTAGTGAAATAATAATGCATTTGTTGATATAAATGTATACGACATAGCTTGAAAATGCTGCAATATTTAACACTATTTTAGCTAAAGATTATTTAGAAAAACATTTTCTCAGTTTAACATCACATTTTGTTAGAATGTAAAGAACCCATTTTTTTTTAAATTTCCAAGCCCAACTAGGAAATAATGGCAGCTGGTTGACTAAATTTCCTGGTTGTCTTTGATACTGTTAATGCAAATTCATAAATTATTAGGAAAGATAAGATCTCTTCATGAAATCAGTGCATTAAATTTGGCAGAATATTGGATTACATCCACAATTTAACATCTAGTTCAGAAAACAGAGAAATAAAAACAGGTAAGTCAGCTTGAATTGGTAGTATCAGAAAATCGAGATGTTAGATCATACATTTTCAAAGATCATACCTCATTATATAGCTAATAGAATTCAAGGGAAATAATTAAAAATCAAATTATAATGTAATACTGAATTGAGACACAGCAGTTTTCCATCCCCTCTGCAAAATGTTTCTGTCTTTATTACAATTTCAAATCCATTTTAGCTTAGCTTAGTTTAGTTTTAAAGAAAAAGGAGAAAACCAAGTTCACCTCTAATGTGCTTCCTTTGTCATTTATGACTTACAAAAATGAATTTGTCTCAGTGTGTTTAATGACTCCACTTTCTTATTTGTTTTCTTTCAATGCTCCATAGAAAGTGACAAAGCTGCAAAATTGAATTATATGCTCATTAGTTTTGTATCAGCTGCTGGATGCCAAATTCATAATCTGTAATGTTTTGCTGTTTACCTCTTGAGCGTCCTTTAATGTTTTTCAGAAAATTGGTTTTTGAAAAAAATCTTCTTTTCAGATTCATTATATCCACTCTAAGTGTTGTATCTCAGTACATTGCACTTAGCATTGATGTTTGCAAAAAAAATTAAAATAATACTCAGCCATCCCTATTGTAAATAGACAATACTGGTTGTGTGAAATAAATAATTCCCCACAGTGTGTATTTATTTGTGGTTAGAGAATCATTTCCAAGGGAGAGAAAGTCTAATTATTTCATTTAGTCCTGGGTACTTTTTTCACAAGTTTAGTGGAGTCACATTTAACTACAGCAGAAATACCACTAATATAATTAATTATTTCAAAGGCAAAGGTCTTCAGAGACTGAAAAATACTGGAAGCAAAAGCAAGTTCTCCATTAATATTAATATTATAATTTCTGGTTTATCTCCAGCAGCTGATTCAAAATGGTAGATATATTATGGAGGGGGAAAATGAAATTCAAAGATAAATATTTATTTTTTTTCCTTAGTGTATGACTGTCAGACTCAAATATTGACCTTCAGAGTGTAGCACTGGGTAACGGTGAACTGCAAAGTCAGAGATCAAAATATCCTAAAGGAAGGAGTCAGGAAAAGCCCCCTGGAGTCTGTGTGGGATTCTGGCAGAGGATGCAGCACAGATAAAGATTTCTTCTTATAAAACATGCACAACTCTGGACAAGCAAAAGCTGAATATTCAGGAGTAAAAGTTTCCAAAAGTGCATTAGTCAGGAAGGAAAATATCAATGAATTGCTCTGAAGAATCAGGAGCCCAAATTGTTTAATGTCATCTTTGTGTGGGTGTTCACTGGGACCAGGAGCTGTAACACCATCAACATTCGCAATAATGGCTTAAGACGTGGATTAGCCTGGAGAGATAAATCTATATTTAAATTATTCCAAAGTCATTGAGTTGTATGAATTTCATTTTAGGTAGATAGCCAAGTGAAATAACTCCAGAGTTTTCCTGTAAGGATTTGTGAGGGATAGTCAAAATATGGTCCCATTTTTTAAAAGAAGCATGGAATTTCGAAGCAGACAATAAAAACAGAAAACTTGAAGAAATAATCAAAAAGCTTAAAGTGTCTCAGTGATAAGAAGGACATAAATACCAGCCAGCGTGGCTGGTCAGAATGAATCATGTCAGAGCATTGTATTTTATTCTTTTTTTCCAAGATATCAAAGCTTACTGGGAGAAAAACATGAGCTGTCAGAAGTCATCTCGCCTTTTGGATGACTTCTGACACTATTTCGCATGACATTTTCAAAATCGAGCTGGGATGGCAGGCTTTAAGTGTAATAAATATAAGAGATATGAGTAACTTGTTTAGCCACGCTTGAAATCCATCAGGGGTTCGGTTCCAGAGGCAGACGAGGTGCTGAGAGCATTCCAGGCAAATCCTGCTTCTGATGCTGCTCCAGGGTTTTATTCCAGAAAATCATGGGATGGAAACAGGGTTCAATTGTTACAAGGACTTATCATAGCAAGGCACAGGGTTTTTGGGAACATAATTCAAATTCAGAGAGGCACCTTTGCTCTTGTCCTCACTGAACTTTAGGGAAATTTTTACTTTTCAAAGAGCTGCCTACACCTCTGTTCAAATAATTACCTGAATGAAACAGAGGGAAGGAAATGACAGGTAACAGCGAGATTGTACTGGATCCTAAGCAAGCTGGGACTCAAAAACGGTGTTTGAAGGTAAAATTTCATCTTTTCTGTGATCAGAATTGATGTCATGAGTTTTGTGATTCATTCCAGGCCTACAATTCTTTAAATTTCTGAGTTATGTTAAATTTATTTTCTGTCATAATGAAGTACTCTTCACACTAATCAGCAGAGCACTCTTCATTAATCAGTATACAAAGGATAAATTCGGATTTCCTCATTATTTAATTAGAATGTGATAGCACATAAATGCCATTTATTTGCCATATCCATTTTAAAATTCAGTGCTTTATTAAACCTCATTCAGTGTGCCTGTGGCCAAAACCAGGAAGCAAACCTGATGATGAGGAAGCTTAGAAGCATAATATTGCATGAAAACAAGGTGATTTATTGGAGTCTTTTAATTCTGTTGTTGTTGACAAGGCTATTATTTACATTTTTATGGCGACCTCTTCTCGGGTATTTTTTTAAATGTGCCTATTTAAGCTGCTATGACATTTGTGAAATTCAGTTTAATCGAGTTCAGTTATTGGTGTCATGGTGTCATTTTGATTTGGGGTGTCCTTCCCTCTGCACTGTAAATCACACCAGTCACCAGCAGCAAACTGGGTACCAGTGAGTGGCACCAGCATCCTGAGGATCTGTCACAGCTGGGAGCTCAGAGGAGCTCTGTGGGGCACCGGAGGTGCTGGAGCTGTAGCAAGGCAAAACTGCAACTCCATCAGTTCAGTTTGTTTGTGCAGCAGTATTTACAGGGCAGCTCATCGTTTTCCTTTTCTCTCGTTTATTTTTGCTTATTCAAGAGAAGTGCAGCTCAGCCCCTTTCCCGCAGACAGCTCTGTCCTGTGTGAGCTCTGCCCCTCTGGCTGCTCGGTGTGGGGCAGGTCTGAGAGAAACTCTTTTCTCACAAAAATCACAGCATCTGTCACAGCTAAACCCCAGCAGCTGGCTGAGAATTAAAAATATTTCAGTTAGGAAGCCACTTCTGAACACAGATAAAATAATGATAAAGTTGATGCGCTTGTATTAATTGATGCTGATAAAATTACAGCACCTCAGAAACTGTCCCAGCCTCTGCCTTGAAATTTCTACTGCAGTTTTCTCCTTTATTTTTCATTCTTTGCACTGTGAAATTTTTAGGTGAAAACATTTGACCTAAAAGAGTATGGGAAATTGTTGATGACTGCTGAGGTTGTAACATTAACCTGAGGTTGTAATAATGATAGCAAATGATGTAACAAATGAAGAAATAAGTAATTATAATTTATTTCAGTTAATGGAGAAACTCCTGACTTCCCAACGAAACTGAAAGCTCTGACAATTCCTTTAGAACCTGGAGCTCTTGAAACTGCCTGTTTTTAGCAATGTTTTATTGCTAGGGTTAACATAAACCTGCCACTTCTCTCAGTCGGTGTTAGTTAAAAAACCTTTTCCCATCTGGGATTACAAGTGTAAATGTGCACATCATTAACTGCAGGAGCTCAGCAAAACACTGAAACCACTGGAGCTGGTTTGAGTTTTGTTCCTCCCCCAGACATGACAAGATACAGACAGATGTCATCACGATTCATGGCAGGATGAATTTGGGTTATGGTATTTTGAATTCTCCTAGGAATAGAAATCATGAATTTGTTGGGGTAATTCCACAGGAAAATGGGGGCTGCAGAGCCCCTGAGCAATTTGTGCTCTCAGCTGTGGCCACATCATGATTTTGTGGTACAAAGATGAGTCAATCCAAACACTCTCCTCAGGAAGATATTTTCCTTTGGAAATCGTATTTTTTGTTCTTTTTTTTAACAGAGGAGGCTAATTACAGAATTATTTTCCAGTCTCTGCAGATTAGTGTGTGAACTCCCTTGGTTGTTGATCTTTTTCTACTTTTTCTACTGCTGAGAGCTTAATGCATTCCTCTATTGGCATCTTGTGTCTACAGAAGGGTTTTATGCTCACTGTTTGTTTTATGCAGATAATTAAGAAATTGAATAATCCCATGTACGTAGAAAGGAGTTTCTAATGACTCTCTTCCTGGTACAGACTCATCTGAACATGAAACTTTGCTGTAAACACTCTAATGCATGGCTAAAGAACACTTATTTCTGTAGCAATGTCTAATCAGCCTGGAGAGAACACTGCCTGTATGCCCTGAGTGTTTTATTTAATAGATGAGTGTCCATATTCAGGGATGAAGTGAGTGTCTCAGACAAATCATTTCAATTAATGCCAGTTTAAATCACCATTCAAGAACATTATCCTGCAGGAGAATTAACACTGTATTCATTTACATTATGTAATAAAGAATAACTGAGTGAAACCTTTCAGGTGAAATGATAGGAGTATCTATATTATCATCTTAAAATTATCCTTTGTTCTGATAAGGCCAAGTGGTCACTGCAGTGCCTGATTTCCAAACTCACATTTGTAGTACATGATTGTTTTGGAGGGAAATTAAAAGTCATGAAGGAGAAACTGGGGGAGGCTGAGCACTTCTGGCTCAATTTCCTGGTGGCAAGTGTAAATCTTTCCAAAGAACAGAAAATGATGTGACCAGGAGGCATGATGTAGCCAGATTTCAAGCTGTCAGAATGGACAAAATGAAAAATAATGGCTCAATGCTGGATCTGGGCCTGTGGCATTCTTCTTTAGAGGACATAGAAAACAAAATACAGGCCAACGGCAAAAAAATACGGGTTTTCACTCCAAGGAAAGCTATTGCCAGATGAAACTAATTAACTCCATGTTTCTTCCTTCATTAAGCACTTTTCAGAAAGACTCCTGATGGGAGAGATTGAGGGGAAGAAGACCTGCTTTATGCTACCCCTTTTGACTGTTGCTGGAAAAAGGGGAGCAAAGAGGAGCAAAGGCAGATACCAGTATGAGAAAAATCCAAATGTGGTGTGGCTGTGCCTCCAGTGAGCAGAGCTTTGAAAAGGCAGAGAGCAGCAGTCTCAGTAGCAGTTATCCCTGCCCCTACCCATCTGAGCCTTGCAGATAATCAGATATGCATCCTGCTGGGAGATTTGTTAAGATATCTTGATTTATTAAACCTCAAACCAATACCATAATACCTTCATACATGCTTCTCACTTCCTTTTTTGTTTTTCATCAAAGGCAAACAAACATTATTCTTGGGCTTCTCACAACCATTTCATTTTTTACATCTTTTTCTTTTCTACATTTATCTGTTTAGGTCCTAAATAAAAAATAACAAGACTTACCTTATTTTCCCATTCAAGTTTAACATGATCCCCTAGCTGAAGCCACCACTTCAAATTTCATTTTGCTATGTGAGACACCCCCAGTCATGTAAAAATCTCCAGGTTTGTTCCAAAGTATCTCCTGGCCTGATTCAGCTGATCTGCTGGATACCTCATTCAAGGCTGAACTCTACTGCAATGGGGGGAAAAAACTGTGATTTTTAACCTATTTAGCCAGAGTGACCTGTCAGAATTACAGATTTATTAGAAATGAGAGAGAGAAAGAGGATGTGTATAAAGTTCTGAGCAGCCTCACAGGTAGAAATCACAGATGAAAAGTAGACTGAAGTTTTCTATTCTGTTTGAAGGTTTTGTAAGCCATATAAATTTATCTGTGGTCAATTCTTTCCTTCTCTTTATTGTGCAATTACACTCTGAGAGTGTTTCCTTCTGTTAAAGCCAAATATTTCTATGTGTTCATAGGTACAGATACCCTGATACCAAAGCACTCTCCAGCCAGTTGTTCTCTTCTGAGCTTCTCTGTCAGAAACCATAACTCAAACCTGATTTTGGAAAGGAACTCGAGTAACTTACCCTGCTGTCTTCATTTTTGCCTCAATTGAGGGCGTTTTCTTTCAAGTCAGTGCAATCAAACCAGCATACAGTGAATGCCCTTCCAAATTTACTGGAAGGGATTGTTAATGTTTTGAATTATGTAGACTGTTGTGCTTTAGCTCCTGTTCTTACCTTTGGCCACCGACTTGCACTTTTTAATATCTGAGAAGTATTTTAGTATTTATTATGATGTACATCATTGCTAATGTCAGAAATTAGCACCCACTGCACACCTCCTGTTCTTGCTCAGGAAAGCAGGGGGTTGAGACAGCACCTTGCAGGAGCTGCTCAGTGAGGAAACCTCTGTTCCTGAGTCCACAGCGCCTTTGTGAGACAGAGAGAGAATTGTCTTTACAACCTTTACAGACAGGACATTAGGTGTGCTTTTATTTGGCAGTATCAAGTGTATTTAACAGTGTTTCTGACAACGTGGCTTAATAAAACTTGTTCTCTTGGTGCCATTAGTGACTTGGCATTTATCTGGACAGATAATAGTGATAACTTGCTCCAGCAAGCCAGGGTCTGTGTCAGCCTCACTCACTGTAATTGAATTGGAATAAAAACATGAAATCTAAATAAATGTAGCACATTAAATCAAAAGAAAAACAAAGAAAGGCTTAAAGTGTGTAACTTATATGAATTGTGGAAAATATTGCTTATATTGTTATTGTTACTACAGCAGGTTTTTTTCCTGGAGTGCCATTAGTATTCACAAGGCTGGAGAGAGGCGAATTTGCATTGTAATGTGATTATATAAAAAATAACACGGCAATTTTATTGCATTTATTCAATAAAATACATATTACAACTTTGCTGAGGTAGTAATCTAAGCATAACTAAATGAAGCATGTGATAATATGCCATCATATCCAATTTTGAGAGAAGAAACCAATCTTTCCTTGGATGCGTTTTCTGCCTTGTGGAGAAGGAATTGATTATTTAGGCTCCTTGCAATCTGTGTTGTCTCAGTGAAAATGCACTACAAGATCAGCCTTAGACTCTTCACCAGGCTGTGAAATCTCCATCCTGAGAGGTTTTCAGGTCCTGACTGGGTAAAGCTCAGAGCAACCTGGGCTGATCTCACAGCTGACCCTGCTTTGAGCAGAAACTGGGCTGGAGACCTCCTGAGATCCTTTCCAACCCAAATTTTCCTGCGATCTTACAGTCCTGTGACTCCCAATAATTCAAAAACTAGAAAGAGGTAATAATATATTTAATGAGGATTTCAAACATAAAGTGAAAAGTCTTTAGTAGATTAACATAAACACTTATCTGTACCCATCTCAATGTTTTAAGGGTGGCCTTAAAGCATTGATGCTCTCATTTCTGGAAATTGTTGTGGTTTAGCTTTTCTTTCGGGAAATTTCTGACAGTTTTCTCTTGTGACTAGAGAAAACTGCTAATAGTTGTTTAATCTTCGTGCAATATCATAACATTTCTTTTACTGTGTTCCCACTGACCGTGTTTCCCCCAGCAAGATCAAATCAGAGCAAATCAAATGTTTTAGGGGCACCTCAGCCTTTCCTGCCACCTTTTGCTGGACGCTGTCTGCTGAGCACCTCTTTACTGAATAAAATTGATGTTCCCTCCAAATTCAATGTGAAATTCAATATTAAATTTAGCAGGCAAAGCTGTGACTATATTTATGTTACTTTGGGTCAGGATCCTTTTTTGCTGGGATTTTACCTTTCTATCTTGCCGGGAGTGTGCAGACCAGCTTTATATATTGCAAGTCTTTCCAAATAATCCACATTAGAGATTGGTCTTCCATTTGAGAGAGTATTTGTGGTATGGGAAAACTGCGATGATCTCACCAACAGTTTATAGAATAAAAAAGTAACATATAAGAAAGTTACAAGCCTAGAAATTAGAAATTTCACATTTCAACTATGTTATTCTCCAAAATTATTTTAAAATACGCTTAAGATTGAAAGCTATTTATTGGAAAAGGTAAAAGTTTATGGGTGTTACCATCAATAGATTTACAAACTGCCATAGCAGTAGCCAATAAAAGTGAAATAAAAGCCTTTAAATTAATGGCTTGACACATGGGGAAGAACAAAAGATGTTTTAGGAACTGTAGAGACTCCAAACAACTTGTAAAAATTGAAAGGTAGTTTATCAGTCTGATGCATTGTTCAAATATGTAAGGAAACTTTCAGATTTCAGATGCAGAATGAAATCTCAGCACTGTGCAGGTAAAGCCAGCACAGCTCTCCTGCTCCACTGAACAGACAAAATTGTCCTTCCAGCCCTGACTTTGTTGTTTTATTAACTGTGTTAAGGTCAGGTTTGGATTCACTGTAACATCGAGTGACAAAGTGCAAGGAAACTTTAAACAGCTGAGGAGCAACTGAGCTCCATCTGAATGAGGAAGTGAGAGGGACACTGGAGCTCTCCTGCTTTGTGGCATCCCACGGGAGCTTCCTCCCGAGCAACTTTATCGGCATTTTGTACCACCAACCACTCTACATCTCTTTTGTAGGAGAAATTGGGATCCTTTAAGTGAATAAAATAAATTAAGACAAAAGAAATTAGTCCTGACTTACAGCCTTGTCCTTTCTGTGCTTATCTCACCAGCTCATTGTGTTCTGGTTGAACAGCCTGGCTCCTGCAGGATCACCAGGCTGGAACTCCCCAGGAAGTTGTCTTGCTCTGCCCCTAAATCCAGGGTGACAGGTTGCACCAGGAGCCTGCACTGGCTGCACTGCTGGGGGATTTTACTGGCTCAAGCATCTCAGACACAAAGATCAAAAGTCAATCCTGAGCCTGTGCACCAGCACACAAAACAGGGTGGGGGTAAGGAATGGCACAGGGGGGAATTTCTGCTCTTTCCATAAACTGAATGATGAGCTGGACAATCTGGAGAGAATCTTTTGTGAGTGACTTTTGTGAGACAGTAATGAGAGTCATAACCCAGAACCAGCATTTTCATCTTTAAATGATCAATATATCCATTACAACCATGATAGAGCCCCCCAGTTTTTGTTCAGGGTATATATTTATTCTCTGCCCTGCTCAAAAGGGTGGCCAGAAATTGTGGCATCAGAGCCTTCCTCTCTCCTTTGCATTTTCACTGAGTACACGACAAAGGCAAAGCTCCTGCTCTGCAAAGATGAATGTCTAAACATGAACCAAATGGATCAAAACTGAAGGCAATGTTTGAACAAATATTCTCAGTCTGGAATCAGAGGGGTTTGATTGCAAAGCTTTTGATTTGGCCACGGCAGAGAGGGAAAGAACGAGCTCCCACCAAAGACGTGGAACATGACTAAGATAAAATTACTGAGGTATTTTTGCCTGCATGTGTGTGCATCTCTATTTCTCCACATTCTGCAGCGTTCTGAAAGGGTCTGACATGGAGACAGAGCTTTCCTGAGCATCTGTGCTAAATGAGCACTGTAAAAGAGGTTTCCCTAGCAACGCAAACCATATGTAATAGCTTAAAATAGCTTTTCTCCAACTCCTAGGATTTCTTAGAGGTTTGCTCGCAATTTCCATTTAAATCAAGGTATATTTGCCCAGTTCAAAAAGGTTCTTCATTTTCTCAGCTTCTATTAAAATGAACAGGGTTTGAAAATGCTCATTTCTTGCCAGAATGCCTCTTTTCCTCTTGACTTGTAACTTATCAGGTAAACTGAAGCATGGCAAACTGTGACAGTGGCTGTCCACTATCTCAAATGTATTGCCTTTGTTTGCTGTTCAGAACACTTTATTGGAAGTATTTTTTGGTCTTTACTTATTGTAATGGGAAAGTTCTAGCAGACTTTGATTTCTGTGATGTCAGGATAACGAGAAGATAAACTTTGCAACTATAAAATGTAACGAATCAATCACAGTGTACATGAATTCCACTCTGCATTGGAGTAGCTGTTTGCAGGCAAATCTGGATATTTGAAAACCCTGCTCAGTTCCTGTTGTGTCCCCAGGAAAATGCTCTTTTACGTGAGTCAGCTGTGATACCTGGAGGCTGAGTGGGTGCTCTCAGGTAATATTAGAAGCAGGCAACAAATCTGAGACATAACCCATATATTGGTGCTCAGATCCTAGTCATGTAGGTAAAAATTTGATTAAATCAAATGTTAATATCCAGGTAAGAAATCTAGATTCTTTTCCCAAGGTTTTCGAAATATATACAGCAAAACTGAAGGGAGGAGCACATATCAGCCATTGCTTTCTTTTCCACTAAACATGTTTGCTTGGCCTAAATGGGTTGTCGTTGAGAATGTGATGAGGCAAGCTTTTTATCCTGTGAAACAGCATGAGAATACAGTGCCTATTTCCTGACAAAACATTTTTAAGCTGTATTAATTTGGATGCTATAGCATACATTTAAACCTCAACTGAAGGCAGGATGTTCCTTTAAATACTTTCAGTTATCCTCTTGTTCCCTGTGAGCAGCAGGCAGGTTTTAGTGAAATATCCTGACTTGTCACATAGGATGGAAACAATTACTACAATGAAATCAAAGATGTTTGAAGCTAAGAATTATTGGATGGGCAGAATTTTTGTACAGAGCCAGGCTCTCTGGTCTTGTTCTATCTATTTTAATTTGCTTTGAATTGAGTTTTGACTATCAAGCATTTGCTTGGAAAAGGAGGGAAGGAGGTGGCCTGGGAGCAGATTTGCTGTCACAGCAGGGTGGGAAGTTCCAGTGCTGGTGGATCTGCTGACAGAGTCACTGAGGTGGAGTTTGATGTCACAGAGAAAGAAATATGGTTATAACTCTGTTTTAGAGATTATTTTGTTTCAGTTTATATCCTATACTTATCTTCAGCTCTTTCTGTGAATCCCAACAATTGTTCAGCTTCATTTTTTTATTCTTTTGCCCTGCACACCACCAGGTGTACCACAAGTAAGTCACAGTCTTATCTAATTGCCAGATATTGTCATTCTCTGAGTACATTAGAGAATTATTTTATTCTAGCAGAATGAAAGGAGCTAAACCAAACTGGTCTAGTTTAGTTGGGCTAATTTAGCTGTTTGATTGTAACAAACAAACCCCTTTATTTTTTAAATGTGAAGGATTTTAGCAATGTTACTCATTACAGTATTCCAAAGTAAACAATTCAGCCACAAACCAAGGGTGAAAATAAATAGTTTCTTTGTTTTAGGATGCTGTCTGGCTATAACTTTCAAGCCAAGCAAAACCTTCTCCCCTTTTTCCCAGAATGTTTCCCCAACCATCTGATTCCCTGTTGGTCTTTCAGTTGCATATGCTCAGTGTGTCTGTAAAAACTGCTCTGCATCGGGCACATGTGTTTAATCATCTCCTTAACTTTTTCTGGAGACATTAAGAAGTGATTTTAAGAACTGTAATAACTCTTTAAAAAGTCATTTAACAGCTGTCTTTGCTGAGAGCGAGCTCTGCAGAGTGAAAATGAGAAGATAATTGAATCATAAAAAAATTGTTTTGAAATGACTGGAATTGTCCTAGATTCTTAAATTACTATTAAATGGTATTTTTTTTCCCTTGCCTGTAATAATTCATCATTGAAAGCTAGGCATGTTAAATGCAGGCCTGTAAAGTATTGTGTGTTTTCTAGTAAGTCAGATTATTTCTCATTATAGACTTCTTGGTGGGTAAACAGGGTTAGACTTGATGACATCCAGAGGCCCTTTTCAGCTTAAATTTTCCTATGATTCTATTTATCTAGCTATGAAAAAAAAAAATTAAATAAATATCCAGTCCTTCCACAGGGTGAATATAAAATTGATTTCAAAATACAATTCTACTCATTTCTTTCATCTTTATTAACTTTTTCAACCCACTTTAACACCCCATTTTTTTGCTTCTTCAAGTTCCTCAAAAGATAGGTCATAATAGAAGGTGAGAGTAGAAATGCACCCCAAGGATGCCTTTGAGACATTTTGATTCTAATTTCTGTATCAAGAGCTCTTGTGTGAGGTCACAGCATTTGTTTAGTCAGAATTAATTCATTGGTCACTGTTCAGTGCATTTGCACTCGGCCTCGAAAGGCCTCCTCCTCTTTGTGAATTACCAGCTGCTGGGAAAAAGGTGATTTTCCTCTTAGATTTTAATCCTGCATCAGACACCACTTATGATAATTTTATAGATTTTCCACACTTAGCAAACATTAGATATCAAATTTTCTTCCTTGCCCTCACCTATTCCAGTTACGAGTGAATTCCTGTAAAATGCTGTCAAAATTCAGCTTTGTCTCACCAAGTATCTCACGTGGTTCACGTGCCTTTGTTCAGCTCCTGAGCACAACCAGAGGAATCCCTGGCACTGGCAGGGGCAGCACTCAGGGACCCAGAGGGTGTTCACCCATCCCCAGTGCCTGGGGTGTCACCCTCACCCTGCCCCAAATGGAGCTTCCACCTCCCCAAAGCTCTGGGAGGCTGCTCCAGCTGCACTTCTGGGTCCTCTCAGATTGGTGACAACATCTTAAACAACGCAGTGGCAAATTCATATTTTGACCTTTAGCTGAAGATCATTGTTAGAAGACAATTGGGTGTTGCTTGTCCCTGAGGTGACAATGAAGCATTTTGGTTATCCATTGCAGGCTTGCAGAAAATCGTCTTTTTAAAACATTCTGCTGGAATTGATATTAAATTGCTATGAATACTAAAGAAACTGCAAAATTCTCCACAAGACACAAGCATAATTTCTTTTCCTTGTTGTTCCTTCTTTCCAAATTATACAGTGTAAAATTCATATAATTATTATTCCTAAGCACTTAGAAATAAAACTTAACAGTCAGCAAGAATTTGCCAAGAATAACATGTCAAAGTAAACTGAAGTGCATCATTAATAGGTTTTACTAGACATTCTGGAGAACAGAAAAGAAGTTGTCATTTATGTCTTGAATACGAGAATATTATTTTGCAGTGTCTCATATCAGATAGTGCTAAGTTCAAACTCAAGGTTGGTCTGGAGTAACCCATTTTAGAACAAGCGTGAAGCTGGTTTGAAATCATGCTATTAAAGCGATTATCAATGGTTCACTGACAAATAGGAAGGTAAATAAAACTGGGTTCCTAAGAAACTTAGCACTGAAGCTCCTCTATAACTTCTCATAAATTTTCTAAATCACTTGAAGGGAGAAAGAAATAAAGAGAAACCTTTGATATTATATATTATAATTGGAGGTCATGCCAAGCTGAGAAGACCTGCAAGTATGGTGGGGTATTGGATCAGAATTGAATACTAAATCAGTAAATCAGGGTTATTAAACAACATCAGAACTGAATATTAGCTCAGCCAGCTGGAGACATTATCTGATAAACACAAGATGGAATTTATTTGTGCAAAGTACTGGTTTTAGGAAAAAATAACTGCAAAAATGTACAGATGGTTTGGGAACAGGTCTCTGGTACAGAGGCAGGAGTTTCACATGAATCACAAGCCAGGCATGAGCAACAGCACCATGCTGTTGATAAAAGAAAAACAACCACTGAGGATATTCAAAGAGATTTGAGTCAGGATGACACAGAAGTAATCCAGCTCTCCACCAGAGCTGCCAGACTCCAACAGGAGCACATCCAGGTCTGGCCACAGAGCTGCAAGGCCAGACAGACCTGCTGGAGACAGGCAGGACAGCAATGAAATATCAAAGCTGTCAGAAATAGGAATTCTGAGACAAGACTGCAAGAGTTGCAGCTCTTTAGACTTACAGCAATTTTCAAACATAAACAAAGGGTGTAAAGAAGAAAAGTGTGGCAATAAGAAGAATAAGGGGAGCAATATCCTACCTAAAGCCAAGGGAGAAAGACCAAGGCATTAATGAGACTAAATTGTACTGTAGACAAGCAAGGAAGCATCTAAATGTAGCTGGTCCAACTTTGACACAGAAGGATTGAAATGCTGTCTGACTACATGTCCAGCATTCTTTATCATGCTTCTAAAATACTTATTTGTTAAAATTAAGATTTTTTGAGTTTTTTTCAAAATGCTGGCGTTTCGGTGAAAAGAAAATTGGAGTACTGTTTTAAAAGTAAAGACTGCTGTGATGTGAGATTAGGAATCATCATTTCTAAACGTTTGCCTTGGGCATCAGAGGTGGTTCATGGAACTGAATTCTTACCCACAACAGGGAAAGAGTGTCGTGATGTACCCCTGTGAATGCAGCCCTTTGTCACCTTCTCTGCACAGGGCACATCACAGTCCTGCCATTTACTGCTGCCTTGGGGTCCATCACCAGTCATTCTTGTGCTTCACTGTTTACTTGGATACCCAGAACTTCCCTCTCAGTGCCAAAAGCCCTCTCAGTCTGGTTTGACCAGTGGTTTCATGGAATAACTCATATGTTCCATTTTCACCAGGAAAATTATCACCTATTTTCTTCTTCTTTATTTCACACTGGAATGTGAGCCAAGACTGTCATCTGCTACTGGAGTTAAAAGCAGAACTCGAGGGAAAACCCTCACATAGGAGACAACATCTGAAATAGTCATGTACACGTGTGTGTGTTTATATGTGTGTCAGAGGCAGTGAAGAAAATAGTCTGATAGTTATTTCCATATGTCTGACAAAACCAAAAAAAATGTGAGTTTTCAAGTCCTAGGATGAACGATCAAAATAGCTGTACATCAAAAATAGCCACCCCAGAAAGGGATTGCCTTTGGGAGGATACTCCCCCCAAGTATCTGTTTCCATGTGCATCAGTACTGACTGCTTGGGTTACGATATCAAAAGATTCCATTAAAATTAATTAGAAGTATATTTTGTCTCATATGGGAAATTAGAAAACGTTTGTATTTAGCAAAACTAGAGTTTGTCCCAAACTAGGTTTTGTCAGTAATTTTTCAGCCACATAATAAGGAAGAAAAATTCTTAAGAGAAAAATGATGAATGGATGCTACATTTACTATTGAAATCTAACTGCCTTTGGGCAACTAGGAATACTTCAGCAGCACACATGGTCTGCAAGAGCACACTTGTGGAATCAGAAACCTGGCAGGCATGCAGGAAGGGATGTGGTAACGTGGCATAATGTTAATAAGTGCTGGGCACAGTGCTCTCATGGAGAACTCAATATCTGTGAGTCCAGAACTAATTAAGGGAAGTAACTGAAGTAATTGAATATCAAAATTCTTCTTTTTAGGAGGCTTCAGTGCTTTGCCAGTTGGTGTGTGCATGTGTGTGATCATGGGGTGCACACAAGAGCAAAGTTTCTGTTAAAATCTAACAATCAAATCCTGCTAGGGTGTGCTGATGCCTCTGGATCACTGCCAGATCACTTTCTTTGAAAGAAATGGAAATGCTCCCTGGTCTCCCTGGCAGAGGAGCCTGAACCTCACAAGATTCCAAACAGGGTAGATCAGAGATGTCCTGAACAGCTCAAGAGCTCAGCTCCCCCAGCCCTGCCTGCTGCACCAGCAGCAATCCACAGGTCATTTCCCATGGGTTCCTTCAGAGCTCACTGCAGCTCCCTCTTTAACCCAAACCTGAAATCTCTGAAGGAGTTTCCTCTGCCTTGGCATGGCCAAATTCCCCAGGTTTAGCTCTCTGATCACCCCAGGAATACCAGAAAATGAGATACTGGGAAACACACTCTACAAACAAAATAACTTGGTGGCTATTCAGCTTTAGCTGGTGTCTCTGTTTTATATCCGTGAAGAAGAGGTCCCAGTCCTCATTCAAGGAGCAGATTGGTGAGAATCAGATGAGGTCAGTAAATATACATTGTCCACTGTTCATCTTTTTTCCAAACTATAGATGCAACTTCCATAAGGATCTTCCAGCAGGCCAAGGCCCACCATTTTAGATGCTTCTAGAAGGCTCCTTGAGCAGGTTCCCTGGGCAGCACTGGACCAGACATTCCCCAGCATGCTGAGAGGCTTTCCTTACCCTTGTGCCAACAAACCACTTATTTATGGCCCAGGGTGTATTGGTTGACCACACATTAACTGCTAATGATTAGGACAAAACCAATGAGTTTTAGTCACTTGAGCCTCATTTACTTTGTCACTTGTCATGGGATGTAATTCAGGAGCAAGCCCATGGACCAGAAGGGTTTCTTTAAGACTTGCAGTATTTAGTTTAGGGGCAGGAATACCAAAATGGATTGAAGAAAGCAGAAATAAGTGTACTGATGACCATGTATTCCAAATGGAACTGTTGTTTGGAACTTTGTTTAAATTTCCTCCTCGACAACCAACCCTTATTTCATCAAACCCCTGCGTGCTCTCTGTCCATCACTGACAGCATTAAGTCCTGAGGTTTCTAGAGAAAGACAGCTCAAGTTTTTCTGAATAAATTCAGAGTATTGGTTTTGTTTCCAAAGTTTTTCGTGGGAAGCATTAAACTCTAGGTAGAAACTCTTTCATGTTCTGCTCAGAGTTGAGGTACTGGCCAGATTCTCTCCTTTTCTATTCTTTTGGATGTCCACACAACACTCAGCAGAGTCCTGCTTTAGATCCACCTAAAAATGGGACTGCTCCAGGCAGAGGTAAAACCACAGGTTTAGAGACAGCTGCTTTGAAGGTGCAGTGCTTTTATGATATAAAAAACAAGTTTGTCTTTGGTGTCCTCAGGTGTGGATGTGAAAGAATTTGGCCGCAGTACCTGCACAGCTCCTCCTGTGCTGGCTTTAGCAGCGTGAGGACAGGGGCTCAGGGGGTCCTGGAAACACCTGATTTTTATGTGTTAATCACCCATTGATTGCAATTGATTGGGACTATCTGGAACTTTTAAAGGAAAAGGAGATCTGGAATGATTTAAAGGGATGATTTCAAAGGTATAAGATGAGAAATTGTTTTGAAGAGATGAAAATATATCCAGACATAGATATCCACATCCTAGATATAGATAGATGTAGATATAAGGCTTCTTCTCCTTTTTTCTTCTCAGTATTTCATTTCTACCCAGCCAATTAATGTATTAATTCGTGTGTGGCCTGTGCTGGATGCTGTAGGGGAAGGGAACAGTGTTTTACTAATGATTTCTGTTGGTACTTGTTTAAGAAATTGGAGCTACATTGTCTTTAATGGTCAGTTTTATTTTCTTAAACTAAATTTTAATTATGGAGAAACTCATAGTCATGAATCACTTTCTCAACAATTTCTTACCAGTTCCTCTTTTTAAAGTGAATGTTAAGATAGATTTTAACCTACAACACGCAACAAAGGCTTTTACAGAAATCCTAAAAACCCCACTTACTTGACTATAACAATATATGATATATACAGTCCCAAAACTATCCTAAAAGCTGCAACTTCAAACAGCTCAAGAGCAGAACTTAAATTGGAACGGATATGAAGGTACAAAACTTCAGGAGGTCTGAGCAGAAACTTTATATATAGCTGGAGAAAATGTCACATCTTATTTTAGAAGGCAGTGGTTTATTGCCTCCCAAACTGAACTGATTAGGGTTTTTTTTTTTTACCTCCTTCTTCACATGGTGTAGAATCTTATTTTGTTGAATAGCTGCTCTTATTTTTCTTCAAAGTAAATCAATTTTCCTTCTCAGGTGTGTCTAAAATCACCTTTTCTTCAGGAAATTGGTACTAGCACTTGAAATGCTGTACCAAGGCAATGCTGCTTCCCCATTCCAAACCAGTGCCCTTGGAAACACACAGAGCTCCCACAGTCCTTCCTCAGTGCTTTTATTCTGCAATGGCTTTATCTGGTACCTATTGACTACAGGGACTGTTTTCCAAGTGACATTTTGGAATGCAGTTTTTGCTGCTCAGTCTGCAGATGTTCCCCACAGCAGATGCACAACTTGAAAAATAATAACTGCTAAAAATATGCAAGATGTCAGCTTGGTTTTTACTGAGAGAATTATAACTTCAAGTAAGATAAATTTGTATTTAAATGCAGTGTAATACATTTAAATTTTTCCCAAAGACTGATGGCAATCTCATTAAACAGTGCAAATAATCATATCATAAATGCTTGATTTGAGTCCAAGGTGGGGTGAAGGTGGGGTAAAAATGTTGCTGTATAAGTTAAAAATACTGACATGAGTTTTGAAAAAGAACACATAAAAAGGCTTAATCAAGTAAGTGGTATTAATATTGTGTTCTCTGTTATTCGCAACTTAAAAATAGCTCTTCCTTTGTGCTTACACCTTTAAGAGCTCATAGCTGTAATGTTTTTTCACCTGACCTTGCAGAAAACATTTGTCTTAGCACACTAAATAAGCTGTGAAAGTACTGGGATTTCAAACAAACCCTTAAAAAAGCAAAGAATGATGCTTCCTTTCCACTTAGTTCAAGGTTAATGTTACTTGCCAGGGAGACAGTAAAAGAAAATCAGTGAGAAATCTGAGAGATCAATGGCAACCACAGAGCCCAGGCACCTCCAGCAGCTCCCATTTGTCAAAGTTGCGCCCATTGATAAAGTCAGAATGAGGGCAGGATTTCAGGAGGCTCCTTTTTTCATTGCACTCACACACAATAAATCAAGAGAAAAAACTGATATGCTGTGAATGGTGATAGAGAGAATTTGACACACTGGCAGATTTTATGCATATGGAAGAGTTATGGAATGATGTACCTTGAGCAAAGATCAAAATTTCATGACAATGTTTCTGTTCATTTTTCTGATGTGCGAGTGTTCCTTCTCTTTGAGTGTGGGTGTGCACATATATAAAGTGAGATTAATGCAGTGAGGAACTCCGGTAAAAACAAAGACAGTTTTAGGGAATAACTTGGAAACGAGTCTGGCTTTCCAAGCGCAGACTTTAAAACTCCTACCTCTCTGCAGATTCATCTGCATTTTCTTCTGTGATCATCTGCAGCTCCTGTGTGGTTTTACTTGAATCTTCTTTAACAGAGTTTTCCTCTGTGCTTGTTTTGGGAATATCCTCATTTGATCGCAGCTGCTCTATGAGGTTCTGCTGGTGCCAGGTCTGGATGGATCGGTGGTGCACCGGCGTTGGCCCCGGCACGGGGGCCAGGATGTTGTGGTGGACGGGGCTGCTGGTTTTCCTCAGCCCATTTCTGTCCCGAGAGTGGCTCTTCAACCTGTTCTGCACCGGAGTCCCCCTGTGCTCATATCCTTCCTGCTGGTGGCAGCCCCCGGAGCCGGCGGAGCCCTGCGAGGGGTGACTGAACCACCTCCAGCGGAGCCTCAGGATCTGCTTCACATCAAACTCCTTCTTGCCAGAGACTGACATTTTTTTTTTTTTTTCCAGAGGGGAAAAAAAAAAAAGAAAAAAAAAAAAAGACAAAAGCCTATTCTTTTAGGAAGGAAACGGATTCTTTGTTATCTCTTCTGTCTCAACTCCTCTTCTTAAGAAAAGCCAACAAAAGAACAAACACCGGTAGCTCTCTCCCCCTCTCTCCTGGCGAATACACGGCGAGCTCTCGCAGCCGATGCTAAGCTGCTGTTAACTGTATAGGTGGGAATCCATACTGACAGGATGATGAGGTCAGACCTTAAACAAGTAAATCAGCTTAGCGCAGGAAAGCAGCAACCATAACACTCCCCAGCTGCCGGGCTTACACACGCACAGCGCTCCGGCGCGGCTCCCAATATATAACCCAGCCTCACATGATCCTCGGGGAGCCCGAGCTGCAACTTAAGATGCAGGGAAGCACGCACAAATAAAGTGACAAGACTTTCTATCTATCTCACGGCGTTTTCCATCAAGCCAGCTAATTAGCGGTGCTGCGTTTCACGGGAGATTTAGGGAGGGTTCTTTCAGGCGGATTTCTGGCAGCGATGCGCTGCAAAACTCTCCTGCAGCTCACGCGTTTCCTTAAGGGTCTGCATTTGTTTGTCTTGCTGTGTAAAATTCCTACAAATGGCCTCGGTGTGGTAGCACTTACCTAAAGGAGAGGCAGCGTTTGAATGCATGGTGCAGGACTGGCTGCCTTTTCTCACCTACAGATAGATTTCTCCATACAATTGCAGGGCTGCGAGAAGAGAGGGAGGGAGCTCAGGAAAATCGGAGATGGGCTCCCTGAATGACTGGATCTGTAGAAAACACAGTTTCCTGGCTAAGTGCCTGTGCAAACACCCCTTCCCATCCTGCTCTTAATTTCTCACGGACAGTGAAACGCTCGTGGGGTTTTTTTGAAAACATCATTCTTTTCTTTCTTTTGATAGCGTGCACTGTAACGTGTTTTCAGCAAATTTAATAGAGGAGATATATTCATTCCCATCCCTTGGTTACCAGGCAGGGCTGTGAGAACTGTTCCCCGTGTGGTTTGAAATCATGTGCATAGAATGTTTTCATGTGCCAATTGAAAATAAATGACTGGACTAGATTTTTTTTTTTTTTATGTTGTATTCTCCCAGGTCAGCTACTGGTGGTCAATCCAACTGTAAGCAGAGTGCAGAAATAGAAAAAGCTGTAAGAGTCAGTAGAAAAAGCCCTAACACAGTCAGTAGAACAGGATTCAGAGGTAAAGGAGGGTACCCCTCTCCAACACATCTTCTTACCTCTCCTCTCAGACTTTCTGACATCAATTTCCTTTGTCTTTGCTGTGAGTTTTTCTTTTTTTTTTTATTACCTAAATTCCATGATGGGACGTTGAACCTTCAAATAAAATCTGCTTTTTATTCTTTTTGGACTGCATATAATACAAGCAAGGAAATGTGGAGCTTAAAAAAAAACAAAAGAAGAAGAAGAAGAAGAAGAAGAAGAAGAAGAAGAAGCAAAATGAGAGGATAGGAGTAAGAAATCATCAGGTTTTTTTGCTGCTCTCTCCTGCTCCTGTCCTATTCATGGTATTTAAGCAAAGGATATGCAGCATCATGGACTGGATGCACGTGGGAGAAATTACAGGATGAGTGAAGAACAGTAAAATAATTGAAAGATATTTCACTATCTAGATACATTGAGGGAAAGACTTTGTACCAAAGAAAACCTCTGTGAAAGGCTTGGCCATAAAAGGCAGAAAGGAAGAAGCTGAGGGAAGGTTTGACAGACGTAGCCAGTGCATATTTGTTGCTATAGAGAACACTGAGGCTGAGCTGTTGCAATTAAATGTACATTAACAAGGCTTCTTTTAGGTGTTCTAGGAATAGAGAGAAGCTGGAAAACTTACTCAACTTCTAACAAGTCTCATTAAGAAGGTGTATAAAGGCCTGGTGGTGCATTTAATAGGGGGGTTCAATTCAAGCTCGTTGAGAGTATGAGCTAATAAAGAAGCTGCTCCCAGACTTCAGGGATATTAAAGGATTTATAAGCAGTGAGTGGATCAGTGAAAAGGTTGGGCATTGAGCGAGAGAGATTATTGTATATCCAAAAGTCAGTGTAAAACATTTTCACAGTTTAATAATCTTTTACAACAGTCTAAAACTTTCTGGAGACCCGAGTGTTCCAGGTGTTCTTTCTTGTATTACAAGTATATAATATTCAATATAATGTTTCTTGACTTCTCAATTTCAGCCCGCACACCTAAGGATGTTTTCCTTTTCAATTTCACACAAGTAATGAGGCTTAGTGGTATCTCTATATATTCCTCAGGATTGCCTACATGGCAATCTGACATCTATTTTAGAGAGGGAGTCTCTATATACCAAGCTAATGAAATAATTTATGATGAAATCTTGTCGAGGTGGACAGAGAACACGGTTTCTCGCTCCTGTTTAATCAGGTCACTGAGCTATCTCAGCAGCTCTGTCAGCTCCTCTTAGCAACAGCTCTGATACATTTAATCCATATTTTTTCACCATGTCACAAAGCTTCTGTCGGTTTTCTTCCCTTAAATCCCTTTTGCAGAAGTCATCCTTTGCTCTGAGATACCATCAAAAGCACATTCCTTGCATTGTACTGGGGAATGTACAAGCAGCACTTCTGCTTGTGAATTACTCCCGTTCCTGCTAACTCAGTATATGTTTTAGCAGATGCAGTGAATCTAGCTAAAATTAAAATAGCCAAACTGGACATTTGCTGAAGAGACCATCTTGCTCAGAAAGTCAGCTTGAGTCAGCACAGAATATGTTTCAGGGAGGGCATAAGGAGATTATTTTTTTACAGAGCTTGTTGGTGTTCTGGCTAAAATTTCAATGTGCTGTTCTAGGTCACCGTAAGTGATTTGATAACCCAAAACTTCAGGCCTGAAATTATTGGAAGTGGGTATGAGGCATATATATATGTATAACCCTGGAGAAGCTTTATGCCATGTACCTGCTTTTCATCATTTAAATCTATCTTCTGGTGAGAAAATTAGTTCCCTTGAACCTGAATGCAATGAGTGTTCTCTTTCTGGGCACCTTCTTTCTGAATCTCTCACATACTTTTAGGTGTATCTCTGATTGGGTTCAAACTTCTAACTGAGAAAATAGATAAGATATAAGATTTTTCTGTTATTACTATCCCTAATTTAAGGCCTTTGGTGTCATTTAGATGAAGAACCATGTAACAGCATTATTTTTTCCCCTCATGGCTGGAAATCTCCAAAGAATGGGATTTTCTAGGGCTACAGCAAGTCCAGCCAGGGCCACCAAGAGGGTCAGGGAGCTGGAGCACATGATGGATGAGGGGAGGCAGCTACAACAGGATTTGTTCAGCCTTATGAGGAAAAGGCTCAGGGGCATTTTCCTGCTGCCTGCAGGTACCTGATGGGAGAGGAGAGAGGCGACAGAATCAGGCTGTTCCAGAGGAGCCTCTGACAGCACCGGGGAAAGCAGGCACGTGCTGGGCCAGGGAGAAATCTGAGCAGATGTAAGAAAAAGTTTCCACCTGTGAGGGTGATCAGGGAGGTGGGAGGAGGCTGTCGAGAAAGGCTATGGCACCTCCTTCCTCACGGAAAGGGAGATCCACTGAGGGTGGGGAGGCCCTGGGATGGATTTCCCAGAAAAGCTGTGGCTTCCCCATCCCTGGAAGTGCCAAAGGCCAGGTTGGACGGGGCTTGGAGCAACCTGGGATAGTGGAAGATGTCCCTGCCCATGGCAGGAGGAGAAATGAGATGAGATTTAAGGTCCCTTCCAATCCAAACCAGTCTGGGATCCTGTGATCCCAAGTGGACTCGGTCCTGTGTCGCTGCTCTGACTGGGCTTGCTTTGAGTAGGAGCTCAGACTGGATGAACTCCAGGGGTCCCTCCCAACCTGTTCTTCTGTGACTGTGTGACATGCCAGGGCTTCTTTGATATCTTCATCTCATGGCTATGGTAGAGCCAAGTAAAACTCACGTGGTTGTCAGATGTGAAGAACAAATCCATCTCCAGAAATCTCCCGTCCGGTCCGGCAGCAGAGCGGCTCAGCCTGCAGGGCCGGAGGGTGGCCAGCTGCTCACCCCGAGCAGGCTTGCCAGGACTTTGAGGAAAAAGAAGTCTTTATCTACAAGAAACCCTCCATTCATTCAATGGATACAAGATTTTGGGAAAGGTCTTTGCTCCCACTAGGAAAACACATTAATTTTGAAGGTAGACTGGCACCCAGCAGGAAACTGGGAATGATTTGGGAAGCTCTGTATAAACATGTTGAACTTGCAGATAATTTGAATGATATGTATTAGAAGTAAGAGTCTAAATAGGTTTTTGTAATAATTATAGGAATTCATGTGTGAATACCTAATGCACCATTTGATTTAGCAATTTATAAAAGTACTTTCGTCAGGAACTACCTATAAAAAGAAATTGAGAATTTTGTCACAAATCATGTCTTAAATAGGCTTCAAAAATTACTTTTAGCTACAGTTGCCTCCCCAGTTCGTTTGCTACCAAAACACCTAACAGAAAGGAGTTTTGTAATGCATTTCAAAATGTCTGGATTTTCTACTTAATAACTCAGTAATTTCTTTCTTTGAGAATTCAAGCAAGTGGAATATAACCATGCAGTTATGTAATGTTTATTCTCTTCTCAATAGAGACACAGCAAATTATTCTTTTTTCTTTTTCTCTTTGCCCTGAGCCTGGTAGTACAGTGCATCTATGGAAAACCTGTTAGAAAAATATCTGTTTCAACAGGGCTAGCAAAGAATAATAAAGGAATCATCCACCTTTCTTATAGAATAATTCCAGAAAGATACCACTTGTGGAGTCTGAAGCCAGGACTATTACAAGGATTAGGTCAGTAGCAAGAACTGATAAAACAGTTCTTCACTGGATATAAGACAGGCCATAAAAAAATTTGCATTTTTTATTAAAGTCAAGGATAGCTTTGGACCAGAGTTCTTCAATGCCAGGTAACTGACTCAACCAGCTGCATAGGCTGAATGAGACAACCAAAAGGCAAGATAAGCACAGAAAGTGAAGAATGTTTTCTCATATTTTTGAAGGCATTTGGCATCTGTTATGATGTTGACATTCTTTAGAAAGTCAAGTTAACTACTCATATCAATATTGTTTACTCTGCAGTGGTTGCATTGGGGGGGAAACAGCACAATAGGATTTACATGTGCCCAGACTGCTGACAGCTAAATCAAGCCCTATGTCAGAAACTGTTCCCTTTCTGCCCAGACCGTGTTGCACAGGGTCTGCACACGCTGTGTGCTCAGCCACTCCCACTGCACACCAGGCCAGACACAGACAACAAGAAGTTGAATATTTTTATTACCCTGTTTTGAAAATAATGCTAAAAAGAACTCCCATTAGTCCATCCTTTGTGAAAGAGATAGGCCAGGAAACATCTGCACAGCACAGCAGCAACATTGCAGGAGTCAGAGTGGAAAGGAGCAGGACAGAACCCAAACCAAACAACTAGATTGACAATCTGCAGGAAAGCTCCACTTTCTTTTCAAAGAAAACTTTGAATGCCACAGACACAAATCAGTTTAAGACAATCAGTGACTCCCCCCTGAAGGAGGCAGGAGAGATGATCCACTTAAGGGAAGGTGTTGACACGTTTAGACGCAATTGCTTCCCCAAATAACTGGGAACTATCCCACGGATTGCAACCCACCTACAGAGCTCTGTGCCAAAACTGGGAAAAGATCACAGCATTCCCACGAGATCCAAGGAAAGAGAATGTGAGACATGAGCCTGGTATAAGTAAGTCTGATTAAGATCTTGATAAACAGTGGTAATGTTGTCACCCTCAAAATGGAACCAGAATATTGGAGTGAAATTAGAAACAGCAAATATCCACTGGGAAGGGTCTCCCAGGGACAAGGGCTTGAAAGTGATGCCACTAAAGCAGCAAAAATAAGCTCAAACTCATGACTTGAAACACCTGTCATGGGTCAAGAACAAGATAGAAAAGAATGGAAAAAATTTAGATTAATGCAAAGATTTATATAAAGAATTTGTACTGATTTTTATTATATTCATTAGAATTCGAGTTGGTTTTTTTCAAACAGCTGGTTTTTTGCTCAAGAGAAGCCAATTGTTACATGAATTATTTCACTGCCTACTGGAGCAGTTGACCCTTCCAACCTCCTCCCTCCTGTGATTCCAGCCCTGTCCAGCAGGAACAAGCAAAAGGAGCTGTGACCCTGCTGGCATTTTGCAGCACCCACCCTTCCCAGCTGCAGGGACAGGGCACAGCTGTGCCAGCCCTCGGGGTAAAGCTGTGGCTGTTCCCCAGCTCTGCCAGCTGGAAGGAGGGTTTGGAAGAACTCAGAGCCTTCCCTGGCTACTTCAGAAGCCTGCAGGTTTTCTTGGTGTGTCACATGGATAAACACAGGGAATTTTTGTCACGAGAAATGATGGGGAACGGCTGCTCTTGTAGAAAATCTGTCCTTTATGAACAGTAACACTCCCAGCTCTCAAGAAGGATCAGCAGTGCTAGAAAAAGGCAATCTGTAATTTTGCAGGTGTTATATGGAGAATAGAAAACTAAAGTCAGGTGCATCCTGACTTTCTGAAAGCACATTTCCAAGGAAGCATTATTCCAAGTGAGTGACTTAAAATAACTTTAAACATACTCAATTGTAAGAAAAAATTCTTACAAAGTTTCCAATGCAGAATTTCAGACTTAGTATTGATTATCTTTTGAGGCATGAAATGACATCCCTTTTCCCCTATTAACTCTGAGTAGCACAAAAATGTCCCACCCCCTCGTGAAAAGTTCAATCCTAATGTATCTACTGTCCAGTCAGAAGGGGTCTGCTGGGTTTTGGTTTATTAAGATTGTTTTGATTATTTGCTTATTCTTGGAGTATCCTATAAGTTCAAGGAGTCCAGAAACAAGTTATTTTCATTCTTCTCTCTCTGGTCCTTTATTGTCTTCTGGGAAAGTGTTTTCCAAAGAGTTTGGAGCAAACTAAGCCTTTCTACTTAAAGAAAACTGATCTGAGCAGGTCACTGACAGGCAGCAGGCATGAACACGCTTGTCAGTCCCTCACTGCAATAACCTCCAACCCCAGGTAGGCAGCTGTGACACAAACAGAGTTTGAATTTATTACTGCTCATGTAAAATGCCATTTCTCAGTAAAAAACCCCAAAACATACAACCAAGCAATCAGAAATTGAGCTATATACTGTAAAATACCGGGTGTTGCATGTTTTAATTTTGCTGCTATTCTCCCTTCTGATAGCAGCTGTGAGGTCAGAGCAGGCCACTCAAGGGTTTATTTAATTTTGTCTTGTAAATCTCTAGGACAGAGACATCAGAACACCTCTGGGAAACTTGACCCCATGCTTCACTGGCCCAGTAGTAAAATTATTTTTCTTGGACGTTGTCTGAACCTCGTTTGTTTTGATTCCTGCCCACAGTCTGATGTCCTTCCTCCTCCTCCCATGCTCTGTAAAGAGCATAGCTCCATCTTCTTGATGGCCTTCCCGTAGGCACTGGGAATTCTCCTTTCTCCAGGCTGAACAAACACTGTTCCCTCAGACTTTACTCTTTGGGCAAATATTTCAGCCCTCATCAACCTCAGGGACCCTCTGTGAACTCTCTTCACTTTATCAACATCTTTCTCATGCTGTTGGGGCAAGGCTGTGCAAACCTGGCAGTATTTGTATGTGTCGAGTTAAAGGTGACTGCTGCTAACCTAGTAACTACTAGTAAATCACTAGTAACTACTAGTAAGTAGTAGAATGGTAGCTGCAGCTTGCATTTATTGCAGGAAACAGCTGTATCAAACAAGCACATGATGGTTTATATTCCACAGATGTAAAGGGATGATGGTAGTCAGGTTCTTGCAGAATATACTTAAATTCTCTGCACACTCAGTGATAATAACAACCCCTATTTAACCCCCAGTTATTCCTGTTGGATGTGAAAGAGTATGGAAAGGATCTGGCACAGCCTCAACAAAGCCCAGTATTTAGATTTGACACTTGTCAGTACAGCTCTGCATCATTTGCCCTCTGGAAGCCTTGACAGAACAAGGACTTATGCCCAAGGTCAGCCTTCTCTGGGAAGCTTTTTTAATGTGCCTCTTGTTCATTGTCTCTTAAAAAGTAATAAATGACACCTTTAATTGCAGGAGATGGGAATCCTGGAGGCAGCTGGATTTCTGTGCACTGTACAATGTAATGGTTCTTAGAAGTATTTAGGTTTTAATCCCCAAATGTGTTCTGAGGCTCATGAAAGGCGGTGTATGTCAATAAAGCCCCTAAAATATGTCCTGAATCTCCCCTGAATCCCTGACTTCAGAGGTTGGAGAGCTCTTCGATTATTCCTGGGACAATGAGCAGCCTGGGGCAGGTGTTGGAGAGGTTTGAGGCAATTGTTTCGTGTCTTTGTCCTTAATGACTTCTCTGACTCCCAGCACACACTGATGGGAGCACGGCGCACACCCGAGTTCCCACAAGCTGCTTTTTGGTCTCTGCAAGGGTGCAAAGGACAATTTTGGAACAGCAGCTGCTTTACCTGTACCTCAACCAGGGAACAGTGCCAATTTTGACAAGATGAGGCTTTTACTCTTGGGGTTTGGTAGCGTAATAATCCATCAACCTTTTCCCTACCTTCAGTTTCCCTCCCAGGTGTCATCATTCCTACCAATTTTCCCAGGGGTTTATCTCTCCTTTGTGATTCCCTAAGAATGCAGGGGACAGAATACTTTTTTAAATCATATATTCAAAAGCATCATAGTCAAAGCTCATCTGAAAAAGTGCTGTGAACCAATATCCTTGTCAGCAGCCTGTCTGCCAGCATCCTAACACCCTCTCTTTGCTCATGTCACCTGTAAAAGCACACAATAACTCAATTTTTACCTTGACAAAAAGCCATACAGATCCACATCACAATATTATTGTTGCTCAGCCTGGCTCTTGCTGGTGTCAGCTGCCAAAACACCTTGAGGCTGCACTTTCACTCTGTGATACTGGCCCAGAATATTAAAACAAAAAACCACATTTAAAACACTCAAGTCCCATCCTTCTCATGCAAAAAAAAAACTTTGGTTCTTTCATTTTTGCAATTTTTAGAGTTGAGAGACTCAGCATTTCTATTTTCATGTGTAAGGAATTTTTAGTAAGGGTTTTTATATTTTCTGGGGGAAAAAATAGTGTACATGTAAGTAGTGCACCATCAGATGAAAACTGGGAATTGATAGGAAAATATAATATGTTTTATCTTCATATCTATTTCTTAATAATAAAAAAGGTACTGAACAACACAGTGATTATATTTGCGAGTGATAGCAAATTTCAGGCAGAGAGGGATGACATGAAACCTTCAGAAAACACAGGTTACTGAAAATAACATATTCTGAGGCAAAGCCTATTAATGACAGATTCCCAAAGGACCAGAGATACACAGCCTGTTGATGAGAAACAGAAAAACAGAACCCAACACATTAACTCTGACTATTTAGCATAAAATGGCTGAAAAATCCAGTTATGGCCTAGGACAGGGATGTGATCAATAATATCATCTCTTTTTTAGTGTAGATTATGCTGCTTTAATTGCTTTTCAGAGCTTCAACAGCGTTCTTATTTGATACAGCTGCTTATCTCTTAATCTTCAACCTGAGTTTTGCTGCGATTTGTGCCACCCCAAACATTAATGATGTGAGAGGAATTCCTGTGTGTGACAGAGTTCCAGTGTTAAAAGCTGTAGACAAAAACTTCCAATCCCTGTGCAGTTTCCCAGCCCAGTTTGGGGTGTCTGAGCGAGGTGCAGGTGGTGCATCCTGCACGGCTGGAAGGTGGGAGCTCTCCAGCCCTGAGCAGGAATTTCTGGTGCTCGGGTGATAATGTCAAGTGGCACCACTTCCTGAAAGGTCCTCTGGGGAGCTCTAGAAATCGATGCAGGACAGAAATCCCCATCACTGCTGGGTGCTTGTGCTCTGATGAGATTTGGCAATGGAAAGTGGCCCTTTTCTCTTTGATTAAGGAAAATACTTGCAGCTGCATACATTGACTATAGAAATTCTATAGCAAAGACAGCTCTGCTGTAATATATTAAATCATATTGCAAATGCACTACCAGGAAGCTGTTTCAGGAGAAATTACGCCTAGCAAGCCTCCTGAAATTAAGCTTCTGCTGAAATAAATTGGAAATATCTAACTAATATGGTTCAGCATATGTCACAAACAAGAGAGATGCTCTTGGCTGATTGTGCCAATTTAAAAGGCTGTTTGCATCAAATCATTTTGAGGTCTCAATTTGCACATCAGGGGTTATAAAGAACTTTAACTTTACTTTAGAACACACATTAAGGTGTTTGGCACAGCCGGAGTGACAGTGTGTGGCATTAATTTCCTAAATTAAGTTACTGCTAACACTCTTGTTAGTGAGCGCCTGGTGGCTTTACACTTCCTTGAACATTTAGGAATATTGGGTGCTACCACCATTTTCATGTAAAATACAATTGACTTTAAAGAGCTAAGTTGTAAATGTGGTGGTGCTAATGTGGAATTAGTGATTACAGGGAAAATATAACTCCCAAATTCCACTGCTCTAAAATACACGATTCAGCTAACCATGGAAACATGCAGAAAAGCCTTGGACATGTGATTGCTTTTTAATCACAGCTAGAAGTTGATTATTTTAGTGCTTTATTTCATAATTTTATGTCTTGTGTTAATGAAAATGTTATGGGAGAAAGCAGTGGGAAAAGAAAAGCTATTTGCCTCTCCTTACTTAATAACTGCTTCTTGCTGCTCCATTGAGGTGGTTTTTCCCTCTGAAATTGCTTTCTGTATGCTGGAGCACAGCTCATTGTTCTTCTGGCTGACAGCCTAATCATTCTGCCTTGCAGAGCTCTCACTTACATACAGCAAGCACATGCCACAGCAAAGGCACTGCTGGATTACCAGGACACACAGTCCTCGGGAAAATAACACATATTTTACCTTCAATCCTGAAATACTGAAAATCTGTGGTGTGATTCACATCATTTCTGTAGCAGGATCTTTAACAACCTTCTTTTCACCAACTTGGTAAAGTCCAAGAAGCTTTAATAAACAAGAGAAGATGATTCTGTCTGGCTTTTTTAATACCAGTACAGGAATTATTTTCTTTCTGACACAACTTCCAAAATTGCACTTGCCTTTTCACCTAGCTCAAAAGTGGAGAATTCTTTAACTTAAACGTCTTATTTTGGCCAATATTTTGATTAACACTGCACGAAACTTTCTGCAGCACTGCCAGCACGTAGGTGACTCGTTAATCTGGCTGCACAAATCAGCTTTGCAGGGCCGAGGGCTGAACCACAGAAAGCTGCATCTTTAGCTCCACGTGTTAGCAGAGACTCCGGGAGGGTTTAATGCCAGAGCTGTCCTGAAAGCCAAAGCGCAGCCCCCTTGCCTGGCTGTGTCTGAAGAGGACAAAGGGCATATTTGGAACAAATACAGTATTTGAATGCTCAGCATGCAGCAGCTAATAGCTTTACTCAGTGCTGCTGTGATTTAAAGGGAGGCTTGGCTTTGTGTCCCCCCTCTTCAAGCTGTTTGGAGACACTATTCACCTGTGGTACCGACACATGTCAGCAGCATAGAAAAGGAAAGGGGGAATGAGGCAAAATAAAAGGTCTTCACTAGTCTTTACAGATTTTAATTAGTGTTCCTCAACTGCTGCTGGTCCTCAGCCCAGCTCAGGTTTTGTGAATCAGCCCATAACACCCACGGAGAGTTTTGCAGGGCAGGGCACATCCCAGCTGAGCCTCTCAGAGGAGGGATGTGGATTTGAAAGACACAGTAAAGACTTTTCAAACCAGCACAGGGTTTGTGGCACCTGAAACAGTCACCAGGCAAACAGGCTCTGCTTGGGGGGAATGAAATGCCTGAAATGCTGCCTGGGCCCTGCCAGGGGGCTGCAAGGCACAGGTCTGGAACCCTTTCAGCCCAAGGATTAAAGAAACACGCTTCGAAAAAGAGAAATGAAAAAGAAGGTTGGAATTTTTTTTTTCTGTTGGAGCCTGTTTAAAATACTGTCAGCAGTGTAAAATGATGTAAAATGGATCAGAGCTGCCATCTCAATTTCTAATGAGATAATCTGAAATGGGAAGATCTCGGGCACCTAGTCCAGGTCAGTGCAAAATTGTCCTTACGTGGTGTTCTCTTCAGTAAGCTTTAAAGTACTTGAAATAGATCATCCATTTCCCTGCAAGAGAGACAGCTTTTGCATGAACAGACTCACTTTCTTTAACTCCAAACTAAACTTTCTTTTGTTTTCCCTGTACTTGGTTGTGCTGTCATTCCTATAAAGAATCCAGTGCTGAATTCCATAGCATGACTAAAGCCTCTCCTTGCTTTATTTTGTTTTAGCTTGAGGCTTTCATATTATTATTAATATTTTATTCTTTATTTTCTCTCTCTTCCTGACTTTCCTCAAGGCCAGTTTTACTATTTTTTCCTAAATTATTTACCCCTAGGCTCAGGGCACATTTCCCACCTCTTTAATTTAGCAGTGGGATGTGAACACAGCTAGGTGGAAATTCCTGTGTTGTATTATGTAATCCATAAAGTTCCTTCAATAGCCTATCTAATATAAATAATGCCATTTGGAATTTGGAACTTCCTGAATTGCTTGTTTTTAAAGAAAAAAAACCATAATTTTAAAACTTAAAAAAAACACAACCTTAGTCAGGAAATTATACGATCCACCAGTAGAGTCATTAAGTTTGTCCAATTCTTCAGTCCTGTCAAAAACCTATTAGGTTGCAGTGGGTTCCCCCAACACATAAATCTTGCTGGGCATCTATTTCTTAATTACATGGCACAGGGCTGTCAGCTTGCAGATGTTGTATAGTAAATTAAATTGTCACAAATACACAGTTTCAAGTGATTATTTGTGCTGCTGAAGCTGTGCTGCAGAGCTGGAAGGGCTTTCTTGGCTACTTCTGGGCACAGCTTTCATTACTCACAGTTGGGAAAACATTTTTGGGTGGAGAGAAATAAGCTTGTATTCAGCAACTGCAGACTACAATGTGCTCTGTTTGGTCAGCTGTAAAAGTCAAGGTAATGAGATACTTCCTGATATTTTTATGTATTTGGGGTAGATTTCACTGTCTCACTTGTCTCCTTGTACCAAATCAGGTCTGTGAGGGTGTGCAGCTACAGATAAGAAATAATTCAATTCCTAGTAAGCAAAAGCAATCTGTTGAAAAATTGGGATTTTTCTGACAAAAATGTCACAGTCTTGGTCTAGAAGTTATAATGAGAATATGTAGTGGGTATTTTTTCATTATCTTTGATCCAAAGCTCTAAGAGTCTCTTCAGAAATCTTTAAATGATTTCTTAGAAAAGCATTATTCCCCTGTCTTTGCTTTGCCATATATAAATTAACTTTATGCTCTTTGTGACCCTTCTCTTTTTAAAGTAGAGAGCAGAGAGCTGATTACCTCGATAATTAATTTGGCCTGAGCATTGTCCGTGTCCTTCTGTGAGTCACCCAGGAGGAAGTACACTGGGACAGAAATATATTGACTATTCCTAGAAGTGTCCATGCTCCCAGCCCAGAATCACAGGCCAAAGCCAATTCTCCATTCCCTGGGTAACCAATGCCCAGCCAGGATATGCCCCTGGGCAGGACAATTCCTCGAAAGGAAGTAATGCAATATTTCTGTCTCATCAGGACACTCTGGTCAGGGCGAGGGTGACTTCAGTGGAGAGGTTTTAGGGCAGGATATTTGATTTACTGGAAAATAATGCCATGGACCAGAATAGCTTAGTGCAACTGTTCAGCTACTTATATTTTATTCTTAAAATAAGATACTCAAGGAATTGTGCATCACTTTTCTTTGCCTAATAGACTTCTGTATTTCAGAAAATCTTGTTGCCAATTCATTCATCTGGGTAAATACCTCCCCTGATACAAAACACACATTCAGAGTTTTTTTTAGTGAGATGGCAGAATGTTGTGCAGCTTGTCAGTCTGTGGGGGTGCTCTCAGAAATGCCTGATGCCAATGGGAAACACAATTCTGTAAACACCCTGATTTAAAGTCTGTGAGGTGGGAGAGAGCAGAAACTCAAAGGTTTTGTGTATTTTCATCAACTGCTGAACTGGTTCAGGTAGATTGAGGTTCAGTACATTGAGGACAGATAAGTGGTTCTGTGCTGCATTTTTATTGTCTTAAGATCAAGACCATTAAAGTAAAATAGGCATTATTTTGTGTTTGTACTAAAAAAACCACCCCCAAATCTACTTTCTTGTTAAACTTGTACCATAGAATCTCCACAGGTGGAAGATGCTCATTTTCATTTGGAAATGTGTCTTTTGCAGCACTTACACTGCTTATAATTTATGTGTATTTTAAAAATATATATATATATATAATTGCTATACATTATCAGTGAGGCATTGGCAGCTGATTGAATCAGTCATGGGAGAATTTTCAAATCTGCCACAATTTTAGTTCTGTTATGGGATGGGATGGAGAGTTCTTGGATCCTAAATCTGAGAATGAAAGTGGCAAAATTTCTACTGATCTCTTTTCTGGAATTAATTTCTTAAATTTCACTGCAGGCACTTTTTTTCTTGAACTCCAGATTATTTTCTAGGACTTTTTCATAGAGTAATGGAATATCCCAAGTTGGAAGGGACCCACAGGGATCATCCAGTCCAGCTCCTGGCCCTGCACAGACACCCCAACAATCCCACCCTGTCCCCTGTTATCCAAATGCTCCTGGAGCTCTGGCAGCTTTGGGGACATGCCCATTCCCTGGGGAGCCTGAGCAGTGCCCAGCACCCTCTGGAGGAAGAACCTTTTCCTCATATCCAGCCTGAGCCTCCACAGAGATCAAAAGAAGAGCCTGAATTTATGGTTACTCAATTTCCTAAAACACTCAAGCTTAAATCCCACTATCTTTGGAAAATTTGGCCTAACTTCACCAGTTTTGCTGAATATTTCCAGTCTGCTAAACCAGGACAGACTCCACTCCCACTTGGGATTATTTTTTTAATGTGGTGTGTTTCAATATAAAACTTTCTTGAGGATGTAAGAGACGCTGTGAAAGGAGAGGCCAGAATATCTTACTTTGCCCTGCTATTCTGCTCTCAAAACTTCACTGGTTCTGGGTATCCTAGGGCAAAACCAGACACAAACTCTTCCTCCAAGGCCCTGAAAACCCACCACAGATGGGAGAAGGAGGAGGGATGGAGAAGGGAAGCCACAGGTGGCAGAGCCAAATGTCCCAGAGACATTTCTTCCCTGCTCTAAATCCACAAATTTCTTGCATTCTCAAGATCTGCCAGTAACCACTGAAACCTGTGAGCACCACTCTGTCACTGGGATTTATGAGAGCCTGAAGATTTTACAGAGGTTTTAAAGACAGGGTCATTTCTCTAAATCACTGCAAACAATGTGCCTGTAAAAGTCCTCTGCTGTGTGGCTCGCGCGTGAGGAGCGTTATCCTCGAACCTCCCCGCGGACCCCGGCGTGCTGCTGTGCTCTGCTCACAAAAAGCACGTTTGCAGGTGTGCAGAATTACAGCAAGTACAAACCAGACCCCTGTGTAAAGCAGAGCACAACTGACAACCAGGGAGGTTTATGATTCAAGGAGTTTAAAAGACTTTTTAACAGCCAGTGAAGGAGGTTGTTTGCTTTAGGAAAGTACACACAATAACAGTGCACACACTTAGTGCAGAAAGAGGTGAAACAGAGCAATTATTCTGCTCTTAGTTGATGTTATTTGCATTGTGAACCACCTAGAACGAGGTATTTTGCCAAGATACTTGTTTAAAATACTTTGTCAGGCAATCTGAATTGTAACTTATGCAGGAATCAGCCAGACCTGATGTGCCTTATGACTTTTTTTCCCCATTACTTTGCTTTTGCAGCAGACAGATCTCAGTGATCTAAAACTTTTGGGGAAAGCTTTATATACCACAACATGAAATTGCTAAAGGCAACTTCCTCCTAGTTCTTAGGATTTCACCATCCATGTAATGGCTAAATTGAATTTATAACAACAAGGATGTGGTGCTGGCCTGTGCTGGAGGATTTGCTGACTGCTGAGCAGTGCAAAGGTGAGACACAGGCACTTCACTGAGGCTGGGGAAAGTGAGATGTGCAAGGCAGAGTATGAGCAGAGAAGTTCTGGGCTGCTGGTGCCTTGCCAGCTGACATAGGGATTATTGCATTTGCTTGACAGTGAACACTCTGAAAGATCCACGGAAATGTCTATCACTGAGGCTTTTGAAGATGCTGGGGATATTTCTTATCTGGAGTGTCAGCGATTGTTAAGCTGCATCTCTCATTTTTAGCTGGTTCTAAGTGTGGATGCTTTTTGAAGATCGAGTGGAAAGAGATTGACATTCCTTAGAAAAAACCCTTTACATACTGTATTTCCTGGCGTTCTCTCCCTATGTAATAGGATGTTTGAGTTGATGCAGATAGTTGGGGTTTTTTTCATTGTAATGTAGTTTAAATATATTGAGAACTTAGAGCTGGGAATTGGAAACCCAAATTCAAAAGCTCTAAAAATTGGAATATAGTGATAAAATTGTGCCATCACTGCAGTTTGTGAATGACAACCAAGCTCCATTATAAATTCAACTCCTTTCTGCACTACCTTCTGTATTAATAAAATCTGTTTGATAGGTCTAGGGCTTTTCCACACTGCCCTAAATTTCATAAAATTAGGGCAACTATTTCTCCAGCTCTGTCAGAACTTCCAGGGGAAAAAAAATTAGTTATTGGGAAACTTCTGGTTTGAGGTCTGCTGAGGTTCACAGGGGCACAGGGCAGTGCCCAAAGGTGCTTTTGAAAACCCACAATAACAGAACTGCCTTTTAAACTCTGCTGCTTGCCTCAGAAGGGGCATTCTTATCTTCTACGTGCTTGAGCAGAAGTATATAAATATTGCATGGTTGATTTTAAGCCAGGCAAATTCATAGTGGAAATGTAACATTTTAGTGTAAGAGAAGCCAGTACTGAGGTCAGAAGAGCTGGAGTAACAGCTCTGGAGGTAAATGCCAGAGCAAGGACTGCCTCCTTTTATGTGGGATGGATTTCTTTTTTCTTTTTTTTTTTTTTTCTTTTGAGAGTAGTATGGCAGTGTGTTTGCTTTCCTTAATAAGAGCTTAGAGACTTTTTGGAAAAGGACCTTGGTTTGAGATCAGCTTTTAAACCTGAGCTCCAGAATTTGGCAGCAGGCAGGAATGTTGCCGCGGCAACCCATTATCTAAGGCTGTGTTACTGAACCTCCTGCCAGTTCATCCACAGCTGAGTGCTGAAGGCAACCTTAGAGGCCATTATATGTTCTGTCCTGGAGCAGGCCAGGAATAGCTGGGACCTGAGAACACCAGCAGCTAGCTGGGAAAAAGAGTGAGGGGAGAAGTTTTCCCTTTGGAGGTGACTGAATACAGTCAGTCTTGGCAGCGAATTTCCATGCTCCTGGTTAAACCATTGGATGTTTCCTGGTGAGAGGAGGCAGCTCACAGACGTTTCCAGCCTGAAGGATGGGTACTGAGTTCTGTTCTGGAATAGCCTTGGAGTTTAGGGTGCTGTCATCTTCCTTTCTCCTGCAGGGAGCAGTGATCTGGGTGGGGCTGGGAAGGGCTGTCCTTAAGGAAGAGCACCAAGGGCCACCTCTCAGGGTGCCAAGAAAGCCTGGAAGATGTTCTGGGAGTCACGTGTGCCATCCCTTGGCTGCTTCTGCTGAGTTCTCTTTGTAAAATCCGCCAGCTGGTTGCAGTGAAGCATCCTCAGTCCAGCCAATTTTTAATATCTACAGTCCTCAGTTTCATCTGTTCGTTCTTCCTTTTTTATTCACAAACAAGCACAGCGCTGCTCAAAAAAAGAAAGCCTCTAAAAATGTAGAATGAATTACATTACTTGTGCTCGTATCCTCACGCTGCAAAACTTGAGGAGTGATTTCCGTGTGTATGTTTGTTATTGCCTGGGAAATATTTATCTCTGGATAAATATTTCTGCATCCTGCTCTCCAGACTTCTGAGAAGTTAACCCAAACATCTTTCTGCTCTGCAACACTCTGACCGCTTCCTAAATTGTTTCTTGGTATTTAGAAATACTTGTGCTGTGATACACCTGTCAAAATGTTCTCAGAAAATAAGCCCCAACTAGAAGTGGCTGTCAAGTAATGCAAAACTGACAGTTTTAGTCAAATTAATGACTGATACCATTTGCCACTAGCATTGAAGCTTCCAATAACATTTTCTTCCTGGCAACAAGCAAAAAATTGTATTTTTTTTGGCTGAATTTTTTTTTCCATTTGGTGGCACGAAATGACCACGGCTAGTTTCGTATTTACACGAATACTTTGTTACTTATCTCATGATCTAGTTAATACTGATGCCTGAGATGGCCACCTAAAAACAGAGACTAGACAGGAATAAGAGAATAAAGATAGGTATTTATTTGAAGGGCCTTCAAAGGTACACCCTGGGGAGCCAAAGGCTACATCCAAGATGGACCCCGGGTCATGAGTTCTTCACGCTTTTATAAGTTTGGTTCATTTGCATATCAGGGTTAATTCTCCAATTAAAACTTCACTTAATGATGTAATTTCCCCAAGCTTACCCCCCTTCTAAAGATGTTGGTTTATACATTTTGGGCCTAGGACAATCTGGGTGTCCTTGGAGAGCAAACCCAGAGAGGTTTGTTGTGTCTAACCCTACAAGAGAACAGCAGCTCACAGGCTACAAAGAACTTCAGAGTTCCACAATAGGCAATACAGGATTTGAAAATATAAAAGTTAAAACCTAAGGCATCAATACTGGTTCTGTTTAACAAAATACCACACCCCTCATGACAGGAAATTTTCTATTCTACATCTAACAAGCTGTAATATGTATAATGTATATTATATAACGTGTGTATTAATACCTTATACACAACATCCATCGTTTCACATATGTTTATATATATAAATCTCCATGCTTTAAAGTAACTTTGTGGGTGATATGTAGGTGGAGGAGTAGTGTTGGGAATTTATGTTTCAAGCCTACTACCAGCTTATGGCTTAAGGCTGAGGGAGTGCTGTGTCCTGAAGCTGAGACTGGGGCAGAGGAGACAATAAACAGGAATTACTGGCAGAATTCCTGTTGGATTCAGGTGCTGTTCAGCAGAAATTAAACAAAGCATTGACTTTTGATGTGAAGGTATTACAGTAGTGCAAGAGAGAGGAAATTTCATTGGACTTCACATTTTTAAACGCTTTTAAACAAATGAAATATGAATTCCGCCTGAAGTTCATCCTCAATTTGCTTCTGCTACATAGAGGCTACAAACCTTAGTGCTGAGCACTCCTTTCAAAAATTGGAATAGTTCCTCTGAGTTATTGAAGAGCAGATATGTTTAATGTAGTTAAATTAGTTTTAGATCCTTCTGCAGCAAAAATAAAAACTGGGGGGAAAAAGTTTTGTTGTTTTTTGGGGTTTTTTCAATTGTGTTCTGGGAGACTGTGTGAAAATAGAATTTGCTATAGCCCCAAGGTACAGAGCTACACCTCAGCTCTGCTCAGAGCTGAGGAGAGGAGCCAAATCCCCTCTGTAGCTGCAGGATTTGAGCCTGCTGAAAGCTCCAGTCCCCTGCGAGGTGCTCTGGGTTTGGCCAGGCACCCCCACGGGCAGCCAGCGCTCCCAGGGACAGCACTTCCATCCCGCAGCATTCCTGGGATGAGGAGCTCAGCAGCACAGCCAGAGCTGCTTCCCAACATCAAGGGCACCTCCTGCTCACCCAGGAAGGCTCCTTGCACTAAAGAAAGCAGCCAAAACAGAAGCCAAGGGCTGGCATGCTATAAATCACACAGATCCACGAGGTTTTTGTTTATTTTTACCCCCTTTTTAAACACAATTTTTCCAGTGGGCTGTTTGCTGCATAGCTGGGGTGGCTCACCTGCCAGCTACAAGCTATTCCATTGGAGTTTTTTGTTTGTGCTGGTTAGGAGACTGGATTTATGGATCCTCCTTGCTCCACTGGGCAGCTGGGGATCTAAAGGAGAGCGACAATCCGTGGTAAGCTTGTCTTCCTTTAGCCTCTCTTAAGAGAGAGGTCTTTTGTCTTAGAGGGGATTATCATGCACAGGAATACATGGAAAAATAAATGGAGTTGCTGTCCCGTGGGAGCCAGTGCAAGCCTGCCAAATTCATAGTGAGTTTAGTGCATGTGTGGTAAAGCACAACGCAAACCCGTCCGCTGTTTTATCCCTTTGGATTCCCTCTTTCAGCTCCCGTGGCAGTTTCAGCAGCTCTGGATCCACACCCAGGGCACAGCGTGGGATGTTTGGGCTGGGAGAGTCCCAGCTGGACAGATGGAAAGGAAAGGACATCTCAATGATTGCCAAGGAGAAAAGAGCTTTCCCTCTGCATTGGGGGTGAGCAAAATCCTGTCCTCCACACAGCCACCCCCCTTTCCATGGAATCAGGAGCTGAGTCCTGCGGCCATGGACAGTTTGGCACATCCCATTCCTCACTGGGCAGCTCCTGGCTCCTCATTTTTGGAGCAATAAAATGGAATTTTGCTGTTTCCCTGCTGAGGGTCTGACACAGAGAGGTTTTCAGGGGCAGTAACAGCTTTTAGAGGAGAGAAAGGCTGAGGAAAATTCTCCCCTTGCACACTGAGGCAGGTGGATCGTGTCTTGGTGTAACATTTGCATTTCATTATTGGAATAAATTAATGTTTTAAAGCAAATGCCCAAGGATATTGCAATTATTTTGGCGATTCATACATTTATTCAATACCTATCAGAAAAGCTCCTGTTAAAGATGGGGGTAATCTGGGGTAAATGTTAATTACTGCTGGGTTATGTTAGGTCTATAGTTGATGTAAGACATTTTAATATTTAACATTTGAAAACTTAGACTGCCAGATTTTTAAGGATGCTGCTCCTGGATCAGCTGTTTTCCTGTCTTCAAAAATGAAAAACATTTCAGTATTTAAAATAACTGCACTGCTCATTTCAAGGCATATGTTACTGCATATGTTTGTAGCTCTGTTTTTCTGAATGTGTAAGGTTTTTTGGCATATATTGGTATTTCATTCTGAACCTGGGGGAATTAATGTTTAGAGTCACTGTTTGAATTCATTTTAGGTTTGATTGTTGAGAGCTCCTCTGGGAGTGAGGGAAGGAATCCCAAGGAGGTATAAATGGAAACAAAGGTAGGAGAAGAAAGAAAAGCAGATAGTGGCAACAATGGCTTATCTTTTTTTAGATCATTGCTTTAGTACAAAGGAGACTGTCTTATAAATTCTTTATATACTCCATATTCATTTCCAGTGATGGGAATACCATATTTTCATATTCACAAAATACATTTTGAGCCACGACATTTAGCTAATAAAAAACCCTGAATTAAGTCGTGCAACTAACACGCCCTCTCACAGCATTATAAAGGACTGACCATTTCAAACCCCATGAATCTGCAGATTAAACTGAAAGTTTTTCTGCACCAGCAAAAAACTCGTGGTGCCTTTGAGAGATCTTAGATTATTTTTATTTATTTATTTATTTATTTTCCATGACTTGCTATTCAATTTATTCTGTTTTTGTGTTTCAAATGTGTGGGATTTTCCTTTCCCAAAGGAGCAATAGTTAACAAGCTCAGAAAGGAATAAACTAAGAGTGCCTCATGGTGAGGTTGTAAGCACTGGATGAACAGGTTTGCTTTTCCCCTGGCTCCAGTATTCTGTCACCTGTTAAATTTTGGTCAGCAGTGCTAAAGCAAATGTTAACCATGTCCCATTTGACAAAAGGCAAATTATCAGTATGCTTAACAATTTGTGTAATAAATGTTTCCACCCTATTTTCCAAGTTACCTGTCATGGAATCACTGCTCTGAAGAGAAAGTGCCCTGAATTTACTTCAGCAGGGATTTTTTTCTTTTCAAGTCTCTCCAGAGCAGAATTAAAATTTAGCACATGCACATTTAGCAAAAATATTTTGATGTCAATGTGTCACTCAACATTCCTTCCCTGTTAACCATGAAATATTTTTTCCAAGTCACATCTCTAGATAAAAGGGAAAATCTCCCATAGCCTTTAGCATTCAGAAAACAGATTTCAGTTTTATTTTTGCAAGCCACATAAAATGAATGAATTCCATTTTCAACAACTGCATCTCTATTCTGACAGGCAGAAAAGCTGTAGCTTTGTGGGTTAACTTTTTTTCCCAGGTTCTGCCTGTTCAATGCAAGGAACTCATTCCTGAAGTTGATATAGAGTGGGAATTAAAATAAAGCCTGTCCATTTCCTATTAAATGTGTTATTCTGGCAAAAGAATATTTTCATATCCAGATCACAGCAGAAATAATTAACATTCAAGGCATTAATTATACTTTAATAAACCAAACCATATTTCATAGGATTTTTTTGGCAGTATGAGGAAGAGTCTGTCTCCTCAACAGCTCGTGAGGTGGTTATGACAAATTAGGAAGTCACTGAAGCCAAGTAGAATTGTTCCAGTCAATTAAATGTGTCTGAGAAGGGATAGCTACAGTATGTAAAGAGGGAAAAATAGAGTGGTATTTTAAAGTTTCCCAGACATACCCATTAAATTGGTTCTTTTTTCCTCTCCATGTGGTTTCAAGAAGTCCATTGGTTTTGCTTTGCCCAGTAATTCTATTAACCTATTAGGCAATAATGATACATCCATTGATCTGTTGATTTAATGGCTGAAAATGCTGCTTCTCTGTATGAGAAAATGAGTTTAAAGTCAGAGAACATGCTAAAACTTATGGCACACAATGCTTTGGAACCTACTGGGCCTCTAGTTTATTCTTCTTTGTCTTCATTGTTTTCTTCCTAAATATTTTTGCACTGGAATGTAGATGTGATCTCTAAATGTGTGTGATTTTGTGATTAGAATTGAAATTACAAGTTTCTTTATGTCTTCAAAAATATTAGTTAGGGGGGTTTTTGGGGGGGGGCAAGGAGACATTTTTGGTTATTTGGGGTTTGGGGAGGATTTTTTACTTTACAGGTTGTAGGCAGTTGTTAACTGCAAAGCTTTCTTGTTACTGTGGGCCACATTACACAGCAGGCAGACAATTTTCTGTGACTGGGATGTGCTGCAAGAAGGTCACAGGTACAGCAGCTTCCACAGTTCTCACCTCCATGTTTTAAACCCTACTCTTGGGTGAGAAAAAGACATAAATATATGAATTAACTGTTGGGAGTTGTACTCTCTTTAATTGGTTTTGATCTTTGTTTTTAAAAGCCTCCTGCACTCTTTGCTGTACAAACAGCAGTGGGCACAGTGAGCTCACCCGGACGTGGCTGCTGAGAACCTTTAGCCAGTGCAGCATTTAACATCTTTTCCACTGGTTTAATTAGTTGTAGGCAAGACCTGGGATCTGGCAGCTATCCGACTTCTCTCTCTACTGAAATTAGTGAGGTGAGTAATTAATACTCATGGGACTGCTCAAGGGAATGGCTTTCTCTTGCACAGCTAAGAAATTCAATGTTAGCAAGGCAAACATTAAAATGGACAGGTGATACAAAAATGTGTGAAGTGTGCAAAGTATTGACAAGGTATTGATCAGGTCGTGCTTAAAAATCTGAGTCGGAAGAATGTATTTAACTTTGGAAAACAGGAATAAGTCTCTATTTGAGCCAGCATGGAGCTGTTGGGATATGTCCAGCATATTTCAGCTCTCTTCCTCTGTGGGGACAGGGGAGTTACTGAGCTCAGTTTGCTGTAGATGGCTCCGTTAGTCCTGTGGATGATGCTTCCTGTAAATGAGCTTTTCATGGGAAACAGAACTGGGCACTGCCAGAGGTGTTTCTTATCAGATTGGCATGGATAATTTGTAACTCTGTATAAAATGCTTTTAAGGCACGTCAGCCACATTTACAGCTGACAGAAGTGTGTGTAGCTGTCCAAGTGACAGCTGAACTTCGCCTTTAGTGCAGGAGCAGGGTCCAGACTGGATCCACATCAGGAATCCTCCTGTAGCTGCGCCAGAATAAATCCTGGGATTAAGTCATGCTACAAAAAGGACACGTGGCTTAGCACAGTGTTTGTCACAGCTCACTAAACCCTTCCTGTTCCTAAAACTTCCAAGAAATTTCTAATTACCATTTGTATACAAGTTCGTAATAAACCTTGTGTGGTGTATGACAGTGACAGCAGGGGGATTCGAGCAGTGATGCTCAGCAATATGAATGATCCCACTTTATTTCATTGTAATCTTTCATAAGAGTCTCAGTTATTTCCCAAGTTTCTCATACCTGGCAGTACTTAATGAGTAAGTCTTGGCTCTGTTCAGTGGAACTGAGCTTTTTAAGTGGAAATTGCACAAAAGACGCAAATTGAAGTAGAGCTTTGGGTTCTGAGATGCTTTTTTTTTCTGTGCTATTTGCATGAACCTGCCATACTGTTGAACTTTGATTCAGTCCTTTTGTAGGAGACCTTTATTCTTAGTTTAAAAAAAAAAAATTTTTATTTTTAGAAGGAACTGATTAGCTGAGAAAGGTAAACATATGCTTTTCAAATCGATCAATGATTTAACCTGTTATAAATTTTCTGCAATTATACAGCATGGAAATATCATTATATTGCATCATGTAAACGCCTTCTAGGTGTCGTTCCATCCTGCTTTGCTAATTTAAGTACAGTTAGTGAACATCCAGAATCAGAGCAATCATTAAGGTTGGAAAAGGCCTCCAAGATTGAGTCCAACCTCTAAATACCCACTAAATCATATTGTGAAGGACCACATCTACTCATTTTGTAACACCTCCAGGGTGGTGACTCCACCACTGTCCTGGTCAGCCTGTTCAACGTTTAACCACTCTTTTAGTGAAGGAATTTATCCTATTACCCAACCTGGAAGATGTGGAGAAGGTCCTGCTGTGAGCCTTGCTGCCACCTTTGTCACATGGGGCCCTGAGATTGCCCCAGGTGGTCAGAGCTGGTGCTGAGAACACCAAGGTTGTGGGTTTGACCTCTGTATGGGCCTCTCACTTCCGAGTTGGACTCAGTGATCCTTGTGAGTCCCTTCCAACTCAGAATATTCTGGGATTTAATGCTTTGGCTGGTCACTGCCCGGGCCACAGGAGGATTAGTGACACCCCTGAGCAGTTTGGGTCTGATGATGACAACACCTGATGGGAACACCCAGCCCTTCCCTGGGAAGATGGCTCTCCATCAGGCTGAGAACAGCACCGAGTGGCTCCTCACACCTGGGGGAATGCTCTGACCACTCACTTTTGTAAGAAAAGCGGGCACAAATACTGCTTTTCCCATTCTGGTCTCATCTTTAATGAGATTATTTTTGGGCACTGTAGCTACCAACATTGGTGTGTTCTGAGTACCAGGTTCTTCCTTCCTGGAGGTCAGGTCAAAAACCAACCAGTTTGGAAGTCCTGGTTATGGAAAATTCTCTTAAACTCTGAAATATTACTGGAGAGAAAATCAAAACACATGGCCTGATTGAATAGATGTTAAGAGTTTTGAGCAAAGCTTTTGGATCAGGAAGGGTAATTACAGGGATGAACATTTAAGTCTCATATTTTGTGGCTTAATATACTACTGCTTTCTGAAACTCCTTCACAGAGTTCCCAGAACTGCTTCTCTGCTGGAGATAGCTCCATGTTTATACCTGACTTTTAATAACTTTTTCTTTAATTCTGTTGCCTGTACAGTGGAAAGAGACTTCGTGGATTAATTTAGTTCTAGGCTACTTTTCCTGCTCAAGTCCTGTTCTGTTTTCCCTTCAAACTCTTCAATCTCCTGTTTAAGTCATGTACTGAACACAAAACTTCCCATGAAAAAAAATGTTTGAGGTTGCTCTTCGAGGCAATGTGAAATATTGAAGGGTTAAAGGGGAATCCTCTAAAAGGAGATGCAGACAGGGGTGAGAGTGGTTTGGCCACATGCAGATGGATAAAAGGTTGTTTTAGAGTGAGAGCCTTTCCAACACGTGTGAGAGTGTGTTAGCAGGACTGGCCTCCTTGGATATGACTCAGAGAGCTGTTTCTGTTTAATTAGACAGGAAAATTGTGACACAGCCATGGCATGTGCCTTAGAATAACAGGAGATTGGAGAAAATTGCAGTGAATATTAGAGCTGTTGCAGAAGGGAAAGCGAAGCATAAATTTGAAATTACTTTTTTTTTTAATTAGAAAATAGCTTTTTTCCCTTTCGTCTTATAGTGTATAAATCATTAATATTTCTTATTTCATTATTTCAGCCTTTCCTCCCTTCTGGAACTGGCTGCCCCTTGTTGCTTTGCTTCATGGCCAAGGATAAAACTGCCTGTGAAGTCAGCAAAGCCTGTTAAATAAGCTGTCAAAACATGAACTGTTTCATACCTTGGAGCTCAGTAAGGAAGACAATTTTATACAACTTAAAATTAAAGTCTTTCAGTGTCACCTTGTTGGAAAGCCCGGAGAGACACTGCATGGAGCTCCTGTTCATTATGATGCACCTGTAGGCTATCCAATTTCTGTAAGGAATGGTGAAGGAAGCATCAGAGTCACAGCAAAACTGCCATGATAAAAGGCAGGCTTTTCTTTTTTTTTTCTTCAGGAACAGGTTTTAAATTAAAATGAAAAGATTGTAAATGGGGTTCATGGTGTTAGGGAAGGATTTGGGCAGATCCGTGTCAGACATCTTTGGATGTGGAAGAGAAGCCTGAGCTTCAGATATGTGAGAAAATAGCACTTTGAGGGAAAACTCGAGTACTTCAGAGCAAGTGTTCGACTTGCTATCTTTGCATTCTAGCAAGGGCTCTCTTCTGAAGTCTGACTAAAGGCAACTTTTTATTTGATGAGGGTTTCGTGTTAATTCAATTACATATGAAAGCTGCATTTCATTTGCACACATGATGGTGTGAGAGCTGACTGAAAGGTACAAGAATTAAATACTGGTTGTGAGTAGAAGCAGCACATTTTTTATTTCAGTAGGAAGAGTTTCATCTGAAAGCCAAAAGCTCTAACCATCAGTTTTTCCTAAAAATTCAGCTATTAGAACCTGACCCTGTTCACATGAAACTCAAAGGGAAAACTGAGAATATTGTTCTTATTTAGAGATTTGATTTGAGCAAGTTTGCTTGAATGCCTCCAAGCCAGAGAATATTAACAAAGGAGACTTTTTTAGTAATCAAATTCTAGCAAAAGCACTATCACTTCAAACTGTGATAACTGTACCAGTGTCTTTGCTGAAGCACTAATGAGTACTGACATCTTAGAGAAGATCTCATTATAGAGCAGGGATTCCTTGTAGGAGTTTTGACATTTTTAAATACAAATAATATCATTTGGGGTGAAAACGCAAAGGGTAATGATTTCTTCAAAACAAGTGTCTAAATGGAAGCTGACATTAATGTTTAGGAAAGATGTCTAAAAGGAAAGAAACTTGCTGTTGACTGCTCATGGGAATTTCAGGAGAGAGTAAGGGACAAAGTGGAAAAGAAATAATGAATGTTAACCCCTAGGAGGAGAACAACTCAACTTTCTAGAACACTCCAGAACAAAACCCATTCTAGCTGGGTTTGGCTGTTCTCAGATGCTCTCAAAATCACCTGGTAATACATTAATACAGCCTTTAGTCCCTTTATGTGGCATCATAGCACTGAAAACAACTCTGTAGTCCTAAAAAGTATCTAGATGCTAGTATTAACCATCATTAAAACATGTGCTCAAATATGGCAGTTCTTTCCAAAAGAGTTTTCAAGGAAGGCCTAGGTAGCCGTTTTTGTTTTTTTTTTTTTTTAGTAGCAGGATCTGATTCAAAATTGGATTTGCTATGGAAATATATTTATCTGATGTTGCAGCTGAGGCGGGAAAAATTATCGTGTGACTGATGAGGAGCACTGAAAGTCTTATCTTTGTTCTATAACCAGAGAGCTGAGCTACAACTCTTCATTTCCCTTTTCTTATCTGCTCTCATCTGTGATGCATCACAGTTTCTGATTGATTACTCATTTTATTCTCACATTAGGCATGCACACAAGCACCAATAATTATTGAACCTCTGTGTTTACAGCTCCTGCTGCCTGTCTGCAAGTGTCTCACCAGGATATTCCCTGGTCTGCACAGCCTCTTGTGATATGTGATAAGAAAGAAGGGTCATAAGAGGAAAAATAATTGGCTAAAGTGCAAAACGAGGTAGGAGTGCAAGCTCGTCTTTAACCTTGAGGGAATTTATTAGTGGTTACCTAAGGCTTGGAGGTTGGAACCTTGTTGTCCAGCATATTTATAACATCTGGGAAAAGGACTTGAATTATAAGTTGTTAACATTTCCTGATGATGCTGAGCAGCAGATTATCACACTCGGGCTCTTGCAGTGAAGAATTGTAGATTTGAAAAAAAGTCAGCCAAGTTCAGCAACTGGGTGGTAAAAAGGCTCAATACAGAGAAATGTCAAATCATGCACTGGTGGAACGACGGGCTCTGAGTCGTGTGTGACTGCCCAGGAGTGAGATCCCGGGTTATGATTATAACCTCTTGAAAAACATAAAAATTATCCACCCTAAAAAAATACTAATTCTGGGCATGTTCAGCTGCGTTTGCTCTGCTGTTGCAGGATTTCCTGATATCTGATTGTGGTCACTGAGAGAAGAAAGCTCTGGTGTCCCCCCCAGTGCCCACCCTGGTGCTCTCCCAGTGGCACACCCTGCTCTGCGTCACTCACTGCTTTGTAAACTCAAATACAACCAGAACCGTGAGCAGGCCAGCACAAGACAAATGATTGTTAGAACTCAAGGAAATGAGCAAGTCTTACATTTCTATCTAATTTCAGGCTGAATTTATGGAGTGAAAAGAGGAACTCATACCAGATTTCTCTGTGCAGAGCTATTGGTTTAACAACCAAAAAAAAAACCCCAACCAAACACATGTTCGATTTTGAATTGTTGAATTCTTATATAAAAAATGGACCTTGTAGTTCTGAAATCCCTGGGTGCAAGCCATGTACATCTTATAAATGCACACTCTGGCAAAAAAAAAAAATTAGATTGAGCATAAGGGTTTATGCACAACCTCAATAATATATATTAAAGCAAGAAATGAGTCATATGTAACTTAAAAAAACCACAAAACACAGCAAAGGATATATCCCAGATTTCTTTTTTTTTTTAATTCTTCTCTCCTTGACTCCAGAAATAGCCTTTATACTACATTTTCTGGTTATATTGACATTGTTCCAGCCAACAAACCTGAATGATATAGAAGGATGGAGAATGGAATAGCTTGGAGTACAGTAGAATTGCTGTTATTTTTATGCCTTTCAGCTGAGTTCAAAGATTAGTGCTGTAAGCACAGTTAAAATGTATCAAGTGGTAGAAAATTAATTATGAATGTACTTTAAGTAGAGATTGTTTAACTTCAGCTGTTTTTAATATAGAACAAACAGTAATGAAAATTATTATCATTATAGATGCCAACAAAATAAAAGACCTTCAAAGGACCCAAAAAGAGTCTGTGACACATTTCTGTGGGTTTGTCTGAGAAAACGACAGCCTTTTGTTGCTTTTCAGGAATAGAAACCCTTTGGTCCCCCATGGAGCTAAAAGCAGATAGGGTTTTAGAGGCAGTGTTTTACCCTGAGAGTTTTTAAAGTTATATTTAGTTTTTAGTTTAGGTTCTGAGCATATCTGTGGTTTATATGCTAGTCAGCCTTGGTCAAACCCCTTAGGGCTGAGATTTTATTGATCTTCCTGATGGATGTCCTGTACTCCAGGGTGAATTGCTGCTTAAGCAATAAATACTTTTAAGAATATATTCCCCACAGTGAGGGAAGAGTGATTAAGACAAAAAAGCTCGACAGCTATTGTCAGAATTTGCAAGCGTTTGTTGCTATGGCTGTAATTAAAATTCTGAATGAAAATCAAGTTTTTAGGCCAACTCACGCCATCCATAAAAGAAACAAATACCAATTTATTCCCAAAAATTGTCTTCAGCACATTTTGTTGTTTATCAAAACAAATACTCATGTAAATACTGTCTTGATTTTGTTAATTATATTCCCACCAATACACCAGAGACTATTCTTTCAGAATATTAATTTCTTTATGTAAATTAGGAAGGGGGTTTAGAAATAACGCTGCTGTTGCAAACCATTTGTCTGTTCTGTGGTGTAAAGAGATCCAATTTCAGCCGATTGCAGGATGATAATTGTGGTTACTGTTGTCATTAGATTATCTAGAAGGGAATAGGGTTTGTAGCTCGTGGCTTGCGGGACTGGTGTTTTCAAATGGAAAAGTTTTGTATGGACCTTGTTCAAGGAATATTTAAAATTTCCAATCAGATCTAATTCCCATTCTTCCTCCCAGCAGCCCTGTGCTCACAAGACTCATTACTGGGCTTGTCATGCCCTTTCCCATTCACCAGGCACAGTGTTTTTGGATTTTTTCATACCAAAATGGAGAGGTGACAAAAACACGGTCCAGGGAACAGGTTTTTTGCTCTCTTATAAAGAGTTTTTATTCCAACTCTGGAACTCTCTGTGGGCATTCATCTCATGGGCATACGGGCTGGCATCTATCTAGCCCATAAAACTCACAACAGTGAGGGAACTCTTCCAAGATCAAAGGTGAATGGTGCACAATAGGTTGCAGAGAAGTTGTTGCCGGGTTTGTACTTTGTCCCAACACAGTGGTGAGGCCGTTGTATAAGATTTTGGTGCCAAGTCTATCCAATGAAACTTTTTTGTTTGAAGTGTCTCTATCACAGATCAGTGCCATCAGTTCAGGAACAACTCCACGAAGCTGCTTAGAAAAAATGGGAGGAAGTAGAAAATTCTCCCAAGCAAAGCTGTCAGGAAGCTGCTGCGGAGCCTTTAGGGAGAGGGAGCTGGGGCAGCAGTGGTGTGAGAAGCACAAAGCAACTCGAGCTGCTCAACAGGGACACAAATCTGCTTCCAAAACAGCCCAGGCTGGGGGAGGCACAGAAACCCTGCCAGCTACACCACAGGCAGGAGCGTGTTTTGGGGACAAGGGTCCCCAGGGGACAGGATGAGGTTCAGGCTGTTGCTGCGTTGATGCCTCCCATCCCTTGCCAAGGTGAGGCACAGCTGGGCCGTGCCTGCACCACAAACAGGAGCAGCTGAAGGGCTGGGTTTGTGATCCCAGCCAGGAGCTGCTCACACAGCCTTGTGTGCAGCACGTTGTGCTGTGGGCTCAGCAGAGCTGAGGCATTAATTCTGAGTGATGGTAATGAACCCCCTGAGCAGGGCAGGGACGGGATGAGGGGAACCGTGGGACACCCAGTAATGGTTTCACAATTGTGCTGCCGTTTCCTGGGTCTGCCTTGTGTATCACGAAGACATTACGTTTTTTGTTTCTGAACAATCAGTTTTCCAGTCCCTTTAAACATAAGCTACCCCTTTTCCTGTTACAGCATAACACTAATAACAAACCTACTGGTACCTCTTAAAATATAGTTATAACATTTATAAATCTATTGTGACTTGACGTTTCCCTCAGCAGGAACAGTGCTGGCAGTCAATTAAAATGCTGAAGGAGAAATTAACTGAAGGAGCAGATGAACCAAACAGATGAAAGACAAGTAATTATTTCTTATCTAGGAAATACTTCTTCAAACAAAATAGATTTGAAAGAAGCATCACTGAGATGTTTACACAGAGAGAAAATGGTTCCTTAAATGACTGACTTCTTATTTCTTAGATTTTCAAATAAGGCCTCCAACTGTTTGATTCTTCTTGGAAGTTAATTCTCTTTCAGCAATTCAGTAAGGGATACCAGCAAAATCATTTTCAGTGTCTATTTAAGCAATAGAGGACTTAAATCTTCTTTATGAAGATGTTTCCAAACACTAAATTATAACAAGGAAGTAAATTTCATATAAAATAGATTCCTTCTACTTCTTCTGGTGAATAAGGAAACTCAGCTATATTTTTATAACTTTTCAATTGCTGTAACTTTTCTCTGACTTTGAACGCACAGAGCTAATGGCTTAACAAAACAGTTTTAGGACAAAAATAGGTATCCAGGATCCAGGGATAATTGTTCCTAACTTGCTGTTAAAGCACTTACTGACTCCAGCAGGTTACATCATGGCATGTCTTACGTATTTAATCCCTCATCTAGGAGGAGATTTTATGGTACTAGAAATGGAAAGGGAGAGATAGTAGTTTTATTTCCCATGTTTTCCAGTTTTACCAGTTCTGTCCCATTCCAGTTCTGTCCTTCTCTGCAAGTCTTGAAGATGTTTCTCACCAAATAAATGAGCTCCTGTCCTTTGTATAGTCAGAGATCTCAACTTGTGCACAGCTTTTCTAGTGCATTAAAGTCAGGTTCATAAATTATTTGAAGTTGGTGTATTAAAAAATATCTGTCATCAAACTGTATCAGCAATACTGAATTCATTTTCATGGCCTTTTTTTCTGACCTTCTCAAATAATACTCCAAAATGCATTAGGATTTAAAGGAATTCAGCTTTAAGCTTTTTGTGGTCACGTGTTTACTATTTTTAGGCAAATACTCAAGTTAGGCTTCAGAACTTAATTTCTGAAATAAGTTATTTGAAGCATGACCTGAGTTTACTTCCATGTATGAATATTATATGAAAGGATTAAGACTGGCCTTTGGAAAGCAATCCTAGTTCTCTTACAAGACACCATTCCTTTTTCTCAGGCAGCTTTGATCTGCTATTCTCTAAAACCAGGCAGATTTTCCTTTCTTTAGTCGAGGTTTTGTACTGGATATCTGCTTAGGAAACTAAGTGATATATTCAAATTCTTAATTAACACTTAGCAAAAGAGTCTAATCCATACAAGATGAATAAACATCCAAATATGAATAACTTAGAATAACTCATAATAATAACTAACTCAGAATAACTGAGTAAAAGATGAATAATAAATGCTGTGCTCCAAACGATAAAAATATTGCTGTCAGCAAAGAACAGAATTTACTGAAAAATTTACTGAAATCATGTTTCAAAAAAAGCCTCCAGACATATTCTAGGGTTATGCAAGAATTACTTCTTATGTCTTTTCTACCTCTGTTCAACTTTACAACTTTTCTTCCTCCCAAGACTGTCACAGTTCACAGCTCATTGCCCATCACTCCACATTCACTTCAGCCACACCAAATGCTTTACTATGGCGAGGGATTTGTAAAACTGTCAAAAGTGCAGAAAATGTGGGGTTTCTATCCTGGCTCTTCTACTCCTCTGCAAGCTGCTTGTTCCCACTGAGGAGCAGCTAGAAAGGAGGAAGGGGTTTTCAGGGCTGATAGAGAGAACGAGGCAGGAAAACAGAGAAAGGCAGTAAATTGAAAGGTGTGACAGCACTACAGCCAGGCGTGCTCGGGGAAGGGATGTCCTGAGGGATTTGGGATGACAAGGTTCTGAGCCAGTGGAGTGGAAAGAGTTTGTGTAAAGTCTGAATGAAGAGCAGTTAGTGGGACTCTGAGAAAAAGGATATAGTCTAACCAGTTAGGGAAAAAGAAATAAATTGATGCATCCTTATGATTTTCACCCCACAACAGCTGGAACAGGTTTAACCCAAGCCCCACTGAATGGTCATGTGCAAACGATGACAAAGCACTTTGGTGACGTATGGACAGATGGATAAAGTCAACATCCAAAAGTGACATACGGAAAAACTCCTAATTTCTTTAAAAGACCCTTTTTCGTTATGCCTTCCAAAACAAGAATGGCAATCAGGACAGGATCTAATCACATTTCAACTTACTTGCAGAGTTTCTCCTCACAGGTTCAAAAGTTCTTACGGCCACCGCAGATTATTTATCTGCTGTGGGTTATCTGCTCTGCTCCACACCATTATCTCTGCCCATCACTGCTCCCTGCTCCCTGACCTACAGCACACAGTTTGCTGGCTGGATTACAGGAGTAGCTTCAATCCTCTCCTGGTATCTCTAGAGCCTTTCTGTGCATGATATCAGCTCTCACAAGCTGATAACGGTGTCACATATTCTTTCCCATTCTGATGTAGTGTAATACAAGCTGTTGTACAAGTCTTCATGTCTCAAGCTTTTTGATACAGTACATTTATTTTGTAATTCTAAGACTTCTCAGACACCGAAATGAACCAGACAAGTGTTGACAGCATGAACAGTAGGCACACGGAAAAAAAGCAAAAACTGGAACGGAAAGAGGGTATTGGAATTATAATTACAGTTTTTAGTATTTGATTTTTTAAAAAACATTTTTATAAAGTTAAGATCCTTAAATCCCTTAAACTAAAAGCTAAAATATTATCTGCATTGCAGTTTGCTTTTCTCTTTGGATTTCACTGTGTTTGGGAGGCATTGGCCTTCCTTTGTACCTCACCCTGTCAGACAGCAAAGCCACACCAAACCCTCGTGGGCCAGGTTGTCTGGGGGAGTCACAAACTGTTTTGCTCCCCCAAATGCATGGCCTGAGGTAGTTCAAAGAACAGAGAGAACATTTCCCTCTGCTAGAAACTCCTGTCTGTCTTTTCAGCCCCCACACAAAGTGTGATATTTTACAGCTATTTTCTCCATTATTGCTAAACCAGACTCTGTGGATATGTGTCTGGAGCAGTCATGAGCAGATACAATTCTCCATTCCCCATGTGATCCCACATTGCCTTCCTCCAAAAGACTGCAAACCAGGTAGAATATCCCAATTCTTATACTGGGGAAAGTATGAATAAATAGAAAAAAATACTTCAGTCTTTTTATAGAAAACATTGTTGTCCCTAATTTTGGTAAATGTGTGCCAATGATTATTAAATGTTACTAATTGAAAATCTGATACAGAATTATTTATTGGAGTATCATCTTTCTGCTGTTATAAGGCTTTGTATATCTTATTTTATTAAAAATTAATTTTAACTGCCAACTATTTCATCGTTGACCCTGCCTCCAACAGGAAGGTTGGGCTTGATGGCCTGGGACCTCCCGAGGATGTCCCCAGCCTGAATTATTCCGTGATTCTGAATTGTTACACAGGAAATTGCAAAGATCCATGAAGTAGACTGTGACAATCCAGGTTTACCCCAAAATACAGGTTTACTCCAAAAGAACTCACAGAATTGCTGCAGTTAATGGGGTTTACCCCTTTCTCAATGACTTTTGAATCCACTGTTTATGACTATTGGTATTTTTGAACAGTAAAATTTGACAAGAGCCTTAAAAATGCTGTGAGCTTTAATTATCCTTTGTTTACTGATTTTATTTGTATCGATCCAGCCATCTTTAAATGGAGCTACAGAATAAAATCATCCCACTGCTCAGTTCAGAGGGTAAGCCAGCTATTTGAGAATTCCTAGAGTTTCACCAGCCACAAGCTGATGGCTGCCTTGAGATCCTGACTTTTTTCCTGGTGCATATTTTTGCGGGTTATTTATAGTGCAGTTATTCATGGAGAACACTCCAGAGTGTTTGAGAGAAGGTGCTAAGCTGCATTTGCATACAGGGAACAATAGCCAGACTCTGCTGCTCTGGCAGATGTGTGTCCATGTGCTGTGGGAGGGGAAGGGAGAGGGATGCCAGATCTTCCATCCCATTGACCTTGCTCAGCGAGCCTCGACTACATCATGTTGTACCAACCTTCACACACTTGGATCTGGTTGTAAATAGAATCTGACACGCAGACTTTGATGGAGATGATCTCCCCTTCTGGGTGTTTACACTCCAGTCTGTGGGCTAAATTTGGGGACATTTCTGTCTAAAAATTCTCTGCAAAGGATACGCAGTGAGAGAGAGGAAAAAATCCACCACCAAAACTCCTCCAGGGGATGGTGTTCCTTGATATTATTATTCCTTGGACATTTTCCATGTAATTTATAGTATCTTCAGCTAGCTAATGGAACAGAACTGACACTGTCTTAATATTTGACAAGCTAATTATCCAACATGTAGTAAACAAGGTTTTATGTAAAGACTTCACATTTTCTTAAGCAAAACAGAAGCAGACAGTCCTGTTCCTTTTCTGAGCAAAACATTCAAGTGTTGCACACTTCGAATTATGCAGTTTTATTTTTGATGTTGTAGTCAAGCAATTAAATCCTGCCTTATCTGGTTGACTTGAAGAGTCATTGCATCAACCTTTTGAGTACTGCTGCTGAACACGTACTGGCCGTAAAGATTATTTTATCCAGGTGTGTTCTGTGGCCAAGTAGGTACTGCAAACATTTTTTAATAACTTGTATATTTATAAGTATTTCATAATAGCTATATATTCTCATATATGTATGTATTAGATAAGGATGACTCACCTTTTCTGTGCCCCACAGTAAGGTGGTTTTTGTTCTCTAAAAAGGACATCTGTGGAATCAGCTGTTTCACATATCCTGGCATCACTGCCTATTTTTATCTTCTGTATTTACAGAGAGTGTCCCATGTAGCCTGATATCAATTATGTCTCATCAGAAGAGGCAGAGTGTTAAGGAACCTTGTTTTGCATGGCTGTAGCAGTGTTAACAAGCAGTTTCTAAATGGAAAATGGTCAATTCCTCAAGAGTTATTAGGTCTTGTTTTCCTGCCCCAGTGTATGCTCCTGTGAGTACAGAATATTTATTAGGCACGGTTTGTAAAAATCATACTTAAAATGATGCATTGTCTTGCTCTAGGCAGAGTTTTCTGAGGGGTATTTTTTCTTTGGTGAGTTTTTGACCATGTGAGTGGAGGCAATGGGTTCTTGTTGCAGTCTGAAATTGTTCAGATATTAACAAAATAGCTAAATCTCTTGATTCTAGGATTAAAAAGCAATAAATATATTGGCTGGTTTTCAGTAGACAGCACAACATGTCTACCAACACTTAATAGTAGCAATCATGAGCTGCTTAAAAAGAAATTAAAATAACCAGACAGGTTGTTCTACAATTGAATCTAAATCTACTAGATATCCACACCATATTTACAGGAAGAGCAAGAGGATTGCAAACTCCCTCCTCCCTGTGGTATTCCCAAACTTATTCTCCAAATGTGCTCCAGTGGGGACCAGCTCTACTGCATGAGCAAACTAGGCAAGAGCAGTGCTTTTTATTGATGCTGCCAGCAAGGTGGTGGAGGTTTCTGAAATGAGCTCTCCCAAAGAAATCTCTCTGGATCTCATCTCTCCCTTCATGCAGGCATTTGTACAGTCAGCTGTCATCACTGCCTACAGAGCTTTAACGTAGCCAGTGCTTAAAAAAGGGTAGGACTATCTAATTATATAGAAAAGTTATGAAGCTCAGAAGTAACTGGATTATTTTCTTCATGTATACAGCTCCTTCCTATTTTAACTCCTTCTTCACTGCCAAGCTGCTTGACTTACCTAATAAAAATAAAAAGCGCAGGATAAAAATTACTTCAGCATCCTTTTCATTCACCCTTTTCATTCACAACAGAGCTGTGACACATGTGTTGGCATCCCTTGCTGAATTTGAGCTTCAGAGCAGCCCGTGAGGCAGTGTCTGCCCATGCTGCTCTCCAGTCCTGTGTCTGCGTCCTGCTTCCCCCCGGGAGGGGACTGGGAGCTGCCCCACTCCGTTGTGCACTCAGCTTTCCTGCCAAAGGAAAAGCAGCTGGAAAAGCAGCCAGGGGAATACTCTGGGCAGCCCCAGTGTGTGCAGTGGGCAGAGTCAGGGCTGGGGGCTCTCGGCTCTGCTCCTGAGCTGCCTCAAGATGTGTGTCCTGGAGCCAGGAGTGCCCAGCCCAGCGTGGAGCATCCGCTCCTGGCGGGATCTCTGCGTGCCCAGAGCTCCGGCCACCCGCCACTGGAACTCCTCCCAGTCCCCCCAGGGTTGCAAAGGGAAGCACAGTGAATTACAGAAATAAAAACAAAGCCAGGAATATCTCTATCACTGGGAATACTTTAACATTTTCTGATGTGATCACATCTCCTGGCTAATCTGTGTCATTTCTTTGTCCTTTTCTTTCAGCCAATCCAAGTTGAAATTCCTTCTGCACTTGTGCCCTGCTCTTCAATTCTGTTGCTTTCTCACTATTTTACTGTCAAATTTCTCTGCATCAGCCACAGTCCTTTTATCATTCTTGTTGTTATCAAGCTTCATGAATGAGATACCTTTAACCTGTTTTTTCCTCACTGAGGAGACTGTAAGATCCACTTCCTCTGCTCATTTACAATAAACTAAAGACTGCTTCAGAAATGTTGTAAGCACTAAGGCAAGTGAGTACACCATCTAGTTGAATCATTTTAGATGAGGTCATTTATTTATCTGCATTATAAATTAAGGAAGTGGTGAGGAACACACGGTGCTGTAGTTTAAAACAGAAAGAGGTGTGAGGGAAAAGATACAGAGAGTGAACAATGGAGACAGGAGAGCAGACAGACAAAGACAAGCACCCAGTTGAGTACAAGATTGCAGTCATGCTGATTATTTTCCTCCTGTATTTCTTCTCCTGGCTTGCATATATTTTACATCCTCTTGATACCATCCGTTGTAGGACATGTTCACTTTGCCTGGCTTCACGAGCCTTCCGAGTGCCATTCACAAGAACAGGTCTAATTTGGTTGTCCTAAATCACCCTCTGGAGGGGCCTCTCTTCCCTGCTGAAGCACCTAGAGAGTATTGTTTCATATTATTGGTATCTGGAATTAAACACTGTGAATATTCCATATAATGCACTTCTCTCTCTTTCCTGCTGTGTTTTCAGATAAGCCTGGAAAGCATATGTCAAACCTAGGGAATTACTATAATTTCAGTGATATTTTATTGAATAAGAACTCAAGGATACTGGGATTCCAAAGATAATGCAACACTCATTGCAGCAGTTATGATTTCTAATATCATTTTTTCATCTTTGAGAAAGTTTTTTTGCGGTTTTTTTAATCAATGTGGAGAATATAAGATATGGCTGAAGGAAGAATTGTTAGTGCATCCCTGCGTGCAAGGACTTACCGTTCTGTTCATTTGAGCAATATTATCATTATAAAAACATCAATAATCAAACTTTAATAAGCATCTATTTTGTCTTCACTCATAAAAGCATCTTTATTACCTGTAATGAAGGCATTCTTGAGGTTTAGTGCCTGTATAGTCAAGTGTTTCAAGGTTAAAAATGCAGAGTTGAGAGCACAATCTCTTTTTCTATCCCTGTTCAGGTTCAGTGTTGCATATGAGGAGGAGGTTTCCTCCTTACATCAGCTCCCAAAAGCTCTGCTCCACCCCTTGTCCCAGCCCTGGCAGGCTCAGAGGTGGCACCCTCCCCAGAGCTGTGCTCTGTCCCTCTGAGATTCCTAAAAGATTTTGGCTGAATCCTCAGCATTTCTGTGCAGGCTGTAAAAAGCCCCAAAGTCAATGGTTACAGCATTTCTCAGATGTATTGTTTCCGTGATAAGCTCATGGCTTTCCTATGAGTTACTCCAAAGGCTCAAATAATAAACATGCAAATGATGTGTCAAGATAAGACCCAAATTAAGTTTTTTTATCCTACCTTGAAGAAGTTCGAATTGGAAGCAGCCAACTTTCAGATAGTGGCACAATGCTGCAAAAGGATCTTGACTTGTGGAAGGCTTTAAAATAATAGGATAGGCAGGACACGAGTCTGTTTTCTCACATTTCAGTAACAGATTATTTCACAGAACTCTCTAGCCCATTTCCTATTTCCTTTGCCCTTGGCCTGCTGAGTAATATTTGCATTTTTCCTTACAACCTTTCTCCTCTCTGCACGGAAGCCTCTGATAAACGTTTTCCGTTGAACTTCCTTCAGCATCCACATTAAACAACGCCTTTGCCAGGGACCATTTCCTGAGGCCTCCACTTTCTGCTGCTGAACAACATCCCTGTTGTGCTGTTGCCTTTCCCCGGTCTTAAAATTAAGAGCCAGACACAGTTAGAGAGAAAAAGGAGTATTTATTTAAGGATCCTTAGGGTGCACCACTTCTCCAAGGTGGAATGTGCCGAAATGCACCCACACGATGGATCGTGTATGCAATTTATAGGCCTTGCAAATTAGCATCTCTATCAAAGATTCCCCAATGAGAGGCTTGAATGATTATTGTGATATTCCCCCATCCCAAGGAATTCCCCCCTGGATGGGCCTATCTCAGTGTACAGGATGTGTTCTGGAGAGGACCTTGGTTTCCCAGGATGGCGTGGGGCTTTCCGGCCTCCAGGAGCGAGGCCTCCAGGATGTTTGGTCTCCTGGCTTAACAGAATACAAGGACTATGCTCAGGTATCGGATTCAAGGAATTACAAGTATGCATGCTAAGAGCACTGAGGATACATAAATGCTAAATAAAGGGCATATAAAAGGTATATAAAAGAAAAGGCAAAAAATCATCATGGCATCAGTGCCTGCCCACTGCCACGGCGTGGGACTTGGGACTGCAGGACATTCCCCAGACTCTAAATATCGTTATTTCAAAAATCCCACCAGAAGATTTCTCCAGAAATCGAAACTCTCCTTGACATTATAGAAATATTTCCTGCAGGATAATTGCAAAGCTAAGAAGTAACAATTCTGGAGAGTTAGAGCTAGACTTTGGGGGGTTTTGTGAGCTAAGGATGTCCTGTGAGGAGCAAGACAAAGGTACACTGATACGTATTTTGTGCCCTGGTGTTGGTAGGTGATTAGAATCATAGGAGACCAGAGAACACACCAAGATGAATTATAGTGAGGCTGTTTGATAGCAGTTTTCATTTATTTTACAGAATAATATTCAGCACTATACCCCTTCCAGCCTGCTAAAACCTTTTTCTGTTTCGGCCCATTTTCCTCTGAGTCAAAGGTTTAATAACTTTTCAGTTAGAACAGTTAATATTCAGGTTTTTTCATGTATGTTTCAGAGGCAGCTAAGGATTCATTAGAGTTTTACTGGGAAAATAAAGTTGATAAGTGAGCTACATTCATCTCGGGATTACTTTTAAATTTAAAAATCTCTAAACACAATCCTTTCAAGATGACATGAAAAAGGTTGTCCTTTAAGCTGGCACATAAAAATTTCTTATCTTAAATTCTCTTCAAAACATACTTTATAAATACTACTAAGATCGATCTGGCCTGTACTATAACATTCACCAAAAAGGCCTATCTTGAAAAGCTAGCTTTTTCTAAAAATTAAGTAATGCCTACAGAGTAACTTTTTTCTTGTCCTAAATTTCTTTTGCTAAAACTGCAGGCAAATGCTAATCTGTGCAATATTTCTCCATGTATTGCACAAGTATTGGAGTGCCATCAACGAATTTGATCATAAAACTTGCACCATTTTCGCCTACAGAAAAAAATATGAAACATTCACTTTTAAATGTGCTCCTTGGGTACACTTTTCACTGAAGAGATTTACAAAGAATTACACCCAGTGTAATGTATTTTAGCTCATGTACTGATGCCCATATTCCCTCCAAGTCTTGTGAAAACTGATAAAAAAATATGTAGTGCTGGCTTACCAAGAATAATTTTTAAATCTCAGTAATTTATCTTGAGAGACTCGATAATCAATATCATACAGCACTGTAAGCCTGCTGTTTTATTATCCGTTTTATCCAAGTGTGGAGAGATAAAGCATTGATTTTTGTTTGCTGTGTGTACTGTAAAAACAAAGGAGAAATGTCATTTTTGAATTCCAAGGTTGTATGAGTATCGTTTTATTGGTTTTAAATTAAATAAAAGTTATGTAAGGCAATAGTTGACATTGCTTTGGGGAAAAAATAAATGCCATTGAAACAAATTTTTAAAAAGCCAAGCAATACCTTTGAAAATAATTTATGGCAAGTTCATCTCCCCAGCTGAGCTTTCAAAAACTGTTTTGCCATTGGATTCAGAGCAGTGTAGTTTAGATAATACTGCACAAAGTTCAACATAAGTAAGGACTGACAATACAAAAAAAAACCAGCACAGTCCTTTATTTTGGTGATTTCCCGCTTTTGGGGTTTTTTTTTGTGATGACACAATTCATGACAGCTGGCTTCTCTCTAAAAAATAACCTGAGAGATCTCATATTTTCTCTATTCCATTTTTTCCCTATTATTATGTACTCAAATATTTTTTATTTGCTCGTTAAAGTAAATTTTATTCATTCAGAAGGGCCATTTGTTTAAATGTGTGGTGTCTTGCAGGACTAAGCTCTTGAATTTTAACACAGGAGGAAGGAAGCCACCTGCTGCTTGGAGACAGAAAATAGAGTTCTGCTGTAAAGGCTGTGTAGCAGGGACAACTTTTAATTAGAGATAATGTACAGGGAGAAATTCCATATTTAAATGCATTTGGAAGTTAATTTGTCACACCTGTGCTATAGGAACCACAGAGTTTGATGTGCTGTCCAAGCACAACCATGCAGTGAAGTGCAGTCAGACCTTAACCTTTAAAAAATGGGAAGGATTTTTATGGGCCTGTGGTTCTGAATTTATATTTTCCTCCCTTTCTCTTTAACTGTGCACTCCAGAAATGTCACACACATTTAAATTACTAGTGAGGAGTTTCTGTTATCCCAAAATGCCAAGAATTTAGCTGCTCTTACTATGAAAGTGCTGTAAAACTTCAAGAATTGGAAATGTGGATGGAGATTCTTAAATATACCGTGATACATATTTTATATAGATTGTGATATATATAGATACTGCTCAGGGATCCTCAAATTCTCAATTTCTTGCATATTTTTATAAATGTACAAAGTAAGAAACCTTCCTAGAAATGCCCCGACAGACTCTCAAATAGGCAGATTTGAGAAGTCAGATGAAATAATCCCAAACCTGCTCATTTCTTTCCAGTTTTGCTGACCATATGCTTTCTGCCCAGCACATTCTGGTCATCTACTGAGTTTTTCAGACTAACTTACAAGTTACTGTATTCCTTCCCTACATGGTGATCAAAAACTCTCTGTGTGTCAGCTGGGGAGGAATAAGCAGCTGCCATCTGTCTGCAGTGGGATCCTTATCAGCACACAGGGGGAAAGAATTCCCGTGTATGCACTGGCAAATACAATGGGATTTTGTTTCTTTTCAGCAGTTCTTGGGAGCAGGAGAACCCAAAAGGTATCAGGAATGTGGAAAACAGAGCTCAAGATAATCAGAGAATAGAGAAGAGCATGTATTTTAATGTTTAGGTTGTCTCTTTTGTTGAAACACTAAATGAAAATTTTATCTTGGCAAATTATCAGAACTGTCCTGTCGTAAAATAATTCCCTGCAAATAGTTTCCTGTTATTTCCCATGTGGCTATTCTGATACATTTATAAATTTCTCCATCACCTTGGCATAGATAATCAAAAACTTATTTCCCCGAGTGATTTTTTTTTAACTCTAGGTAAATTTTTACATGTCCATCAAAAATGATGAAAATTTGAAAAAAGTAGAATCCCTTTCTGCTGACAATCACCTTGCTCTGCAAGGCCATGCCAGAGTAAGAATGTTTGAAGGAGGGCTTGAGTTATTGAGATGACATAAGGGGATGAGAGAGAATTTGGAGGGAAGGAAGTTTCAAAACAGCCTGAAGAGGAAGGAGATGAATTTTTAGACAAAGGGCACAGTGAAAGTATTGTTGCATGCAGGAATGGCTTCCTTATGTCTTGCTGTTATCATAATGTCACTCTTATATTGACAAAAATGAATCTTTTTGTATCATAATTAATAAATAGGTTCAAAGATACACCTGCCATCAGTTTTCTGTGTAATCAGAGTGAGTTACTGCATTGTAAATTTTGTCTATCTGTGAAAGAGGCACCTCTGTAAAGGTGAACGGTTGAAAGATTCCAGGCTACCTTTTTCTCTGTAAATAAGATCAGTCATGAAACGTTAATAGTGATTAGAAAACAAGATACTTTTCCTCAAAGCTCTTTTGAGTCTCCAAGCCTTGCCGAGCTCCATATCCAAGAAACAAAACCAGGTTAAATCTGTAGTGGTTGGAACCTGATTTGCTTTTCAATCTCAGTGTAAATCAGAGCTGTGTGATGGCCCATGTGCTAACACAGCCTTTTACGTGAAATCAGTGCTTCAGAACATTGTAAACCACTGTGAAGCAGACAGCACAATAAACTCTTATCTGAATTTGCATTTCCAGAATTTCATAGGGGTTTCTTAGAATAAAAGTTCCAGAAGCATGGGGGCTGTCACATTGCAGTGTAAATAAGCATTGGTAATAAAGGTGCTACCACTTTTGACTAGAAATAATATTCTGGGATTTCACAGAATTGAAGAATTAAGAGTAGAAAGTTATAAAATACCAAGTTCCTGCAATGTAAAAAATTAATTGTTTCTCCACCAGCATGTCTGGCTAAGCTGCCATGGCAACAATTGCAAAAGACACACTCCCTGATCAAATTTCCCCTCAAATTAAAGATGCAGTTAGGAAGTGTTTGCTGCAGAACCACAGTTTCTAAATATATGTGTTCTAGCACCACTCAGCAGGCTTCAGCTCCAGCATTGCAGGATGCTCTCTGAAATCAGACATTCTCTGCAGCTTGGGATTGTTTTCCCGTGGTCACATTCCAATGGACATCCTGTTTAATCCTGAGTGAGGCAATGGTTTAGAGAAGGAAGGGACAGTTTGGGAGATAACTTTCTGCTCCTGTCACGGCCCTGTTTCCTATTTAGTCTCAGGGAACAACATAAAATACAACCAGATAATTTCCTTAACTCTAATCCTGACACAGTGGTATTTAGTAAATGGGTAACAGTCAGCCTCAATATTATGTAGTTGAATGGTAATTAAAATATCACAGCTGATATTGGAAATGTAAAAACACAGAAAGGGAATTTATTCTTTTGTTTGAAACTCACTGTCTTGTAAATGAAATTTGCTACTTTGTGTGTTCTTGCTACTTTAGACTCTATCTGGGCCTGTACCTAAATAAAACCCTGGTGGTTTTTAATTCAAGGGTTGGGTTTTGGATGATTTTTAATTTTTAACTGAAGGGGTCCCTCTGCTGGCTCCTTCCAAAATTCCTTTCCGCAGGTTTGGAGGGGCTGGAGCTGTTATCTCTGAAATATAAGTGCACCATTAGTAACATAAAGCATTTTCATAATGAAAATAAGAAAATATTACATAGTGAATGCAGCTGTCTTCACGTGGTTTTAGAAATTAGTTTTACAAAGACATTTGCAAGCAAAAGATTTTTTTTTCCTAATGACATTTAAATGATAAATAAAATACACCATAACTATATTTGAAGAAAATTGTGAAAATAATACCCCTCAAGTTTGGGGGACGATTGACCTTATTGTTTAAAAAAATAAAAATCTGTATTGGAAGCAGAATGCTAAAGATAAACACATTTACCTGGGTGAGGTAATGTCCTTGTCTTTGTTTAGAGCCTAATTCCATTTATGTGTAAGATTGCCTATAAATCTTTCAAGGATATTTAGAAGAGAAACAAGTTAAACCTTTGTGTTTATCCATATTATTTAGATTTTAAATGAATATGAGAATTCTGGTTTAAAAATGGATATCAGCCCTGGGCGGGGAATTTGGAGATGTAGATTCAGTTTTTAGTGGTTTTGATCAGAATTGCTGTAAAAAGCACTGAAACATCAATAATAACGCCTGTGATGCATAGATAATTAGGCAATGCTTCAATAACACCAGGAATTCTGTGATTTCTGTAGATTCCCACTACTACTTTAAGAATCTAAGTGCAACATCTTATAGTGGAAACTGTTGCCTTTTAAGAATGCCTTTTATTGAAAAATAAGATTATAGAATTCTGAATGAATAGCATTATAATTTCATACTAAGTCTGAAATACATTCAAGTAAAAACCAATATTTTTTTCTATTTATCTAGCAAACTGAGCCCTGATTGCCATTATTCATAAATGTTCAGCCAGGAATAAAAATGCTGCAATTCCAAAAAATATATGTTTTGGCTCCATGCACTGAGTTCATTGGGACAATCACACAGTGTCCTGTAAAGACTTATCTCCCTGCAGCCAGGTCCTCTCTTCCCCTTGCTGTGGTGTTATAAATAAACCTGCCACCCCTGATGGAGCACGCATGTGTGCCACTCACACCTGAATCCTGGCTCCTCCCTGGATCTGCAGCTGGGAATTTGTGCAGTTCCCTGTCAGCAGCGCTGCCCCTCTCCCAGCGAATGCTCTCTGCCCAGCTGTCCCTCTTCCCTCTGGAGGTTCCATGCAGAGTCTCGGCACGGTGTCAGATACCCACAACTGCATCCTCCTTCACTGATGGGATCTCTCCCAGCGAGCATATTCATCATCTCAGAGAAGAAATGGGATCAGCTCAGAGCATTTTGAGCTCTGGTTCCTTCACCCAGGCTGCTCAGGCTCTGTTAGGGCCACGCTGCCTGGGAGGTGCTCCTGAACGAGCCCGCAGAGAGGAGCACAGACATTTCCACCATCCTGTATCACTGAACTAATAAGGGAAAGAGAGTTCCTTGCAGCCTGCTGGGAAAAGCTGAGTGCAGAATGTCAGCAGCAAAGCCCACTTCTAATCAGCTCCCATACTCAGCTCTTCCAGCCCTCCTGGGAGCAGGAATCCCTGTCCACGTGAGCAGACATCTCCCACAAACGGAGCAGCTTTGCAGTAAGTTCCTTTGCTCACCGGGCCTAAAGTAGGTGCCACAGATCTTGCAAAAACACAGGGTCAGGAATTTCCCTCAGGTGCCAGTCAGGATGAAAAACATTGAAAGATTGCTGCATGGTTCCCTCTCTTCATTGCAGGTATGAAATATGGAGAAAGTGAGGGTATATTTGACTATTGATAGGTTTTGTTTCTGTATGCCAGCCTAGAAATACTTCACAATAGCACAGCAAATAATCTGCTGGTTACTTGAGAATGTGTTTCAAGATACTGTTTTGCATGGATAATCCCCAGTCTGAAATTACTCATCATATTCAAAACCATAAATATGTAACAGCAACCCCAACACAGCATTTTTACTGCTCACTGCTTGGCTACAATTTCAATTGGGAGTGATGTTTTGAAGTCAGTTGCAAACATAATCATCAAAAATAAATCAAAATAGACATCTTGAGTAAACATAAATTACTATTATATATATTAATTACTACTGTGATTTTCTTCGTGATTGGAAAAGAAAACCAAACCACCACAGCATTTAGGACACAAAACTTCCGTCTGGTCAGAACTTCCACAAGGAAAGGGCTGGTCTCCCTTTGTTTAATCCCCATCCTAAATATTCAGTTCCCACTGTTTGAAGTGTTTGTACCTGAATTTATTGGGAGGGCAGGAAGGAACCAGAAGGAAGCAGCAACTGATTGCACAGCTGCAGCTGAATGTCTTTCTGTTAATTCTGCTGTGAGTATACATTTAGAGCTGGATCACCAGAGCTGCTTAGCACTATTAAAATGCTCCTTTGAACATTCAGCAAGGCAGTGAAGGTTCCTCAGCACTGCTCAGTTATACTGGAGAGTGCTGCCCTTTGGGGAAAAAATGTCCTGGAATGTCGCAGAGTGCTTCTCCAAATTCATTGTTTGGTGTTTCCAGCAAAAATTTGAACAAAGACTAAGCAAAATAGGCAAATACAGAAGATACTGCCTGAAATCTCCTCCAGCTAACCAATGACCTGTGAGCAAACCAGACTTGACTGGGAGAACACTAATTTAATTTATCACTAATTTCAGTAGGTTTCTGTAGTGTGAAGCAAAGGCAAAGTAAAACAGCTCATTCCTCTCGCACAGGGCAGGGACACACCCTCATTCTCAGCCTCCCTCCTTCACCTCCAGCCCTTCTGTCTTCCCCCACCCTCCTTGGGCAGGGGCAGTGGGGGGAACCTTTCCCTGTGAGGGGGTGATTTGTAATCCCACAGCAGCTCTGAGGGTGTTGGGTATTTGCAATCCCACCGGGTGTGAGGACACCGCTCCCCCAGCTCTGCCAGGTGGGAGCTCAGCTGGGGCTGGCCTGGATCTCCTCCTGCTCCAGAGCAGGGCAGACAGCTCTGGGAAGAATTGCCTGTGAGTATTGGTCCTCCTTGGAATATATTCACTCATTTTTCGTTTCCTCAAGTTTATTTTCTTATGCCTCTGCCTGCTGCTAAGGTGTTGTTTTGAGCTAAAATTTGGTTAATGTTGGGTTTTAGTGGTGAGTTTTGTCTGTGGACTCGGGGGGGGCAATTTAGTTTTCCCAGAGTCCTGAGGAAAGCTCTGAAGTCTTCCAGGGAATTGTTAGACCCATTGCTGTAGCCAGGGTCGTGTTGCAGAGGCATCTGAGGGGATGGGGATACAAAACCTGTGTTTTTAGAGACCTCTCATTAGAATTTGCAAGGCAGGTAATTCCGTAAGGAATGGCAAAGAGTGACTAACGAACTGCATTGTGTGGGCTGGTCTTTGATGCCGCGGTTCTTGCCCAATTAACTGAATGTCGAGGGGCCTCTCTGCAGCCTCAGTACAATGAAGAACTTGTTTAGCTTCAAGCCTGTTCTTAAGTCCCTCCACTGTTTGTGTGTGTCACAGCGCTGCTTTCAATCGGAGTTTCAGCGTCTCATTTCAGACCTGAGCATTATGTAAAACATAACAAGGGCCTGGTACGTGCATTGAAATGCCACATGCATTGAAATGCCACATGCATTGCAATCCCAGGCTTTTGTCACCTCCTAATGAAGCTGGGCACTCGAGGCAAGCTCTTTCCAGTATGCAAACCCACCACTTCTCCTTGCCTTCGTAATCTGTTCCTGACAAAAGAAAAACAAACTCTGACCCAGAGAGTTAAATAGGTTTATATGCCTGAATCAATACACCTAAGTATAATATTGGCATTTAGATTTAGAAAGTAATTCATAGTAAGTTTAGACTTGAGCTTCAAGTACTCTGTAATGAGTTGACGTTTATCTGCTGCCCTTGTAATTGAAAGTAGTGACATTTTGTTTTCTTCAAGCACATTCATATTGCCCAGGTGGAATTGATAGTTGTCATTTCCACAAGGACAAAATGATTGAGCAGATAAAAATATGGTAGAAAAGTTGTTTGTACAGAACCAAAGCTGTATTTTTTTTATGAGTTATAACAGGAATGAAATTGCCAAGGATCAACTGCTTCTGAGATCCAAAGTCTAATGTGGTCTCTCATTCAGTAGCTGCATTTTACAAGGAGCTGAAGTTGTGAATGAAGTACCTGAAATCACAGAGTGTCTTGCTTGCACAAGGATATCGTGTGTGATATTACTAGATTGCAGTTAGGGATGGGATTTGATAAAGGAACTTTTGCAATTGCTGCTCCACAGTTACTGTTTTATTGTCACAGAAGTGCAGGAGCTGTTGGACGAACAGCAGAGCATAAGAAAGAAGAAAAATGAGAAATTCCCCTTTATTTTACCCCAGACTGCCCAAGTTCAGAGAGCACCAGAAGAGGAGTTCAGGCTCAGAAGAACTGATTTTGTCAATTATTCACAGGCATGTCCTGAGAGCTGCTGACTCCTCAGCACAGATATTCAGCTATTTGTAAAATGCAGCTACTCACAGAATTCCTATACCATAGTAATCAAATAGCTCAGTGATTTGCCTTGGGTTTTTCAGCGTTTTTGTTTTGTTTGGGGTATTTTTGCCACTTTAAATAAGGCAAGCAATTTTCATGCGAAAAATACAATTCAATACAAAACATACAATGAAGTACTGTGAGGAAATGAGCAGCTGACAGACATAGTTTGCTGTGATTGAGAGGAAACATTTATCTGCTTGTGAGAAGAGCATGTTTGCAGTCATATGTCTCAACAGAAGGAGAGCGATAGTGGAATATCCCCCGGAGCAGGGGCACCGGAGCATTCCGAGGGAAGGAAGTGTGGTTGTCCCCAGAGAAGTGAACACTTGTTTTCTTGGCCATTTCACAGCCTGGGTTGAAAGTGATATTATAGATGTTTCTGCACAGCTGACTGAGAAATTAATAAACAGCAGAGCAAACAGGTTTTGTGCAAGACAGTGTCAGATATCTGTGTGTTCCGTGTTTCTGGGCAGGAGCAGCCCAGGGCAGGGCAGTTCCAGCCAGATTCTGTGTGTCAGCAGCACCACAGAGACCATTCCAGTCTGTGCTGGGCTGTTGAGCTCTCTGGAAACCCTCACTGGGTTCATCTGATGATGCTTCAGGTATCTGGCACGGCTCTGCAGGAGATCCCTTTGGGATCAGGGTAGTTTCCAGCAGAGCTGCTGTTGGTGCAGGACACTGGGATCTTTGAGATCGGCCCTGCTGGGTGTTCCCCCTTGTCCCACAGCCTCCCAGCACCCACTACTGCAGTGAACAATTGCTGGATTTAGGGGTTCTGGGGGAGGCATAATATGTATTGTTTGGTTTTACTTCTCCTTGAGACATTGAAAGCTTTCTCTCATTTTCAAACACTCAAAACAATTTGATGCAAACTCATTGAGAGAATGGCTACCTTGCAGTGACCTAGATCTGATGAAGAATTAGTATGGGTGAATTTTATTTGTTGGAGGGAAAATATAAAAAATGTTAAAGGTTGTCTAAAAGATATTTTGTCATAAGTGATTTATGAAAAGTGTTTCCTAAGGTCAGGCTGTATTTTGATTATTAACAACTTAGAAAAACCTTTCCCTGGACCCTTGTGGCTGACCTTTGGCATAAGGGTACAATGTTGGTGTGCTTGGAGATGGTGGTGGAGACGCTTTGATGTTGGGTGTAGAGATTCAGTTAATTGCCATCAATACTGTTCATTGTTTCAGCCTTTCATGTTAAATCAAAAGATGTTTTTGAGGCTCCCCTCTATTGACCTATTAAAAAAATAAAAATTAAAAAACCCCATACTAAGACTGATTAAATATCTCAAGATCATACTAAAAGTTAATATTCCAGGAATAAGATTCTAAGAATATAAAGATCTCCATGCCAGGAATTCATTGCCTGAACTTGGGGAGGGACAGAAAGATTTGCAGAAGTTCAGTGAGGTTCATACGGCTGTATACTTGTTCTGGTCTTGACATATATGTGTATTATCTTCTATTGAACATTTTAAGTTTCTAGTATATGGAATATTTGGGGGAGATTTGAGGAGAGATGAAGAAATAAAACATTTACACCCTGAAAACTCTGTCAGTTCTTGTCCATCTCGGATTCAGCCACTGGAGGGCGGTAAAATATTTTCAACTTTCCTTTTTCCCTTCCTTTAATTTCTTAATTTTCCTTTTAATGTTTGAACTCCTGTTAAAACACGTACCGATTTTTAAAAAGGTGATTTACACAGTACCCTACTCTCCATCTCCAGACTTTATAAGTCATAAGGATTTTTCCACTTTATCTTAGGTCTTTCCTGCCCTTGTGTATAGGAAATTGTGGTCATGGTAGAGGGAGGAAGAGAGGCCAGAGCTGATGGTCAAACGTTTATTAAGATTTCCATGATGGAAAGTCTTCAGTGTTGTCAGAAGGGCATTGAAAGGGATGCACTGGCATGGGCAGGTGTCAGCTGCCACTACCTGATTTTAAAAGTGAAAGCAAGCTTTTCCCATACCGTGTTTCTATTGCTGATATTATCCCTAAATGCCATTTCTCCATGTTAAATAAGCTGTTTCTTCAACAGTAAAGAGGACTGTGCTCTGACATGACCCTTCCAAGCTGTCTTTTCCAAAAATCTACATTCTAGCTATATTTATGTTCCTGTGTGTGTCTGTGCACCCTAATTTTCATTAAGTGCCAGAGGATTGATTTGGGAGTGGCTTTAGATTGTGATGTTCAATTTTTCTGGCTATTACTGCAAAGGTATCCAACATGCCTTCAGATGAGTTGAATTACCAATTTTAGAAAGGTAAATAATATCATTGAAGAAAGCATATATTGTAAACTATGTGGCATTAATATTTTACTTATACTTCAGCTGAAAAAATATGGAAGGATGACTTAATAGATGGTTTTAGCTCCAGTAATTGCAAGATGTAAGGTAAAACTTGATTTTTCATTGCTCTTGGATCTTCTTTATTTGGATTTAATACAAATTATTCAAATAAGAGAACATGTCCACTTGGACAATTATTAGGTTTCTTAAATGGTGTGTAAAATCCTGTTCAGTGCCAAACACTGTTCTGTCTGTTGTAATTAGTTTACTTTGGAGCCGTTTGGGGTGAGGATGTTCTTGCAGGGACCAGCAGCTAAGAAAAGGCATTGCAGGACCTGGGTGCAATTAGTCTGCTCACAGATTTGGTTCTTGGGCGCTGTTTTATTGCCATTTCTGTGGGGTTTGGTAGCTGGGCACAGAAGTAGAATATTCTTCTGTTGTAAATTACCTTACCCTTTTTTAACCTTCAGCTGCCAGAACTAGTTGTTTGGCTTTACTTTTTTGTTTGTTGACTGACCGAATTCTCTTTCTCAATGACTTCTGAATTATTTTGCGAAGCTTTTTTGACTGCTTTATCTCCCATTTCATTTCCTTTAATATCTACACCAGCTGGAATCCATACAAAAATGACATTGTTGCCGTGACATATTACCTTATTATAGACATCAATAATTTCCAGAGCTATTCCTACTCTAGTGATTGAAATTTCTAGGATGATATCAACGGCACGTAAAAGATCTGGAGAAGTGACAGATTGTAAAGGTTGTACTCCAGCAATCTAATTCAGTGCCATCAGGGTAGGAAATAACTCCACAGTATAACCAGGTAACCAATCTAACTGGCTTCCTCAACAAAGTCCACACAGGAGGCTGCTAAATCCTAGCTCTCTTCAATATCTAGAAGGAAAATGGGAAACAAAATAGAAAAGAGGGGGGAAAAAAATGAAAAAAAAAAAAAAAAAACCAAACCAAAAAAACCAAACACATGAATTAAACAATTAAATTATTGCAAGGAAATTTTTAGGGAAGTAATTATTAGTCTTAGAGAAGGACATGTCCAGCCTGACTCTTCCCCCACACTGCTTGCAGCACACCAGGGTAAATGTGACATGGTGAACTTGGGGGTGGGGATGGGTTGATGGTTGGGCTTGCTGGTCTTAAAAGTCTCTTCCAACCTTAATGATTCCATGATTCTATGACAACTTTCTTCCTAACTGTTCCAAATCCAGTCAAACTGATCAATGATCCATCATCTCTTCCTGTTATTTTCACTGCACTCTCTTAATCTTTGAACTACCAAGGATTAAATTGTTTCCTTGTGAGCACGAAACTCAGGGCTGCCCAGATCACTTTATTTGCTCGTTTCAATGCCCCTGCAAAGAGCTTCTGAATCCTTCAAGTATCTGATTTTCCACCATCTGTGGTTCAAAATTGAGTTTTTTGTACTACAAGGAGCTTCCCAAGGTGGTTGCTGCTTTAGGTGTGCCTTCTCCATCTCTCCTTGTGGTGTCAGTGTTCCTGGCTTTGGCTTTTCTACTCCCACAGGGAAAGTCTCTGCTCAGTAACGAAAATGTCTGCAAATGTTAAACAGACATGATCGTGCCAGTCACTCAGAAAGTTCTGAGGAATCCTTTAAATCTGAGGAATGCTGTTTAACCATTTATTTAAATGCTATTTATTGAAGCTATTCCTTAGTAGCTAACCTCTACTCAAAAAGTGTCAACAGAAAGGCATGTCCAAATCATGAAGATCAGCTTGCAGGGCTCAACACTTGACACGTGCAAACAGTTTAAGTCAAAATTTTAGGATTTAGAAAGAATTCACTTTCCCAATTTCCCAGGAGCCTCTTGATGTACTTCTAATTCTTTATTCCTTCATTGTTCAATTACAAAACTGAATTTGATGACCATAAGTCATTACTCAGTCTTTCCTCTAAATATTTAAATTCTGCAGTAAATGTCATTTTCCCTTATTATTGGAGGTATGGAGGTAATGAATTTTCAGTAGCTTGAAAGAATTCATAGATAATTTAAATTACCCCCTCCTGAGCATACCTGACCTGGAAATTACTGTGTGCTTGTGCTGGAGTTCCAGGGGGCAATGTTGTGTGTTCTGCAGTCCTGACATTCCATTATCTTGTCATTCCATGATATATACAACGGAGAAGAGGCAGGTTTAAAGTAAGCCTTAACATATGTGCTGTTCCACATTAATCCCTCTCTCCCTCATAACCTAAGAGGCAATCTTTGGGTTACGTAGGAACATTAGTATATACAGAAATGCTAATTATAAATAAAAGTGAAATACCATAATTAATTTACGTGATGTCCGTTACTCGGGCTGCACCTTCAGTTGACTTTTGTCTCCCTCACTTGATCGCTTTATTTGAGACAGCATTTCTGGCAAACTGTTGCTCTCTTGCACATAAAATGTGCTGGAGAATTAAGAAACTTGTGTGTTAAACTTCATTTTTAAACAATGCCACAGGCAAGTTGTCCCCTTTTAAAGAGGACATTATAGCATTTCTGTGTCTATAAATACAACACATAAAGCTCCTTATTACCAAATGCTTTATTAACATCAGCAGACAGTCTTATGACATGATCTATGGTTGATTGATTTGCCTGAAAGCCACTTTAATACTGAGGAAGAAGATTATTCATCTCCAGAAAGAATGACAGTCAACAATAAATCATTCCCTCCATCTTCTTACATAGCCATGAAGCTAAGGCTATCAGATGAGAAGAACCTAAATCAAAGTATGATCTGTTTTTTGGGGGGGGTTGGGTTTTTTAATAAGAAATTCATAAGATTGCTTTCTTATTTTTTGATCAACCTAATGCTACAAACACAATCACTGTCATAGATTTGATGAGCTCTCAGAAATTTAACGTGGGTTTAACATTTAACAGTAAGAACGTGAGCTTTTCTACCCTAAGTTTAATTTGTACTTGGTATTTAGGGTCATTTTGGCTTGTTTTGTAACCTGATTACAAAATTACCCAAACTGAAGACTTTTTCTATAATATCAAGGGTGAAAGTGTCGTTTAGTAGAGTTTGGGGCATTTTATATAGCTCATTCAGTGAAATATTTTGCTGATCCAATAGTTGGATTATTTATAGGATGGTTTATGCCTTTGTTCTTCCACTGCTTTTCCATGTGTACTTCTCCCTTCCTATCCTTGTAACCCCAAGCTGTGCTGTCCCACGGAATGGCCAAGCCAGGGAAGCAGCAGCAGGAAAATGTTTTCCAAGAACACCAAGTGGTAGGGGCAAGCCAGCAAAGACCCCTGCTTTGCCTGTCCTCTGGACAAGTGTTCAACAGTGATTGAAATCCTGAATTTGGGATGGATTTGGGGTTTTTAAGCCTCACACAAAAGCAGGAATACTCGGCTCTGAACACTTTGATGTCTGGCTGGACTTGAGTGCGCACAAACAGCAAAGGAAGAAGATCCAAGAGCAGGGAGCAAGTTCAGTATTGGAATGGTGACAATTTCCCAGACTGGGTAAATCTGTTCATGCCCTATTGGGCTTTGGGGAATTAAAAAGTGGTTTATAAAGGAGGCAAGGAGTAGTATTGCAGTAGTATGGAGAAGAAAAAAAAAAAAGTAGAAGTTTCTGGCAAAATTTTACCTTTGATATTTCTGTTTCTGCTTTTTATGAAGTCTTTCCCCTTTCTGTGGAGGTTGGATGATCCAGTGAATTAGGGGCTCCTTGGCTGTGTTCTGATTTTGGTTTGCTTTTTAAAAAATCCTCATTGCTTTTCGCATTCTGAAAGCTTTATTGAGGTACTGATTTTCCTTACTCTACTGCTGTAAAGCCGCTCTAGCATTGCCTTATCAAGTGCAGCTAATTAAAATCAAAGGGATATTGTTATTCACTGCGGCTCTATGATCAGTCATGTATCCCCTATATGCTGAATGGGCTCTTTTGAACCTCGTTCCGTGTGCCTGCTCTAAGTCCCTCACAGATTGCCCTCTCTGTTTGCACAGTACCACACAAGTTAATATGCACATGCATTTAAGTGGAAAATTGCCTCTTCCTGAAGGACCATCAGCCCTGTCTGGTGGCATTTTCTATAAAATACGTACTCAGATATTGCACTGCTAACGGGCAGAGCCTGCCTATGCCCTACATCTCTGTTCCCCCTTGACTTACCATGCCCGTGATCAAAACCCAACCTGCAAATTTCTGCTGCATTTCATTCCATTGAATCTCCAGGGATCTGGTTTCCTTAGCCACGTGTCACTGTTGCTTGTGAGAACCCATAGGTGGGTGAGGGCTGCAGGGATGACCTGGCCATTTTCTGTTTCCCTGCCATCACAGTCCTCTACTTCCACTCTGTCTGTGCAGAAAATGCTGTCCAGTTCCTGGAATGAAGAGGTGATGCCTAAAGTGGCCACCTAAAAAAGCAGAGACTAGACAGGAATAAGGGGACAAAGGTAGGTATTTATTTGAAGGGCCAGAGGCAACATCCAAGATGGACCCCGAGTCACGAGTTCTTCACACTTTTATAAGTTTGGTTCATTTGCATATCAGGGTTAATTCTCCAATTAAAACTTTAGCTAATGATGTAATTTCTCCAAGCTTACCCCCTTCTAAAGATGTTGGTTTGCACATTTTTTGCCTGGGACAGTCTGGGTGTCCTTGGAGAGCAAACCTAGAGAGGTTTGCTATGTCTAACCTGCACAAGAGAGCAGCAGCTCACAGGCTATAGGGAACTTCAGAGTTACACACTAGGCAATACAAGATTTGAAAATAAAAAGTTAAAACCTAAGGCATCAGAGGGCATTCCATCAGTGTAGCAGAAAAATGTCTGAAGCAAAGCCCTGGAACTACAGCTCTGTGGGTTTTCAGTTTTCTCTCGGTCAGCACATCAAACCAGGTCTGTTCCCAATATTCTGCAGGTTTAGAGGGAACCTTGACTCTCATATTTGAGAAGGGAGTACAAACCATGCAAAAATGTAATGTCACACTTTCCAAAAGTTCATGTATCATTTTCCATTGGAAATAACTTCCCTGCCAAATTGTGGAATCACCATAATTCCTGTCTTTTGACATGCACAGCTATATCCAGAGGAGTTAGGTTAGTTTTTAGTTAGATATGAGGGGAATATATATGCACCCTTTCCCTGAATTTCCAGCGTATTTATATACTAGCTTTATATTTTTATGCTTCTATAATGCCTTACAGTTTCTTGGAAGCCTATTTACGTGTTGTAGATTTATTTCTGGCTCCATAAAAGGTGTTCTGTGTGCATTTTATTTTCTTTTCTAATTCAAAGTATCTGAAATACAGTGAGGTTTGTGTTGCAGTCCATAAAAATGACACTTTTGTGTTATAAAGCTGAGATTGTGTTATGTGCTTTGGAGTGTTCTGAACTTCATGGGCATTTGTTCACTGTTGCAAAAACTGACAAGAATGTCATTTGTACTAAGATGCAGATTTTGGGGAGTATCTGCTTACTCCAAAACCTGCACTTTTTTACATTTAATTTGGTACCAAGTCAGGCAGAAACCATGCCATTTAAAATACTTTTTTTCAGGCTAAGAAGAGGTGTGCTGTATGTGTATTAATTGGGAGGTTCTAACTTTACCTTGAAAAAGTGAAAAACTGCTTTAAAATAGTGGCATGCTTTACTTTCAGATCGATGCAATACAGGCACGTGCTAAAAGTGATTCTCTATGATTTTAATCTTGGCACATCAGCAAGGCTATCTAGAATTCCAGCAGCTTGGGTGTCCTGGAGATCCACTGTGCTTTTGAAAAAATTGAGAACTTGTTGGTGTGGCCCAAAGCTAAATAGCCATGTGCTTATTTTAAAATATTTAGAATCGGTTTATGAAAACAAACAAACAAAATCAGTGTTGTATCATTAGTGAGTTTCTTGGTTCTGAGTAGCTTTTGTAATTCTGTGAATAAATGAGTCTCTTTAGAAAAGCCCATCTAATTGGGGGGGTCTGATAACTCCAGGATCCTCTTTTACTCCTCCTGCTTCTCACTCTTTTTTCCCCTGTGGTCTTGCAGTGTTTTGACACACGATGAGGAACTGTCTGCTCTTGCTGTTTGCCACCTCCTCCTCTCATTCAGCCTCTGGTTGGCTGGGTGGTTTATCCTGCCTGTGCTTATGTTAATCATGTGCAAAGCAGCAGAGCGTGGGCATCCCCATCCTGCCCCTTCCTCTGTGGAAATCTTTCCTTACAGTTTCCCTTTCCTATCTGAGGTGGGCTTCTGGTGTCAATGTCTTAAACTTCTCTCTTGAATATGCAGAAAAACTAAAGTTTGGGGGTTTTTTGGTACAATTCACCTCCCCTGAGACATCATTTCTTCATTAAGTATTGTTTAAATGGCCTTCATATGGGATGTCAATCTACCTGGTCTAAACATTGTGTAAATCACCATTTTTTTTAACACCCTTTATGGCTGTATAGTAAACCAGGGTGACTGAAGTAGAACACTACAGAATAAGTTTAGAATTAATGCCAAATCATGATTAATATTACATTAATATATTAGTTTTCGAATCAAATCTTTTTACAAGCTGGTCATACATGCAAGTGCAATCCCACATGTCCTGGGAACGTAGATGAACCAGGAGCAGTTAGTGACAGGTCAATGCCTGTTCCTCAGCCAAGCTCACTTCATAATCCAAAAACAAACAGAAAACAGCAAATGGACAAGGAAAACAAATTTATAGCAAATTCATCCCTCAGGTTTAGAACCAGCATGAATTGGATGATCAATTGTACTTGGAACTGTAGAGTCTTATGAAAGTCTGCAGGTGACTTTTGTGACATTATTGTAGCTCTTGAGGAAATGCACAAACAAAAGGAGCAGAGTACCTGTGACAAATTTACACTTGCATGAATTCTACATCATTGTCCCTGGAAGTGCTCCCTCTTGAAGGAGCATGTAAAGGTCAGGATGCAAAAGAGAGACATTTCCCCGAAGAGGAATTAGAGTTGTTGTGATGCTGGAGAGGCTCACGGGGAGGATGAACACGTGTGTCCCCAGCTGAACGTTCCAGTTGCACCGAACAGTTTGTACAAATAGGGGAGATAAAAATGGGTGAGATTCACACTCACCTGGCAGCTCTGGGAAGAGGTGCCACAACTGCATAAAAGTCTTTGGAAGTCAGTGGGCTTTTTCAATTGGATGAGAGGGTTTTATAAAATTCAGTGATTGAATAAAAATGCATGTTTTCCGTGGCTGGGGGCAAAGTATAATTTGAGTTTTTTATTTCCTCTGTGTCTCTGATTTCAACATTAATGGTCTAGATAAAGATTGAAAAACTAATATACAGCAACATGCTACAAGAATTACCAGGATTTGCATGCAAAGACCATTTCTTGTTAGAGCTGTGCACCTTTGCTGAATTTCATCCCTTATAAAAATTGATATTTAATACAGCTTAGACTAAAATTATCAGTTAGAAACAGTTATTAGCATGAATATCATGACTCTGTCTGATATATCCTTTTGCAAAAAAGCATCCCATAATGAAATGGAAAGGTAATAAAAAACTTGTTTTTCTATATTAGAAAATGTTTTAGAATAAAAACAAAGCGAATGTTAACAGTAAGTGTTAGTGTCTTTCTGTAGGCCAGGTCACATAATGGCATCTGGGGATGGAAATGACGATGAATAAAGAGGAAAACAGCCAAAGTTCTTATTATTCAGTATAAATGTTACTTAATTTGTATGTATTTAAATATGAATCACTATCAACATTATTGTATAATATCATATACATTATTCAAATATTATCATGCACTATTATTACTTATGAATATTTGAATTTTAATAGTTTACAGTAAGAGTTGGCAATGAAACCAGCACTTGTGACACCTCTCGTAGTCAAGTGCCCCATTGAGGGCCAGGTAGACCTTTTTACATTTAAGACCAAAATGCCATCATTACTACTAATTTGGTAACTGTTTCACCTCAGCCTTGTAGAGTTTGACAGTATTTTTGTTGAAGTTGTCTAGTTTAAATAATTTTTAATAGGTCACAAAAAATCCCACATGCCAACACTATAAAAATCTTTGTACCTGGTCAACTTGCTTGTCCAAGGAGTACAGCTCTGTAATGTGGGGAAAAAGAGAAAAATGAATCCGTTCCCTAAAGATTTTAATTATCATGAAAATCCAGTATTAAACATGGTGCCTGTTTAGCCTTTTTGGGTTTCCCATAAGTTTGGAATAAGTCATCTTGTGTTTGGTGCTGACTGAAAAATGTAATTTGACGTTTTTAAAATTAAAACCGTCATGGTATTTAAAGATGAACTTAAGCTCTGCTAATTCTATTAAACTGCAGACTGCCAATGAGTTATAAAGTCTAATTAATCATTTTGTCAGCTTTGCCTTCTGAAGCTAGTCAATATAAATTTGAATAAATAGGAAGCTGTTGACCCAGACACCTCTGGATGTTCTGAATAAAGATGTGCCAGTAGTAAAACACTCCAACAATTACCTACTTTGCACGTAGTGTGCACAAATGTGGCAGGGAATTATATGCTAACACACGGGTGTGGCGTTAGTCTAAACTTAAATTATTTATTTGTGGTGATAAGGAATCTGTGTAGTCATTCCTCCTGTGTTTTGTCAAGACAGGGGTTTTGAGGAGGAAAACTTTTTAGCCCAAGTTTGTCGCTGACACTGCAGTGTGACATGTCACATCAGGTTGCATCAATAGAGCCATGTTATGTAAAAGTAATGAAATGTGACTGATAGAACCCAAGATACTGTAACATACTGTAACATAATGTGTCAGCATTTCTTTAATGGAGCCTTTCAGGAATGCTTTTTTTTGGTAAAACACCTTAAAAAGTCAGTTACAAAGAGCGATGAGGAGAGAGAAGATATTTGCACTCAGTTACTGCCGCAAGAAACACAGCAAATAATCTAAATAAAAAATATTTCCAGTAATTTATATATATACATAAACTGGAAATTGAGAAGAGTGAAGCCCACACATCATCCCAGATAATTCTCTAACTGCATTTTATGAAATTGAGTTCTTAATCATGCACAAGAATAAAACCTTGCCTGTATTTGACACAAGATAATCAAGATGTCACACCCATGGTATTGGAACGTCTCTCTATCCAGCAGAAAAACTTAGATTTCCCTAATATATCCTAACGATCCAGGAAACCTCATTCCCATTAAAAACAGCCCCGTGAACCTAGAAACAAAGTGATTATTTACATTTATAGAGGTCGGATTGCATCTTTCTCTCAATCCCTCACTGAGCTTTTGAACCCGGGAGCGGAAGGGCCCTGCGTGAGGGATGTGACACATAAAGCACCACTGCCACCGACATCCTTCTTCAGAGGAGGGGAGACACCGAGCTGTTTGTCTTCAGCAGATTAACAGGGAAGGTTGTTTTTGTTTGTCTGACTGGTCAAGGACAATTTACAGTTCAGTTACTCTGAAGGAAAGACTTGTTGATTTGAGAGCACTCCTATTATAGCTCCAGGTAGAGGATGATGGATTCAGCCGTCACCGTGATAAACTGCAGCGCGCGCGCTGGCAATGCACTAAATAAATAAAACACTGGTGGATCTGTTTGCTTCAGCTACTTAACAGCAAGGGCTGGCACATAGGTGGAGGCTTCTTCAGTGGGGGGACCAAGGATTTCAATGTTCCCTTTAGTCCAAATGTATCTTGGGCTTTCTGAGAATATACAGATTTGTGAAGAGGGAAAACGAGGAAAGAAAACGAAAAGAACCCAAACTTTTTGATAGGACTTTTGAATCCCAGTAGGTCAAAGACAAATCTTTATACTTCCTACAAAATATTCTCTTTACCTAGTTGAACACTTGTTTTCTCCTTTTTTTTCCTTATCTTTGAATTTCTGAGACAAAAGTTGTTAAAAATTCAGTTTATCCCTTGGCTGTGGAGGACTGTTCTGTGTAGAACATCCTCTCTTGGAACAGCCACTGTAACAAAGTGAACACAAATTTTCTTATAGGTTTAATTGATCTGTTAGCTCAGTTGCTTATTATCTGGTTGGATATTACCCTTGATAGCCATTATCATTCCATTAGAGCAGCCTTGTCAATTTTTAATTACCTATCATTTAAGATATATTCAGTAAACGTAACAACTCCTTTTTTACTCGTCAGTAGGAATTGTTTGCTACGTTACTAAGCTTTTAACTAATAGGAATTTTTCTGCTGTGTCATGTTACTTTTTATGATTTTTCTCTTGCTGACATGAGATAAATCAGTGCTAACAGTACTAATTCCACCATATTCTAGTCAATTATACAGCTACAAACTTACATTTTAAATTAAAATTTATACACTTGAGAAAAACTATTAAAACTGTAGAATAAATCAATAAAAACCTATATTTACGCTCTACTTTCCTGCACATCCCATTCCGTGTTCTTCAGTGCAGGCAGTGTGCAGAGGCTGATTTTGAATTTTCCAGTATGTTGTGGTGCAAGTAACACTAATACTGACAGATATTGTACCTGCATAGCTGCTGAGAGATCAAAAATAGAAAATTGGAAAAATTCATGTCCCCAAGCCTAAATTTAAGCTCCATTTTTCGTTAGGAGGTGGTGGTGGGTGATGCCCATGATAGCTGTGTGCGTCTCTTTGTTCCATTTGTTGGTTAGATGGAGGATTGTCATATTCATGTTTCACAATATTTTCATCTTGTAGTTCAGGCAGCAAAGATGAGATCTGGATTGAGAGATCACACATCGAGAGTCAGTAAACTTTATTTCCAAAAGCAGTTCCAGAGGTTTTTGTTTTTCCTGATAGGTTTGGCTTTTTTCAAGTGTTCAGATTTGCAGAAATGCTTGAGAGGTTGATGATAGTACCCAAAGCCCCGGGTGAGTTTCCCCCCTGTAAAAACACGCATCTTTTGTTGTCTTGTGGCCTTCCCATGGTGTGATTGTTAATCTCGAGACGAATTTTTGTCTGTTTAAATGCTGTGAAACCCCCACTGAGTCAGGAAACCTTTAAAACACGGGGAACTGGTGATTCTGCATGAAAAACTTTGGCACACAAAAGGCACATGGAATTCACCTCTTCTGCCTTCCAGAAAGGGGATGGGAGCAGAAAACAAACCTCCTGCTTTGTTCTCATCTGAGCCTTGAGTGGAACAGATAACATTATTAAGGGAAACACTATGGAGTCATGTTGGATAGTTCTTTCAGCAAGGATAGACTCTTTGTTGTTTCTCATTCTCTGATAATATTGATACTGATTTGGTGGCCACAAAATGCTATTTATGAGTGTTGTTTCTTTGCTATCAGGAGGACCCACATGGGTAAACACCTGCCACTTGTAATGATAGCGACTATTTGGGGTAAAGTCGGAAGGGATGATATGGCAAATAAAAGTCAGTTTGACAGGGAAGAGTGAGACCAGTGTCACTGTTGTGTTTGTTTTTGAAGAAGCATTGATAAATTGAAAAGTCAAATTAAAGCGTTAGGTCTATATAGCAAATGAGAATTAATAATCTGATTAAAAAATAACATTAGTAGGGAATAATAGAGGAGATGCAAACATTATCAGTAGGGCTTCAGTGCAGTTAAGCTTTGCTCAGGGAGACAGAAGTGTGGCAGTGGCTCTGCTTTCTGCAGGTGGCTTTGATGCCCTCTGCCATTTATTTAGCGAGTTCATTACAGGGAGGGAAATGAGGATCTAAAATTGCAAATCCACCAGTTTCTACTCTTCCAAATCAAACTTTTGTGTGGAGGATGCTTTAAAAGTTTTAATATTGCTACATTTATTATTTTCTTGGCTTTTTTAGCAAGATTTACGCAACTCTCTTCTTCCTGTCTATAGGTTGATATTTTCTGTAACCTTTTCCCATTTTTTTTTTACAACTAACTATTTTTGTTTTATTTCACTGAGTTCTCTACTTATCCGTGCTCACAGTAAGCTTAATTCATTTCTCTTGCTCTGCACAACCCTCCAGTAATTACTGAAACTGCCAATGAAGAAACAACTACAAAGCAATGAATAAAATGTGTGTTATAAATAAGGTATTGGATTCTATTTGACTGCACAAGGCAACAATTTCTAAAAATTGCTGAAGAGTCCAATAAACGAGGTAGATCATTTTACTTGAAGATGTTGTGTCTGTACAAACCTGCACAGAAACAGCCACAAGTTGCTTTGTGCGAATGTGAAATGAGATGAAGTTTTAAACTGGCAAGTACTTAAACATATTATTACTTGTTTTAAGAGTAATACCAGGGGAAAATCGTGGAGAATCCAAAATGGGCTTGTTTTTGTCCATGCTCTTCCTGTTCAGAGTGAGCAATTCTTAACCAAATTCCACTGTTCACACCTCACCCTTTGCCTGGCAGAGGTTTCTGATGAATTTCTTCATCAGTACAGCAAGTTTTGGAGGGTGGAAATGGTGAATATGTTTGAGGTAACTGTGAGCAGGACTAAAATGTGACTCAGCCCCATGTCTCTCTGCAGCTCAGCTGCCAAACACCTGTTTAAGTCCCTGACTCCTAAAACAAATGTTCAGAGCAACCCTGAGTGTCAATTCCAAGATTTTCAAGTCAGTTTTCCACTGAAAATTTAATTTGATTTGATTTAGGAGTCAGATGAAAATCAGGTGGTCCAAGTGCCATTTAAAGTGGAATAATTCCTGTAGGTGTGAAAGTCATCCATAAAAGCTCAAAAGCAAATCCTGTGTAGCTGGGGATGCTCTGGGAGGTGTCTCACAGTCCAGCTGAGGCTGGAGAATCAACATTGTACCCTGAGACGTTTTTGGTTGCCTCTCCAGAAGCAAAACCTTTACAAATGGTAAGATTTGAGAATAAGGTGACTCGGCCACACCAATGTGATTTTAACGGGAGAATCAGCTGGAGATGCACGTGCTGTACCAGTTGCATGGAGATACTGTAAATGCATTCTGCTTGGATATAATTTATTGCTTTCTCCTCTGCGATTAGAGAAAGCAGACAAGCCCATCCCTGCACTCAAGGAAATTAGGGAATCAATTTCATGGAAGAGGCAATAACAAACAAACAGAAAGCTCCGGGTTAGCACAGGAATATTCACGTTTACAAAGTTGTGCAGGTTAAGCAAAAAAGTTTCTTCTTTTTGTAGAGTGATTTTTCATTTTGCACCACAGGCTTTTAGGGTTATTAAATGTCTGGATTTTAAAGTGTATTTCATCGACTGAAGCAGAACAGGAGCCAAATTTGGGGTTTTGATACGCAAGCATCACTCTCACTAATTTCATTATGAACTTTACATTTATATTCAAAAAAGCATTGCCTGACTCTGCAGTGGTGTGTAGTATGAGAGATCACAGAACCAGGGAATATTCTGAGTTGGAAGGGGCCCACAAGGATCGAGTCCAGCTCTTAAGTGAACGATCCACACAGGGGTCAAACCCTCAACCTTGGTGGTTTTGCACCTCAGGAATGAGGACCACGTGGCACTGCAGCACAGGCTCTTCTCGCTAACTCAGATTTCCTTACAGCTCAAAATAATTGGTCTTCAGCTTTTTTTTGAATCTTCTTGTTCTTTTTAACCTTGAAATTATATTTTATCTCCACTAGGGAGCAGCAAATGACATAAAAATATCACTACTGCTCTAATCCCACAGAAAGGAACAGTGGAGAAACTGGACTCAGACTTTTTAATTCAATAATCTGTCAGGTTATAAATGCATTCACTTGCAATTCTTGTTTGAACAGCTGTGATTTTTGAAAACTACATAGTAGCTTTATCTCTTTTTCCCTTTTTAGCTCAGTTCATTTTAAGTCCCCCTGTATAATTTGTCTTTTGGTGGGTAAAATGGGTTTTCTTACGTCTTCAAACTGCTGTAGAAGGGTAAAGGAAGGGCCTGAATGCTTCAGTTTGCCTCAGATGGAAGCTCAGTTGGATTTCCAGTGTATGATATATATATTTTTTTTTTTTAACAGTATCTTTGTTATAAAAGCACTTTGACTTAAGGCATATATATATTCTGAATATTTAAAAAAAAATTTTAATGTTGTTTAATTCCTTATCCCCTTACTTGTCTTTGCACCCTGAAGAAGAAAATAAAGGTTCATTAGAGAGTGCACTTAAATATATCACATTCATCATTTTTGGTCTGGGTAGACTAAACACACGAGATTATATAAGGAGAGTGTATATACATACAAAAAAGAGCAAGCATCTGGGATGGCATTGAGTTTCTTCTGGACTAATGGGCTAAAACTTAAGAAAAAATTAAACTTTTCCTTTTTTGTGGCTGTCAGCTGCTAAACTAGGGAATCATTTTCCAATAAAAGTGATGAATGCTCTCCTTTGGAGTCCTTTAAGAGTGGACAGGGAAAAGCTCTAAACAATATAGTGCAGAAAGCCTTGCAGTGACAGCAAGGGAGGCTCCATCACCGTATTTCTTGCTCTGATCTCTTCTTCCTTCTGCCACTTGAAGTGGAATATGTAAATGACAGACATTAAAAATAGGAAATTTCTGAAACAGACTTGTGGCTTAAAGTTTCAGGTGATTTCTTGGTTTGAGAAAGACATAATTTTATAGAAATAACAATGACAAGGTTATTGTTATTGTATAACCAGTGCTCTTGATGCATTTACTTTTGCAGTGGATATTGCTGGGTGTTAAAAAGCACCTCTAAAAATCACCACCTCCCCAGAGAGACAGGAGATGGTATTTTTGAAAGAGTGATATTTTTTGGGTTGTTTTTTATCAAATACATAGGAAGGAGAAAAGACCTCACAACAGCTTTGGAAGCTGCTTGCTCTTAATTCTTTGTGGCCTGGAAAAACGCTGTGGAGCGCATGTTTTGAATATCAGCACTTCAGAGGTGACGCTCCCAGCCCATGAGGCAGCACTGATGGCACATTTTGTCCTGGCTCTTTGGTACATTAGGCAGCCCTGAGGCAATCGAGAAGCTTGTTAGGATCTCATCCACCTGACCTTCCTGTTTCAGCTCCTTTCTCCTGTCTGTCACACACTCGGGAAATCCAGATCATTTAAACGTTTCCAGCGCGACGCAAAGCCTCCCTCTGTTCTGCCCTTCTCTTCCAGGCTGATTTGCTTAGCTCCTTTGACTGGACTGGAGTTAGTGTCCCTAAAGCTGCTGAGCCCATGGCAGGAGCTGTATGGAGATGTCTATTTTGTGTCTGGGTAACGCTGCCCACCGAAATGAGAGCGCTGAGGTGCTGAGTGTGCTCTACCAAGAGCAGACAAGGATCATGGCTTGGAGGCTCCCAGCTGGAATCCCCTGGGAAAATCTTCATCAGAAGGACTGGATCCAGAGCATGTCTGCCTCAGTGGCACAGCTCCTTCCAGCCCCAGCCCTCGCAGCTGGGAGCTTTCTTTGCTCTGCAAAGGGCTGAGAGGAGCAGGCGTGAGCCCAGAGCTGCTCCATGGGATGGGTGGGACACACCCAACGTTTCCTCCCTTGCCCCCACCTCGGAGCTTGTCTGGCCCTGATGGGGAGGCAGAATGTGCTGCAGTGTTCTCCTGCCTTGTCTGGTGTGAGTTGTTTGTGTCCAGGCTGGGGAAAGGGGCAGCTGCATGGGAAATGAGAGCGCTGTGAGTGAGAAAAACACGTAAGGAGAAGGTACTGAAAGCGTTTTCAGTTTACTCTTTCCTCTACCAAAAGGAAATATAAACACTCAGATTTCTCAGTTTTCGTGTGCCATACGTGAAAGTGATGGGGATAATTTACATTCACACTTATTTTGATAGGCAGGGAATAGATAAGAAGTGAATTAAACTTTTTCTCTCCACCATCTGTATCCAAAAGCAGGAGCATTAGGAGCACGGAAAAGGATTCTGGTCTGGGATGCAGTTATATTTCAATAGAAAGGTAAATGGATGGAAAATACCTGAAAGCTGACCATGAGTTTGTGGATGTATTAGGATTGCAATGAACATAAACTATTGAATTCCATTGAATTATTTATGGAGTGTCAGGACATAAGATTTCTGTCATTCTGTTGACTGTGTTAGAATAACTCTGGCATCAGCTTCAAGTTCCACACAAACCAAAAATCACAAACCAAAAATAAATAAGATCAATCATAATATCATGATATTGAGTGAAAGAGCTAAAGTATGATGAGTTCCTAATGTATGAAAGGAAAACAACCCAAACTTCAGCTGCTCTGTTAAGACAGAATGTTGAAGGTGTTGGAATTTTTCACTGACACAATGGTACAGATTTCATAACATATTTAAATATTTTGTGCTTCTTCCTTGTAATTCTAACATGGAATCATCAGTGACTATTCTGGTCAAATTTACACGTTTGTCAGAGCCTGAGTTGCCTCTGTAGCTGAGCTGCTAACTCTGACAAAAGCAGTCTGTAGTCTCAGATGCATCTGCAGCAGTGATCTGGTTTAATTTCTTGGAGCTTAGTCTGCAGCTAAGGGTAGAATTTTGCCCCAGCACCTCTAGGAAAAGTATTCTGCCATCATCTTTTTTTTTTTTTTTTTTTGTGAAGTTTTTACATTTAGAAACTAATCTTGTCAGAAGTTTTTCTAATGCAAACCTCTGGCCTTGAGAATTGGAATGGATTTTTCATCCCTCTTAAGCAGTCATCAGTTTTCCTACAACCAGTCTCTGTGTTTTCCAGGATTACTTAGTGTCAGCAAATTTCCATTCTTTTGATTTGCTTTCCTAAGTAGAACTTCTAGTAGAAATAAATTACTCTATAACTAATCCAGCTTGCATATTTTATCAGCATTCTTTCCATCATTTGTTTTCTTTGCATTTATTTTAATCTTGCCTGTTAGAAATAATAGAGTGATTTAAGAATCTACCCTAAGCAGCATTGTAGTAATATCTGTCAAGAGCAAGATGAGACCCTTTTATGCTGCGTTTTACCTGAGGTTACTCTCTTAAAAAAAGAGAGTGAAAAGTAATTTGTGATGTCCACCAGTGAACCAAACCTCAGCTCCCTTTTGCACCGTGGTTTGGGTTATTGTTGTTCCATATTCTAAGAAATAGAAAGCACAGGGACCTTCAGTGGGGATGTTTTAGGAGTGTTTTGTTGTGCACCAGTCCCATGCAGGACCCCAGTGGCAGCCCTGCAGTGTGGCAGGGCCGTGCTGGGAGTCCTGACTTCTGGGAACTCGATATTTTGTGCACATAATGAACATCTGGTGACAAGGCGCTCAGAGCAACAACAAAAAAGAGAAGGGGAGAACGAAGAGGACAAGGAAAAGCAAAAGGCAGTAAAATCTTTTGCATGCCTGCTACTTTTATGGCTTAAAATATTTTTCCTTCAATCAGTGAATCTAGGGAAACTTTTTTTTGATGTAACAATCAATTTTTAACAAGGAAAAAAGTCTGAACTCATAAATATTGTATGTATTAATTGTGAAGCTTAATGGAACACTTTGTGTTTCTGAACAACTCGTTTACATAATTAAAATCTCCTTTGATCTGTGAGTAAATGATTTAATCTTAATGCTCATTAGGCTAAATGGGTCTTCTATTCAATTGTATCAAGATGCTATGGAAAATTCTCAGACCTTTAGAAAATATTTGTTAGTTGTTAGGTAAACAGAAACCTATCTGTGAGCAGAAATCTTTTATCTCTGCAGAAGAATTTGACTCTAAAACTAATTCAGATTAAAGCTTCTTTTTTTCTTTTATCTGACATTTTGGTTTCAAGAGCAGTTCAATGAAATATGGGAAGGGGTTGTTCAATTTATATTCATTAACTACTTCACTACAAAAAGAATTTAGTCCTTGAAAATAAAACATGAAGTGAAAAAAAAAAAAAAGTCAGATAGGTGCGCCTCCAAGTGAGGTGTGAACTTCTGAAGCTATAGATCACTTCACTGGTATTTTCTTGTGGGTGTTGCTCAGCAGTCCCTGTGGATATGGCAAAGCTCAGGAACAGCTGGGAAATACACAATGAGATTTTTCATCTTTAGAATTTCTGGAACAGCAACACCATGGCAGTATTTATCTGCCAGAGGTTGTCACCTTTAGGTGTTCAAGATGGGCAGGATCCTTTCTTCCAGTCTTTTCCCTCTCAAATGCTGAGTACAAAACCTCCTACCCAACAAAAGGTGCTGCAGGGATACCTTGGATCCTCAGGCACTTGTCTGACAAACCCATTTCCTGATTTCCTGATTCAAACAAAGAGAGCTGAGAAATTGGGCATCAGCGTCACGATACTCATTTTTTAACTCAAAACCTCTAAACCAAATAATTTATTTCGAAAATGGTCCTTTTTCATTATCCCATCTGTAATTTTTTTTTTTTTTAAAGCCACTTCTCATTCCCACCGGGAGCTTTTTCCTTTTTTTAAAAAGGTAAGAATTTTAATTAGCTCAGGTGGTGCAATAAACACAAACATCTGTGTCCCTTTATTAAAGGCTGTTCTCAGTCCCTTCCCTCTCTCAAGAACAAATGCACGGCACAAAAATACTCCGGAGTCACCTTGCTGAGAGCCCCAGTGCGTGGTGAGCACAGCCCTGCCTGGCTGTGTCACTCCAGCCTCGCCCCAGCACTAGAGGATCTCCTGGAATATTGGGAAAAGCAAAGCCAGCACTCAGCCACTCCTGCCCTGTCCCCAGGGACACTTCTGGCAGTCTGCAGCTTAGGGAAATCTTGAGCCAGAAGGTTGTATCCATGTTTAATTCTTCTTGAAAGCGTTCTCTTCCATGCAGTAATCCATGGAACACGGATCAATTGTGCCATTACACAGCTGCAAAGGCAGTTGGGACAAAACACACTCGTGCATGCTGGCAAAATATTCAATGTTTAGGTATTGAAAGTGAATATTTCTTTATTATTTCCTATGTATAGTTTGTTTTATTTTCCTCTTCTAGGGTTTGAGCTGCTATGTTTGTTTTATTTACAAAAAAAAAAAAAATTTAAATTGTCAGGGCTTTATTTGGAAGTTCCATTTTCAACACCAGTTTTACATCACAATTGCCTGTTTCCAAAGGTCACCTTATAGCAAGGTGAAACTTTGGGTTTATGACACCAATTCACTCTTCAACAAAAAAGCAAAATCTGTCTTGGCTATTACATTCAATTAATTGAACTGTTACTGTTACTGAGCTGATTTCAGTGTTTAATTTGGATTATTTTCTGCTGAAATTCCAGATTAACTATATTTTAATTCTAGAAAACATGGTATATCATTTTACCCAGTTTTATCTCATTAGAATTCTTTCATATTTGTCAAAAAATATTGACTATAATTCAGTCTACTCACAGGCAAAATACCCATGACTTAGTGGAACTTCAACTTATGCAAATAATTAAGGCTTGGGTTTAATGACTGAAGTTGTGGAGGTTTTTTTAATCAAAACAAAAAATATCCCCGTGCTATCATTTTCAGCTGAAGGAAACAGGTTTTTGGCTGTGCGCTGAGTGTTGAGAATTTACATAGCAAAGTGCAAACACCCAGGAAAACACACCTCTGTCCTCGGAAGGGTTGGTGTAATATATCTGCAAACAGAGTATGAAACATGGATTTGGCAAGGTTTGCTTTGGCACCGCGCTGAGGATATGGAACGTTTTTGGAATCGCCCGAGGGATTTGGGCTCCTGAGGAACTCGGAGCAGAAAAGAGCACCAGTGCCCTGCATGGACGGTCTGCAGCACTCGGTGCTGCTTTGCATCTCACAGAACCCAAGGCATATTTTAGCTATTACTTGCTTTTAAATTTGAAACAGACAAAGAATTTTAATGTGGAAAATCGACGTGAAAGAGGGGTTTTTTTCTCTTTCATGGTTTTGTAGCTTGAATAAGCATTTCCTCTCTCGCTGTTTATAACAACTGATAATAATGTGAAAAAACTGCCTGAGCATCCCTTAAGTCATTGTGAGGACTGTGGGGTGGATTTCTCATTTCAGCAACATCAATACAAAAATAACCACAAAATAGAGATGAAGTTCACTTATCCTGAGTTACTGCCTAGGATTTACTTGCATGGCTTTATAATAAGATAATATAAATAAGCATCTGACTTTGAGAACAGAACTAAAGAATTTGAACTCTGGTAGACTAATAAAGTTTGGGAAAAAAAAGGTCAGAAAAAGGCTTTTTAGCAATAGTCTCATCAGTTCTTATTTTCTGTGCAAATAAGCGGTGTGCAGTGATTTTAGAATTGTTTTTGTTGGTCAGAGGGTTTTGCAATAAGACATCTGGGGTGCTGACATGTTTTTGAAAAAGACATGAGAGTTTGGATTTCTCTCCATAGATGTGTTGTGCAATCCCCATTTCTGATGCCAGGGTACAAAGCATCTTCCATAAAACCAGCCTAATGTTATTGCTATAAAAACGTTACAGAATTAACACACAGACATTTACAATCAGCCTATTGAAACATCATGTTCATGGACTTGAGGCGCGGAGAGATGATTCTGGAGTGTCTTTGTGCTGAAATCTCATGGGCAAATTGAAACATGCTTAAAACCCTTAATAAGTGCATAGTAAATTGTGAATTTTAGTAATGCTGTATTAATAGAGTATCAGCGAGCCCCAGCAATTTTTTTTCCAAATCATATTATTTTCTTCAGTGAAAAGTTGTCCCTGAATTAAAGTTTAAGGCACTTTATAAAAATATTCTGAGTGAAGTTCCATTCAGTGCACACTGCAGAGAGGGAATTCGTGGAGCACAGATTAAAGAAAGGTGTGTTTCACAAATATATTAATGTATTTTCAGCCTAATTATATTGGTCTGAACTGAAGTCAGCTTTATATTTGTAGAGAATTTTAAGTATTTTCACTATTTTGTTGTTTTTTACTTACCTAAATTTCTTGAGCAACCCTACTACATGATGGATGATTGTCAGAATAATAGCTTGCTTTTTTGAAAATGATATGAAAGATAAGCATTTGTGTTATTTCTGTACACCAGAGCCTGGATTTGCTTTAAAAGAGCAAACTAGAAATTGTCATTTCTGAACCATTGTTGACCAAGCTATAGAGTTACAAGTAGTTTAAAAAATTATTTTATGAAATTCTTATTGTTCCATCAGCAGAGGAAAAGACACCTGGGGAAAATCAGACAGTCTAGCAAAATTTCTGCATTTAAAAAGGAAGGAATATAAAAGAAGGGGTAAATATAATTGGATATAAAAGAATAGGTAGAAGTTAAGAAATTCAGCTGCTCCAAAGGATACATTCAAAGAGTGCCTTGACTGCAAAATTTGGGATCAAAGACTTTCTTTGCCAAATTAGGAGGATGCTTGCAAGGAACTTACTTTCTGTAACATTGGGGCTAAAGTGTTTTGCACAGGGAAAATATTTTTACAGGAGATTCTGACAAATACAATTTTTGTGCTATTTTTTAAGCAGTCATGTGAATACTTGCTCTTTGGAGATCTAAGGCCAGGAGTTTTCCCTGAAGACCAGGAAAACAAAGTGGCCCTTTATGTAAGAACACTGGTTCATTCAGGAAGAAACTAAACATCACAGGGAAGAGTGTCAGCAAGCTGGCTGGTAGTCACAGCAAAGCCAGCAGAAGTAGCAGTGAAATATCTTTTATCTGCCTTCACATTTAATGTTCAGGGAGGCAGAGTTAAAAATAGTTTAAAAATAGTTTAAAATAATTTGGTCGTTGTCACTAAAATTCTCGATTCCCCTCAATATTTCCCTCTTTCAGAACAGGTTTGTTCATGGTGACCAGATGTTCCATTAGGACACTTCACAAGGTCAGGCCAATGTCCAGGATGGGCCCAGACTGAAACTTTTCCGGAGTATTTCCCGCCTGGCAGCAGCTTTCCCTCCCCAGGGCACTCAGGGATGTGCCTTTCTTTGGTAGCCTTGGATGGATTTTTCTTCCATGAGCTCGCTCAGGTCCTTCAACAGACCCTGTGAGGCTGTGTCACTCCAGTTGTGGTATTTTAGCTTATTTTAGTACAGATAGGAGCCCCTGCTGGCTGTACCTCCACAGCACAGAAAGCAAAGCCTGCCTCCAGTGTCCCTGGTTCCTTCACTCCTGCATGGACCCCCTGAGTGACCTGCACCTGTGCCAGAGGCTGATTGTGCCCCATCCAGGCTGTACCCAGAGCCTGTGCCCACATCCCTGAGCTCCATTATTCTAAAAGTGCAATGCCAGCCCTGTTTTCTAACTCGGCATTGGAATTTTTCATCGTGTTGCATATTGCTATTTGCATTAAAGTCCAAACTCTGATTAATGACATAAGTATTGGAATTGCTAAAATTGAATTTAATGTTCATTGAAAGAGCTGAAGCACAATGAAATTGCTTCACTTTGAGCTGCTACCAGAGCAGTGTAATTTAGAATTAGGGACTAATCCTTTCCAGTCATTATTTACTTTATTTGTTTACATAATTTTAATGGTAAATTTTGGACTGAAGTTACAGAGCAGATGTTCAGTGGAGCAACTGGTAAATATTAGAGAAGAAATTTTTTAACTTGTTACTCCTCGTTCCCTCAAGTATGTTGGAGATCTGACGAGGTACTTTAGATGCACTTACCTCATGTGAGGTACCTGCTGTACTGATGTGTCACTAGCTCACCTGATATCCAGAGAAAACCTTTAAATTGGCTCTGAAGTCGTCCCAATCCTGAAATATTCCCCCTCTATATATTTTCCTCCTTGTGTCCTACAGTCTGTCCTTTCATCTGTCCATTCATCCCTCATTTTCCTTTAATCACTTGTAGCAGCTTATTTTGCCAAGATAAAGAAGGGTCTTTTCAATAGCATTTTAAGGTTTCCAAATCCCAGTTCAGAATTAAAAACCATAATAGCATTCTGAAGTAATTCTGTGGCTCCTGGTATATTCAAGCTGTGCTGGTGCACTGCATTGTCAGGCAGCTTTTATCTCTGGTAAACAGCTCCGTAATTAGGATGTCGTGGATCACAATAAGTCCCAGATTTTACTTACACAATTTGAGTCTGAGATTTTCTTCCTTGGGTTATAAATGTATGGGAAAGTCTGGCATTACAGGTAGAAAATTGAAATAGAAAATCAAATTGCCTTGGAATGCAGAGTCAGGAGTCAATCTCTGACTCAGGTACAAGAGGTCTTGGCTCCCCCCTTTGTGGTGATTCCAGAGGCTGCCTCGTGATCCATTTATTATTATAAACTATGTTTAGAAGTTGTTGCAAGTGCAGACCAGAATTTTCTCTATGCACTGATATTTCAAAGCTGATCAAATAGATACATAAAGGTTTCCTTTCATTATTCCATGAGCTGCATTTTATTCTAGAGACGGTGGGGGTTTTTTATCGGTTTATTATGGAAAATAAAAATTTCTCTGTGTATTTTTTTTGTATTAACATAATTACTGAAGCTCTTTAAACACCCAAGTATTCGAATTTCAAAGTCTCTTGTCTTTTTCAAAATACCAAGGACACCAAGAAAACTTTGAATGTAACATTTTTTCCTGAAATGGAACTATGTATTTTTCTAAAGCACAGCACACCATTAAACGAACTTGCAATATTTTTGGGGATATTATGACAAAGTGTGGACTATTCTAGATAAATTACTGACATACCAACAACTGAGACACTGAAATTCAGATTGCTTTTGAATATACAACTATTTTTAACCCATAAAGGCAGGGCTTATGAAGGACAAATAGCCTTGGTTGACACTGTATCATCACAGGGTGCTCCTATTAGCTCTTGTAATAATTCATTGTTTTACAAATGACACCTCAGACCACAACCACACCGATCACTCAGCTTGGCCAGCAAGGCTCATTTCTCACGTATGGATGAAAAAACAGGAATTAAATTATAAAACTGTGGTATGTAGGAAATGTTTTACTAACACAAGAACCTTGCCAAAGCAGCTCCCTGGTAAAAGAGAGCAGTTCCAAATCACAAAATAGATAAGGGATGATAATTTGCTGTAAACAAATGGGAATACGCTGAGCCTTCAGGAGCACACTTAAAGAGAATCAGATCTTTGCAAGACTTTTAGCAAAATTACCTGAAGTCTTTTAGCTAGCCATGGATATTGTTTAAAAGGTGAAAGATCAAGTGAATAATAATCAAGAGTATTATTATTGTTGTTGTTGTTGTTTATTGCTTATTATTGTTATTGTTGTTTATTATTATTATTATTATTATTATTATTATTATCTGTGTCACCTCCTCGGGAGGGACTGGGGTGAGTGATGCAGGTGACACTGACATTTCCTTCCTCAGGAAAACCAACCTAATACTTAAACCAGAATGTGGGTGAGACTTCACAGAAGTTTCACTCTGCTCCCAGGATTTCTGCCTGCTCCAAACAAAACTCTGTCAGCCACATTTTGCCTCTTTTGGCTCCTCAATGATTAAATAAGACTTCATTATAATGGCTAATCTTTAAATTAATTCAATTCAATACTTACCATTTTACTTAAATCAGAAAAAGGAGCAAAGGGGAAGAACATCAATATTTTAACAGGCAAAGAGCACAGAAATTTCATAAATAAATGACCCATCGGTACAGAACAAATCCCTACAGACCATATCCTGTTGTACAGCCTTACAATTTACATAATTGACTAAAAGAGCATTCCTAAAATAAAACAAGCTTGCTTAGAGGAGTTTAGAAGCAGAGACTGAATAATTTTTTTTTAATTGACTAAAAGATATTTAATTTCAAAAGAAAATTTCTATTCAGTCAGGTTTCACAGACATATTGAATTGCAGTCTAAAGTTTGTACAAATTAATATAGTACCAGACATATTTCTGTTAACCATGAAGTATTTTAATGTTAGGCTCAGTGTGGGAGAAAATTTATATCAAATATGTGTTTAATTTTCTAAAGAACTTCTTTAAAGCTGAGAAAGTTGTCTCATCTAAAGCAAAAATATTTTGTCACTTGGAGATCTACCGATTCTGCTTAGGAAAATCTTCTTTACAGGAAACCAGGTATGATTTTCTTTTTAATTCTTATTAGCTGGTGGAGATTGACTTCTTTTGTAGTTGTGAAGTGATTGAAAGAAACTCATTACTATTTACCTCGATTCACAGGAGCCTTTACATGATAAAAAATGAAACACCTTTCAAAACAGAAACTCTGAAGCTTTCATTTGTGACAGAGGTATCAATAGAAATTCTGTAGGAAATGTGAATTTTTTTGAAAATTTTTTTTTTGTTTGTTTGTTTCATTAGATAGTCTCTGTATCAGGCTATAATTCTTTCCTTTTAATGTTTTATCCCCAAAAGAACAGAATCAAACAAGTACCACCTGTGCAAAACAAGCAAATATCCCATTCCCTATTCATCTTTAACGGAGTAGACCTGGGAAATTTTGGCAGTCTGTATCAGGGAACTTTAAAAGCCCTCAGCTCATCCCTGTGGGGGGACAGGGCTGTCTGATGGCTGGGAAGCAAAGATCTGTGCAGTTTGTTCCTGGGAAATCTGTTTGAAAAGCAAAGGACATTGGAACCACTGTGAATTTTCCTGGACTTCAGAATTTGAGACTCTGCATTATCAAAGGCATTTAGCTACAGGGAATAATACACTGGAAATTTAGTACAGCACTCCAAATACTGACAAGATTAGTATAAATTCTCACTGCTCTGTAGCATTTGTCACCTCCTGTAAGAGCCCGTTAGAAAGGAGGAAACATTGGTTTTCCTAGTTTATGTAAAGAGAGTTCGGTTCCTGCAGGAACAGCTTAAAAGCCTTAGGTTGGGAAAGACCTCCAAGAGCATCCAGTGTTTGATTTTGTATTGATTTGGAGTTTTGCACTGATCACTGAGGGCTGCTGAGCTGAGCTGAGCCGAACTGAGCCCACTCCAGGCTGTGCTGTGGTGTGTCCATCCCACCACTGTCTATAGGTCCAGGTTTGTTCCTCACCAGAAAATTCCTGAGAACGAGCCCCAAACCCAGGAGAGGGACGGCCCATAGGGTGGGGAGGAGTTGGGAGGCCTTTTCTTGTCTCTCTGGGTTTATTAAGTCTTTCCATCAAGGTTATTGCCCCAGCAGAAGGCACAGTCCCTTTTTAGTTCTGTGAGGTCACATGAAAAAGAAAACTCAGCTTCACAGGTGCATGTTATTAGACACACAAAGCACTTGTTAACAGAAAATATGAGATGGCTCACATTTATCAAAATTATCCCTGACGTTTCCTTTTGCTCAGCTGAAAACAATATCTTAAGCTCCCAGGGCAACATGTAATGTGTGAGGAGGAAAAAAGGAGCTAAAGCACAGCCACGGTTATTTTTTTATAAAAGACACCCAAAGGAATATGTGGTGAACAAGTTGTGTTTGTGGGAAAGACCAGAGTTGTCCAAAGAGCCGTATTTTATATGTGTTTGTTACAATTAGGCGGATTTAAAATTTTTCTATCTATATTTCTAATATACTGACAGCTAGGGACTCTCATACCTCTGAAAACATAAAAATCATAATCCTGACAATCCTGAAAACTGATGTTCTGTTATTGACAGAATAGACATCGTGCCACAGGCACGGGAAACACAAACGTGGCCATTATCCTCCCATCTGTGGTTTCAGCCTCATGGCAAAAGGGGCTGCTTTTAGGGATGAACAATCCAACCCTGGTCAATTAGAAGTCCCTGTACCAAAGCTGCAAATACAAGTGTGCTTTAGCCACAGTTTCAGAGATTGTTCTGTCTGTTAATTATTTACTTGAAAACTCTGTCTGAAGGAGACTTTTTTCCTCCCTTGGGACTGCTATTGTGATGCTAATAAGTATCTGTATGTACTTTGTTTGTGTGTTAATTAAATGCTGTCACTACAAAATTTAACTTGGATAGCTCATTCTCAAGATTATGTGTATCAATAAATAAAATATGGTACCTAAAATAAAAGCAGTTTTGCTTGCAGAGGGAGAGAGAAGAGGAGCTTTAAAAAGAAGTCATTTAGTAATTGCATGATGTATTAAGGCTAATAAATCTGCTTAATTGTCACATGTGCCTTAAATTAATAATTTATATCAACATTTGGTGTGGGCAGATATGATGAATATTTTTATGTTGCGATAATCCTGGAAAATGGCACTTTGAACACTTTAAAAACCAATTAATTGCAAGTCCTGTCTGGTTTTACACATTTGTGGTAGTAACTGAATAAACAAAGGTGAGAAAATTTCACAGAAACCAGTAGGCAGGACAGAGCTTAAAGCCATTAAACCCTCGCAGTAAATTCATTGTGCTGATGAGTTAATAACGTGCCAGGCTGCGTCTGCTGCTGTGGCAGGTCATCAACACAAACTCTTCACCTGGAGAACTTTACCACCCCTGGGTTTGCCGCTTCCTGGTGCTCTGGAGGAGAGAGGAGAGCGGCTCATCTGACACCAGGGGATGATTTGGGGCTGGCTGAATTCACTGCACTCCCCCTGAGCCCCCGTTACACCTGAACCTCTCTGCAGCCTCTTCCCACCTCGTGCTCTCACCACAAACTCGCTGCAGGGACTCGCTTTTTTTCGTGTGTTTACATATCATTTTACATAAAGTAAGTGCATCGCTTCAAAAATAGGGATTTGTTTATCACAGGTTTACTGGGAAACCTGTTTGGAGTGGTTTGTAGGTTCCTGTCTCCCTTGGTGCTGGCCTAGGGAAGCTCATGGCTCCTCTGCTGATGGCCTGACTCTTCTCCTGCTGTTCCCATCCTCCTCCACCTCACTTTACATCTTAATGGTGTACATCTGTTACTGGACAGATTGCACAAGATGAACATAAGGCACTCTTTTCCAGGGTCAGCTAAATTGCCAAGCTAGGTCCACTTAGGCTATTGAAATGTATGTTCAAAATTCCAGAAATTCTACTAATGACAGATATCTCTGTCATAGTATGCTGCATAATAATTATACTTATCCAGGCCTGTGTGAGGTCAGAATAAAAACATTGTTTCAGTGTCAGCTATATATTGGTGTGAGAAAGGAATAAGTGTAGTAATGTGGGGTTTCTTGTGGTTTCAAAAGTGGAGATTTTTAAATTTTCATGTTCAAACTTACTTTGCTTGAGAACAACACATGTGAAGTTTGGGAAGTTTGGAATCAGTAGTTTTGGAGCATGCATGTCTTGAAGTGTTATTTTCAAATGCTCTGGCCGCGTTTAAGGATCCAACAGATGTTAACAATTAGGAAAAGATAAAAAGAAACTGGGGTACCTCTTGGCCCACTGTTCTTTGTGTACATGTGTTTCCTGGGATTTGTATTTTTTTTTTTAACTGTGGGATTAGTGCAGAGTAACAAGGCACTGATTTGTCTTGGTTCTGCACTGTGGAGTCGGACAAGGAACTGTCGCAACACATGGCTTTCAAATGAGTTGATTGTAGACATATTGTCTGTCAGTCAAAACTACAATATTGTAATTAGAGCGGGCCCTGTCTCTCCATACGTGCCTCAGATGGCAATGAAGTAATCTCAGGAGTGAGCTATGGGGATGCTACAGCGTGGATCAAAGCTTATATCCTGCTCTACTGTAAATTTTAACTAATTCACAGTTGGAATTACTGAAAAAATCATATTTTATCCTGTCATTCTTGTAGTCTTTATATTTTTGAAAACTAAAGTATCACAAGTATAATATTTCTCAGTAACAATATATCAAATTAATGTGCTGGGAAACCCTGAGAGGCTGAAGAAAGTAGAGTTCTCTCTATTTTTCCTGATTCCTGTGACTGACTCAGTTGGTCACTCTACTTGAAATGGGGTTTAGTACTGGTGCTGCTGAAAAGTCGATTTTTATATTACAGTTTATATACTAGAAGTCTGTAGGATAAAGCTCACACGAGTCTATTCCAAACGTGGAGGGGAGGGATATTCAGAATCGTTGATGGAGTACAATAAGTATGCAAGAAAAAGGTACTGTTTGGATACCCCAGAAAAGAAGAAAACTTTGGGGAAGAGAGGAAATTCTGCTGTCATGAAGTGGAGCTCCCTGGTTACGGACGTGGCCTGTGTTATTCACTGATACGTCACAAAAAGCAGATTTACTTCCAGACTCTGCCTGGCTCTGGGTCCTGTGCAAGGGAGATGGAAGGGAGATGTTTAATTTAAATAAGGTCATCTTGCTTAAATAACTGGTAATAGATAAATAGGAATAATAGAAAGTAGGAACAAAACAGCAGCGTGGCACTGGTACGGCTGATGCTGGTGATGTCCTTGTTGGTTGGTGTAAAACTTACAGAAAAATACTTAGGCTGAATGTTTACTGGATGTTGTATTCAGCTGGAGGGGAGCCAAGGAGTTCCAGAAAAGACACACAAGATAAAAGAAAACCCTTGAGAAGGTAAAAAATAATTTAAAAAAGAAGGGGGGACACAAAGGGAGAACTGAGTTACTCCCAGAGTCACTCCCAGTTCACCCTGTGCACTAACTGGGATATTGTGACTTCTTTGCTTCTGTGAGAAGCCCGAATTCATGTCATGGACACAGTCAGTGCAGTGCTGATGAGTCAGACTTTTGATTCTGTGATTTACAGGGAAGTCATTTGAAAAGTAGTGCCATATGGGATGATGCTTGATTTGTAATTCTAGAAGTTAACAATTCAGTCTCCTGCAAATCCTGAGTCTGTCAGGGATTTCTCAAGTCATGTGCAGCATAGAAAATGTCCACTTTTATTTTTCTATTCTGAGTTATTTTATAGAAATCAGCCCTGGATTTACTGGCAGAGGACATAGCAGAGCAGGGAGGTACAAAAGAAGGAAAAGCAGCTTCATTCTCTGCCAGCACAGCCATTCCCAGAGTTTTTCCCCAACACAACTCCATCCACTCCTGAAAGCCAAAGCATCATTGATACTTTTTTTTAAATCCCTGTGTAAAGTTTATGTTTCAATAGTACCATATTCTGCATCTCTGTATGCATTATTAAGGAGTTAAACCTTGGTTTAACGCCTCTGTAATAAATCCCTTTTTCTCTGTATCTCCTGTGGTAGGGCATGGCCAGGGCAAGGTCTTTATCAACCATTGCAAGGGAAAGGAAATTCTGTTTTCTCCATAAATATATACATTAGTTTCAAAAGGGTTTTTAGGTAGTCAATACCATACTTTTTTCTGATTTTTTTTAAAGCACTTGAAAACTTCTATTTTTATTTTAATACACTTATCATAGCTAAGATTTAAGTTTTTCTTGGTCTGATAATTGACTTGGAAATCCAGCTTCTCATAAGGGTTTTTTTCTTGGTGAGAAAGAGTCCTCAGCCATTTTTAGTCATTAATATCACATGAATATAGTGATAGGGGTTCTTTAGCCCTGCATTTACAAAATACATGTCATCTCTGGTACTCTAAAAGTGTATTTCATATCAGAAAATAAAACTGTGACTGTTCCAGTGCATGGTGGTGGTGCAGCAGGTGGTGGATGGTGATGAGGAAATCTGCATCCCAGCAAAGCCTAAGCTTCCCTGTTTGTTCTGTACAGATACCTGTCTGCATGCTTCAGTGTATTTAGCTATCTAAAAATGTGATTTTGCACTAAAGAATGGAACCCTGTTTCCCCAGCCTGGCTCCGTGTGTCCACAGCCACAGGAAAAAGCAGCTGCTGCCGAATTTCCCATTAGCTTCCCACCCCTGTGGTAATTGACTCTGGAGGTGATAAGGATGGGGCTTGGCTGTTATCACTTGTCCTAATTGGTCCAGCCTCCTGCAGGACTAAGTTTCAGAGCCTGTTCAAGCTGCCTCTTTTGCTGCTTTGCCAGGATTAACCCCTGGAAATTCCCTATGAGCACAGTGGGAGGAGGTCAGGAACGGGGCAAACGCTGCCACTGACACCACAACAGCCATAGCTCCTGCAAGGGCTTTTCCCGACCCTTTTCAGAGCTGCCAAATTAGAGTTTGTAATTCTCTCTCTCTCTGGTACATTTTAGAAGGCCACTCAATGGCTCTGCTTGCCTTTTATTTTTTTTTCTTCCATATATTTTTTTCCATTTGATCAGCATTGATTTGTTGTCTTGTTTCTCATGGAGCTTGAAATTACCCCTGGCAATGCCAGTGCAGTGCAGGAAATGCTCTTATACACACCTTGGTGGTACAAGTCCATTGCCACCTTGGGACAGCACTGGTTAGTTGATTAATAATGCTGAGGGTAGAAATTGCGGAGGGAAATCCTTGCCAATGTTTTAGAAGAAGTCAGATTTCCATTGTCCATTACGTCATTAAAATATTTGTACTTTTCTCTCCTAAATTCACAGTTGGCTTAAGAGCTTCTGGCTTACGTGGCATCACTTCTTTCATTGCATCTTATCCATTAATACTTGTTCTTGCTGGAAATCCAGGGGTTCTTCTCAATCTCAGCACAGAAACCTTGCTTCAGTTTCAAAGTGGACAAGAATTAAACTGGTTTTTAAAGTGCCTTTTTTGTTGCACAACTGTTTTTTTCCAGCTCTCTCCCAATGGGCTTCATGTGATGGTTTTGGACACAACAGCTTAAGTTCGAGTTGCCTCCCTTCAAAGATTTGAAAATGTGCACAGATCCTGATCAACATAAATTAGCATGGCTATGCCTTCTGTTGTCAGTTATTTCAACTATATGAAACAATCTGTTTCTGTTTCAATATAAAATAAGATGGTGTGCACATTTACAATACATATCACTCCCCGACATAAGCGGGGATACCTGTTGAAGGGCCCTGTGAGTAAAGACAGCCTGTTAAGGATCTTTTTTATGCATGAGGGGAACATCCATACAGTCACTGCGTTTGCAGGAAAGTGTGGGACTGGTTTGGAATACAAAAAACATTTCTGCTCTGTGACATAGCCTTTTCCTTATTTATTTATTTATGTATTTTTGCTGGGGGGGAAAAGGTTGGAGTGGCGATACCACATCATTATAATCCATGGGAATTCTGACAGTAATTCAAGGGATTCAGGATAAAGGTTACACTGGAAAAAAGGAAAGGTAGGAGACACGAAGTGTGTGTGTGGCTCCACTGGTATTGTCTGTCCCTTTTCCTTACAGAGGTCTTGGGAAAGGAGGTTGCTGCCAATATTATTAATCTTTCTCTTGTGCTGGCACTTAGCTATCAGGATGCCTCTGACATTTGATGGGGTCTGGAACAAGCTCTTTTTTTTTGTAATAGAATTTTTATGTCTCCGACTAGTCAAGGAAAGAAAGAATGAATTTTGTGAGCACGGAGTAAATATAAACCGGAACTTTTATTCTTCTCAAACCTTTTTTTTTGCTTTTATTTTTGCTTTATAGCTAAAGGATGTCAGCAGCTCAGAGCACACTTTTCCATCAACGTTCTGCACTCCTTGTCTGAAATCTCTGGTTCTGGCTGTGGCACACATTTGTTACTCCATGGGGTGACGTGTCACTGCCCACCAACTGAAGACATGAGGTGTGAGTGAGGCTGTGCTTTCTTGAGATATCCCAGCATGCAGAATGGACACTGCCACCACAGGTGGGAAACCAGGATGTGGGAGCAGAGAGAACCCCAATTACTCCTCCTTTTTCACACCCACACAGAGTTAAGCACCAGGGAAGCACCCTGAGGGCTTCACAGTAGCTGCACATCTGGGAGAGGGATGGACAGATGCCTCCAGATGAGGTGAAAACACAGGTCCTGTCTTTTGGTGGAGTACTTAAACCTTGGGTGAGGAAAGAGGTACGAGTGTGTTGGCCACAATATTCTGGAAATCAGACCAGGTGAGTGCAAGGAAATCACACAGGTTCTCTCTTCTGCATCACCTGCTTTGTCCTCATAAGAAACAGCACATCTCCCTTCATTAACAGGTTGTTTTAAAACAAAAGATTTGCTGTTAATAGAGAATAATACTATTATATAGAATATATCTATTAATAAACTCAACAGTCCATGTTACAAGGTTTTCTGCCGGAGTGGAAATGAGTGCACAGAAGGATCTTGGAGTTTATTTTTTTTTCCTACTCCATTTATTTTCATACCAGGCCCCAGTGGAGGCACCTGGAATATTACAGTTAAAGGCAGCCACAAAAATTTGATTATGTTTAACAAATCATTGCTATGCACTAACAAGGTAAATTGGGTCCACAGAAATAATTTTCCTAGCATTTAGGAAATCTGTTGATAGAGCAAAACACAAAAGAATAATCTGCAAGGTCTGTAATTTTGATGTTTTATAGAAGCTGAGGTATGTGAATAGATAAATTATCTACTGAGACATCAAAGAGAGGTATTTGTGAGTGGGTAGTGGCTTGGGAAAGAGGAAAGTGATTAGTGGAGTGCTGCAAGAGATCAGTATTAGGACCAATTTTGTTCATTTTATAAGCCAATGGTCTGGAAAAAAGAAAAGACCATGCAGCCAACGGAGAGCACACACTTGGTTCCTGTGTTGGGGAGTGGCAGGCCATGAAAAACAAGAGGTCATGCAGCCAAATTCAGAAAGATTTATCCAAGATTCAGGCAGATAAGCAGCTATCATTTTAGCTGAGTGGATGTAAATTGTGTGGAAAGATTAAGGAAAAGCAAGGAAATAAGAATGCGTGAAAAGGCTGCAGGAGGATGTTGCTTCACTGGGCACTGTGGGCAAAGGGAAATATTTTAAATAATTTAAGTGATTTTGAATGTGTATTATTTTGTTTATTTCACTTTTTCAGTGAGGAAGTCAGTTTTCCATATATTTAAAAGCTGATGTAAAAACTAGATTGAAATGTTTTCCTACAATCCAGTATCTTCAACTTTCAAGCTGATTTCCGTAGATCCTGGGGAAAAAGGGTAAGGAACACATGAGCAGATTCAGGCCCTGGATCATGGCAGAACTAAGGCACTTGCTGAACCAACCTTCCAGCAGCTGAATAGTCTGGATTTCTGGAGTCATTGGGAAGTGGATATTTCCTTTTTGTTGCCCAAACAATGGCAAAATTGTTCCCCTGCCCAAGCTGTTTGACTGTGGCAAGTTCCTGGATGCAGAAATCCTTTTCCTTGCCACACAATAAAGGTAAACTCCAGCAGTGAGTTATTTTGGAAGGCTTTGCACAGGCAGGGGAAAGTCAAGGATCCTTTAATGCTTGTAGGAAAAAAAGCCAATCAGCCTGGTTTGTTCACTTCAGAAACGTGAGGACACTTCAGCTGGATCTTGTAATGTTGCTCTCAAGAAATGCCTGCAGAATGGAAATTGGTTTACAGGTCACTTTCATAATGAATATTCCATTTAGGGACTAATAACTTTCAGTTATTACACTGTTGAACAATTTATAGCAAATACCAAACATAAATCCCATTGAGTTACACATAACAGACTTGTATTCTTCCAGGTATATATGGGATTTTGTAAATTACTGTTGGTGAGTAGCTGTCTAAGGAAACATTATAGAATTGTAGTTGCCATATTCAAAGGCAATATACCCAATCTGCTCTCTGTGCCTTCAGTAAGCAGCTTATTTTGATGTTCTGAAGCTAACCTCTAATAATACTCTATTTTTTAATTACATTTATTATAAACATAATGATATTTTATTATATATTATATTTTAATATTATATTTTTATATATTATATTTTTATTACATACTTTATACATTATATAATATATATTACATATATTTCTATATACTTCATTTGAAAGATTAGGCAAGGCACTTGTAACATCTGAGAAGTAACTAGAGGGAATATCCTGGGTGGTTCTGCCACCTGTTGTCTCATACAAACCCCTGGGACCGTGGAAATAAGGTCATGTTACAGAAGAGGTCAGAAGGCTCTAAAGGAAGAATGGCTCTAAAGGATATGTCTGATGGAAAATACTGGAACATGGATAATTTTAGCAGAGATTTCAGTTAGTTAACTAAAAACTGAAAATTAATCCGTCACTCATTTCGAAATTCCCGTGTTCCGTTTACCGAAGGGATTAAGGAGGTTCCAGACCCTGAAATGTGTTTACTTTTATTTGAACATTAGCAGAAATGGCGATTGCCAAAGAGCACAAATGTCTCTGCAGCAATTGTTTCAATTAAATAACGGAGCCGTCATTAGAGAATCATTAAACTTTGAGCTTACGACATTTCTTCATTGAAATAACATCATCTACAAGCTACCGCTGGAATATTTTGGTTTAATCTATGCAAGAGTTTGTTATAACTGAAATTTAATTTTAAAAAAAGCTCTAAGCCAAGTACCCTAATGAGAAACTATCATGCTACTTGAGGAGATAAAATAAAACTAAACACTGCCTGAAATAAGGACAATTTCTACTGAAGTCTCTTCCTGAGAATTGAGTAAACTCAGCAGTTATTGCATGGCTTTCCATTTTTTAAAGCTTTTCCCTGAAAGCTTCAATTCTAGTTTAGAAAGAAGTATATATCTTGGGTAGCTCATGGGCAATGGATGATCTGCTCTTATTAAGTTTTTACTGCCACAGAGTCACTTTCTCTCACTTACTCTGCCTTTAATTTTTTTCTAATATATCTAAAATTTGCACAATTTGTTCAAAATACTTGATTCAGCACAGGCATTTTTTTTTTATTCACAAGCCTGAGGTGTATATTGATGCCTGGAAAGATTGCAGCCTGATCCTTGTTGTAAGGAAATTCAAACACAAAAATTAATCTCATGCTTTGGAGACTATTGGAAATCTGATCATGAGAATTACTGCTTATTCAGTTGTGCTAATTCCTTTTTAAATCCGTATGAAAAAGAAATGCCTTAATTATTAGCGTAATTAATGTTTTAGGAAATGAGAAAATGATTAGCTCAGAGTTGCTTTATGTTGCATGTCTCCCGTAGTGAATAAACAAGAATCCAGAGAACTGAATGTGAGCAAATGCAGTTTCCATGAGCTGTGAGTTGCAGAGCCAATGTTCAAAGCCCCACAATTTACCTATGAGGGCTATTGAATATTGACTGGTGATGAAGTGTCTCTCCCTGCAAGTTCCAATGTCATGACGAGTCATTTCATCTTTGTCCAAATAATGGTGTGTTTTGTTTTAGGTGATATCTGGCTTCTGAGGCCAATAAATGCCTTTCCTGGTGGATGGATGTTTTATGTGAGGCCGTGTATTCCCTTTGAGTTATGTGGTATTATCAAAGAAAACCAGAAAAGTGTAAATTTTCCAAAGAGCCGTGTAAAGGTTTGTAATTGTTTTCATCTTTTTTTATATTTCTGCTTCACCTTTTGAGCACTATAAACTGTGATGGTCTTCTTCCAGCAAAGGTTGAAGGGATCTGTTTCATTTTTAAAGTGTTTTATTTCTTATTTCCTATCGGAGCAGGGAATCAAATGGGGCTGTTATGGAAAGTTTTTCTTAGTGGCATTTATTGCCTTTGAGCTCCCCATGAGATGAGTGGGCTTGAGGAGTGAAGAATCCTAAAATGCAGGTCCCAGTCGTGTATGAGTGAAGGCATAGAATCCTGATTACCCTGATTATGTGTGGACTCATTAGGGATCTCCTGGAGGAGGAACATCAGGCCATGGAGTGTCTCTGCTTAAAACTCATCGAGTCTTAAAAACACAATTTTGTACAAGTCTTTCTTGACTTGACCAACTTCGAGCATCTTTAATATCTGCTTTTTCAAAGACATTCACTCCAAGTTCACTCTTGTGCCTCTGGGAGTAGGAAACAACCTTCTGCATGTTTCTGGCCATTTTAGGTCCTCACTGAAATTCCAAGCACTTGTGCCAGCTTGGAGAGCAAGGAACACACAGCCAGTTTGAAAAGGTGACCTTGGTTTTCTTTTTGACATGTTCCTCTTATTTTTTTTGTCGTATATTTCCCGTTTAAGATGGTGAATAAAAAAGCTGTCTACCTGGAGGTTCAGATTCTCTTAAGAGTGTGACAGTGTGGGACAGGCACTAAAATACAGAAGTTCTTTGAGAGAATTGATCTGGGCTTTAAAAAACCTGAATACATATCTTTATAATGGACCATCCAAGAAAGTATATGAAAGTGGCAGGACTTCACTGCAGCTTCTTTAAGTTTTCTGTGTTTGCATTTGTTATTTGAGTCATCTGAGGTGTTACCTTTGTGAGTAACCACACCAATATAATCTGACCCACTTGTTCCAATCACTGTTGTGTTTGCCAATTTTCCTAGGTCAGATTTGGCTCAGTTTTAAGGTGTACAGTTGTTTTGGTTTAATGTGCTATAATCTATAACTTGCAGACGAGTATTTTAACTTGTCTTTGGATGGATGTTGACAAATAAAACCTGTGGGCTAAAGCCATGCCATACCAGGGTGCTTGTGTTATCTGGAAAGGGACTTGTGCTGTCTTTCAATGGCAGCTTCGGAGATGTTGGGCAAAACACAGGAGTCAGTGATTTAAAGGAAAATCCCAACAATCTGCCTGCCCTGCTTTCATATCCAGTGTGAGGTATCTGGAGCTTTGGCTTTTCACTATTTGCAGCCCCCAGATACAAATTAAAATAAGATTTCAAGGTGTGGAAACTGAGTTTGGTTTAAAATCAATTAGCAGCTGTTTTCTCTCTTGGTTTTTCTTCTTCCTTTTTCCCTGTTCTAAATCACAATTTGTGTACTCTGAGGCCAGCACTGCTCAGAGCACTGTTTTAGACATCTTTATTAGCTGGGAAATGCTATCGATTGTGTTTTCCTCTAAAACCTCCAGCACTCTGAGCTCAGGTTTCTCACTGGCAGTGAGATCTACTTGCTCTGCAGTGTTACAACACCAGAGCTTGGCCAAACAGTTGTTCTGTAAGGTCGCAAGAACGGTGGAAAATTAAATGTTTATTACAGAGTGAGGCAATACTATTATTCATATTGCCGTAGGATGAGGCAACACAATCTTCTGATTCTGATGAAGACTTATGGAGTCTAAAAATAACTCATCCCCAGTGCAGAAAAATGTGTGAAAATATACAGTCTATCCCTTAAATCCACAGCATTATGTTAAATTAATAGAAGAACTTGTAGACTACGTGATTGAATCCATGAGGGATATAGTGTGATAGTGTATATTTGCCTAAAAGCTCTCTCTGACAGCAAAAACAATGTACCACAGTATGTTTCTTTCTTATCTAATGGAAAGAATAACACACAGAGGCTCAGTTCTTGTAATGAAAACCCCCACATTAATTTTATTTTTTGATGTGTCATTGTAATTCAAGAGATGTTTTTAATCTCAGGATTGCTAGGGCACAATAAACCATTTAAAAAGTATTTGGCAAAGATCCCTGTGCTTAGCAACAGCTCCTTTCATTTAAAACTGTTTTTTGAACCAAGCTATTCAAAGCTTTGTTCCACTTATTAAAATAAAGTATCTTACTTCAAACAAGTATTTCAGAGAACATAATCAAGAGGACAGCATTCAAATACAATACACAGAAAACATAAAAGGCAGCAGCATGAAAAACTCAAATACTTTGTGTATGTTTCCTTGTTTTTCATTAAGAAAAACCATATAAAAACATACTCACCATCTTATTTCTCTTTGTGCCATTATGGGATATTTAATACTACATTTCTTACCACGTTCTGAAATTCATTGCTAGATTTGGAGTAAAATGAGCTGTGCAGTATTTTGGTGAATGAAATATTGCATTAGTGGTGTATTTTCTCGCCATCTGGGTGACGTAAGACCGCAAGGGAGGAGCTAAATATAGAATATCTGGTTTTTTGCTGTTGGCTTTGTGCTCTTCTGTGAACTACAGAGTCAATTCATGGCACAGTGTCACCGTGGAAGCTCTGCTCTTCAGTAAGAAAAAGACTTGCTCAGATTCATTACAGAACTTCACATTGACAATTTATTTCAGATTTTCATGGACGTCATTTGCACTTTGATTTAGTTCTGCCTTAATTTTGCTTGGTTTTGATAGCAGAGGCATTGCCAAGACAACAATGGCTCCAGGAGCAAGGCAAATGCAGTTTTCCTCCACCACTGCAGGGATGTTGTTCCTTCCCCAGTGTTTTCTGTTTCACCTGCACGCTTTAGAAAATAAGGATGGATGCATCATGCCAGGATCCTATTCTGTGAAGAGATCCCAAAGCACAGTTTTGTGGGATGTCAGATCCTTTTTATACTTCTGAGTCCTCAGTTCTCTCTGAAGTCAAGAGAGGTTGCAGTGAGGACTGAAGAGGACTGAGTAAAAAGAATAATTTTGATTTTCAGATTTTGATATTTTAAAATTTTGATTTGTTTATAACTGAGAACCCCAGACCTGAAAATTCCCCATAAACAGAAGGCCCTGGATCTGTGCTCTGGCTCAAGCTCTGACCTCATTCCCCAGGTTATAGTTGTGGGGTTACAAACACAGTCAACAAAGCTTCTACCCCACCAAGGGTTCGTAGGAAACTATCTTGGCCATTGTAGATGTAACTGATACAATTGTCATAATCCACCAGAATTTTGGGGATAAAAACCTAAAAAGGAGCTTTGAATAATGGTAACTCTCCATAGATCATGCTGTGTAACTTTTTCAAGATGGTAGTGACTGTAAAATCAGTGCAATTTCTGATCTCACGTTGTGTGGGCAGAAAAATGGTTATTTCCAAGATGTTAAAAAGCTAATCTATTCTGTTAAGTTTTTGTATCTTGCATGGATATAGCTTATTTCTTTTCTTTTTCTTTTAATTTTACAAACCAAGTTGGGAGCCTTGACATTTATTGGGCCCCCATATTTTTCATTTATATTCTCTCTAGTCTTCACCATCTGTTATGACAGTAAATAAGTTTCAAATAAGCCATATCTTCCTCAGCATGAGTTGCTTTTTCTGCAAAAAAAAAAATTAAAGTTGCAGTTGGATGTGATATTTGAAGTCACAGCTTGTCTTCAAATATTTAGTAGCATATTCCTGTGCCAAGGGATATCAATCTGCCATTTGCCTTGCTTACAGTATAATAAAGATTATCCAGGCCCTTCTTTCATAGATATGTCAAGGCCTTTAATTACTATAGCTCAGGAAGTAGCTCTTTCCACTGGCTTTTTCCTTTTTGCTTTGGGTTAATATGGTACCTTCTTATCTTTTTGCACATTAAATTCCAAAAGGAGGATGTAGTGCCCGATTTTGGTGGCTGAGAAGTGATCTTCCTTTACAAATAAATTCTTTGGCTATACCAATAGCATTTTTTTTGTTGTCAAAGTCGGGCGTTGATGGATATTTCAGATGTTGGTACCCAAACTCAGGAAATTCTGCAAAGAAGTTGTTGGGTTTTTTGGTGCTGGTATAGGTGGGCTGAGGGTAAATTTGAGGTAAATTCATTTTGTATCTTTCATTTACGCCATATGAGTACACTCCAGAGAGAAGGGGTGTGACCTGGAAGTCACCTTTGTACCAACATGCCACTTTGCTTTCCAAATTTCTCTCTTCCCTTGATTATGAGTATTAAGTCACATGGAGGCATTTTCCTCGTCCTTTGAGGATTGTGGTGCAGAATCATGGGTTGTTTTCACTAACTGTCTACGAAACTGCAACAAATTCTCCTTGAAACTCTCTCAGAGTAGCTCCTCTAACATGGGGGAAATTTCACCCCATTCAACTCAAAACTGAAAATATTGCTAGAAGAGCAAGCCTAATGTTTCTTGTGGACTGTCTTTCTTACAGATTTTTAAACTGTTCCTCAGGTAATCTCTACCCCAGGAGCTTCCCAGATGTGTTAGAGGTTTTCTAGGATAAACCAGGAATAACCAGACATAACTCCTCCTTGTCCCTTCCACCCCTCACATGTAATTCTGTGGCTCCAACTGGCCCCATCCCAAAGCATCTTTTTGCCTCGTCCTTTAATATTTCTGAAGGCTGTACATTTATTTAGTGGGTGGATTTTAAATCTGCATCTTTCATCAGTACGGATTGGTGCTTCCAGAATGGCATCAAAGAGAATATTGGGACTGAACATCAGCTCTGCAAAACAGGAGGTTGACTGCAGAGTGATTTATGTGGAAAGACAGGCAACTTCTGCAACAGCCACAACATTCATCATGCAAAGGTACTGTTGAGTAAAGAAACAGGTTTTATAGCATTAAAATAATGTTCAAAACTGATGCACAATTAAGATTAACCCTTCTGTTTGTAAGAGGATTTTGCTTTCATTTCGATGTTCATAAGCTTCTTACTATAACAATAAAGCTTTTATTTTTATGTGTGCAATTGTTTTTCCTTTTCACCTGGAAATAGAGTAATTGCACTTTTTTATGATTTTCCAGTATTAGATTAGTTTTATAGCATGTTCTGAAATTTCATTCTCTTTCAGCATCAATCTTTGTTTTGTTTTTATTACAGAATTATACTTACAAATAACATCATTTCATAACAATAAACATAAAAATATAATACAATATAGCAGTTACAGCTTTATAGAGTAAACATTTCATTTGGAAGAAAATTCCAGTCTCACACTATTATTTCACTAAAGCAGCAAGGTCAGAAACTCTGAGGGTTAATAACAAAGCTGTTTGTATCCTAAAATGGGGAGACAAATATTCAGGGGTCAATGACTACACCTGTGAAAAAACACAGAAAGAGGATTTTTTGTCTACAGCTTAATTTTTTTGAAGAAGGGGTCTTGGATAAAAAACTGATTTTCAATTTGGAGTTAGTGTACAATGTGGAGTAAATTGTATCAAAGCCAAATGGTATTCCACAAAATTAAATTTCTTTCACCTTACGTTGCTCAGTGCCAGGTATTTCAAGAGAATTAAAAATTTGCCATGCTACTTTTGCAGACTAAGCACACCCTGGATAGTGTAGAAAGATGGCAAATATGAAGTCAGAAGATTAGTGCAAGGCAGGAGTTGCTTAAGCACAATATATTTTTCTTAGACTTATAAGAATTTTCCAAGGTGCTGAATGGAAATTGTGATCAAGGTGTGAAAAGAAGAAATACAATTCAGGAGATTCATAGGAAATTTGGAGTAGGAAAGGGTTTTGCCTTGGATGAGGATGGATATCTCTTGATCTGGTCACTTATCAGATCTCTGTTCACTAAATACAGATTTTATTCCCATAAAACACTGTGCTGGACCAACATCTTTCCCTAGCATTCTGTTAGAGCAGTTGTAATATTAAATTAGAAATGTTATGGTATTGTATCCATGTCAAAAGGAAACTTTACAATTAGAAGGATGTTTTGGTCTAAGAGTCCACTTTTCTGATAGCTATATGTCATTTTGATTTTGTCAGTTTGCAATGCAAAAATGTAATTAAAATAATGCCAAAAAACTTTTAGAATTACATGATTCTTAAATGAAGAGTTTAGTCTCGTGGTACAGTGCAAGTTTTTCCCACATGGAATGGCTTCCCCTGAGGTCCCTGGCACATCCTATAAATGTGTGTCTCTAGTGCTCAAAAGCACTTCCATTTTCATAAGGTAATGTTTCATTTTTTGAAGACTCTACTTTAGAAACCCAAGAACTGTTTGCAGTCTCCCAAGTCAGAGCCTTTTCCTAGATTTGCTTTATTTCTTTATTTTTAAAGTCATATTTAGTAAAGAAATGCTATATAAAGTGAAATAAGGTGGATTTTCTTTGCACTGTTTTTTGCAAAGTAGTGTTTGTTGACTTCTATTTCCTTATTACCAGCATTTGCAAGTAATGTCTTTAATTATAGACCACAGACTCCAATTCCCAGCTCCACTTCCCATTTCCTGTTCATTTCTAGTCAATGCATGTTGATTGATATTTTCAGCTTTGCAGCACTTTGTCTTTTTTCCACCCTCTAAGACACCAATACTTGCCCTGAGAACAGTTCATCTGTAATCTGCCAGCAGGCAGATTATCAGATCCTGCTAATTTGAAAGGGTCTGTTTTAGTCAGTGCTTTCTGACCTGTTATTTCTCTATTGTAGGCTGGGATTTTACCTCTTTCTTGTTTATATTTGTGACAATCCCCTCCTTGCCTGGCCACAGAGTGAAGGTGGGTGCACATGGTTGAAGGTTTTACCTGTAATTGTCATTTGTTGATGATGCCATTGAACATAGAACTACTGAGCCACAGTTTCCCTACTGCTGGCCTGCTCACAGCATGACTTCTTTTTTTGCTTTAATAACTTCAATGTTTCTTGCTACTTGCCACTGTGTCCTTCTGAGAGTGACCCCATGTTATTGTGTGCATCCCCTTCTGACCTGTTTTCTGTGTGCTTCTCTCTGTGACTTCAGCATGTATTTCACATTTGGAGTGTTCATTTGATCTACCTGCTTAAAATCAACAGATTTTGCTTTGATGGTTTCTTGTTTTTCTTTTTCTAAGGTTCTGAACTTTCTCATCCCATTCTGCTTGTCTTATACCCACCCATCCTCAGCAAGCTTCTCCCTGCAAGCATTAAGAACGTTTCTTGTACTACCTCCTTCAGTTGCAAAAGTTGTCATTTATGCTTTCTTAGAATTTGCAGGCCAATTTTTGTTTTACTTCCTTTACAAATAATAAAATCTCCCTGTCTTGGCAAACTCCTTTTTAGTGATTCTACCAGTATTTCACAAAAAACAAAGGAAGCCTCACCCACCTAATTTTCTTGCTCTGGTATTCTGTAGCAGATAGTTATCATGATAAATGCACGTGTTCTTTATCGTCATATGTAATCTTGCTCTTTGCATTGCTGATCTTGAAGTAAATATATAAAGTGTTGTCTTCTAACATAGACAAATGATGCGAGAGAAGAGGCAGGACTCTGGAGTGCCATCCTTCAAAGTCGATCTCTTGGAGGCCTAATTCAGCTGGAGGAGCAGAGAGGGCAGCCTTACAATATTTGCCCTTTGAAACGCTGTCTTTCGGGGGTGACCTTTAAGCTAACTTGGGAGTCTGGCAGCCTGGGGCCTCAGCACAAGATCCTTCTCTCCATCAGCCCCTCACAGCTGATATCTCCTCTGCCTTTGTTCAAAACAGCACCTCCTTCTGATTTTACCTGCTTGGCTTCATAACTTCTCCTAAAATACGGTTTGCATCCTGTTCCTTGTCTCTTCCAGGTGCTTCTCTGAGTTTGTAGTTCTGTTGTGTTCTTTACAGACCTTATTCCTTCTAGGTTAAATTTCTTCTCTCCAGTAACAAAACCTTTCAAGAACACTCTGGGGAGATTCATAGTCCCAGAGCACTGCACACTCATTTTGGAACTTAAGCAAATGTAAACTATGAAGTTAATCAGGAAAGAGCTCAAACACTCTCATGTCCTGGCAGGAGTGAAATATCAATGTGGCAGCATACAAAATTAAGGAAAACTGTATTAAATTCTATGGATGCTTTCCAAGAACAGAGGAGTCCCCCCAATGACCAAGTCAGCCATTGCTATCTCTAGCCATGACCATTGTCCAGGTGTGCTCATGCTTGTCCAGGCTGTGACAAACGCAGGTGTGTCAAACAGCAGCTTGTAAGAATTCGTGCATCCATTTCCAGAGCTTCTGGAGTGCTGAACCATAGTTATCCCTTTTAATAAATGAGCTACAAAACTTAGAAGGCAGATTCTTACGAATGGAGTTGAAAATTCAGTAGAACCTTCGGTAAGAGATCAGATCTGTATTATACACTTCAGGAGTTATTTTTAGTTTCTTTAAAAATGTTGAAAACTTTTCGGGGTTCACACTTCTCCGAAGGGCTACTTCATTGAAAACTCCTCCTGCTGAGGAATGCTGCTGGAGCTCACACCTTCAGCCCTGCTGACGCTTCCATGGTGCCTCAGAAGCCGAGACTGTGGGTGGGATGGAGTTGCCTGGGACACGATGCTTTTCCCTACAACTCTTTCAGCCAAGGTCCTTCTCCCACCCTGTTTCCCTTGACTCATCTGCACTGTGCAAAGGCCATGACCTGAGATGTGTCCCTGGTTCGTGGGACCCTGTACATCTTTATCAACAGGACAATCAGGGAAGGGAAGGCCTGGAATCTCAGCGTTTTTCCAGTGCATTACCAGGCCCTGTCAGCACTTTGTCCCTGATTAGCCAGGCAGCTAATGGAGCCCCACTGCTACCTCTGTACTTCTCCACACTTTTCTGTACTCTATTGTGTTCTTGCCTTGTCAGTGCTTTGGGGTTTTTATCTGTACAATTGTTTCCTTGCTTGACTCCAATGTGTTTGTTTTTCTAAATGATAGCAAACCCCTGTTTTGGTGTAGTTCCATATTACTTCATCAATCACTGGAAGGGGACGTTGACACAGTGTTAGGTTCCTTTGAGTAAAACAAGGCTGGTTTTATTATTTTGTTGTGTATTATTTTCCACTATTCCCACTGGACTGGGAAAATTGAGTTTTCATAGGCCTAATCTTCTCAGCTAATGTTATGAGCTAAAGCTAAGTAGCATTTGTTGGGAAACAAGAGGTTCATTTTGTGCTCAACTCATTCTTTTGTTTGGTAGAGATGTAACAGATACCGTGCAGGAATTCAAACTGGGGTTTTTTATTCACCGTAAGGCTCAAGTTCTATTTAGATGGTTGCTATTTAACTGTATTTCAAATATTATGTTTTATGTTTTTAATGAGAAGATTTTTGACTTAGTATCTGTAGTTGAAATAATGCAGTGTGATGCAATGAACAAATTTGTAAGAGTCATGCAAGATGATCTGAAGGGAAGGGATAACAGGAAAGAGAAACAGAATTTACAGAAGGTCAGTACAGAAAAGAACTCTGGTTTGGGCAGAAATAGGTCTGTGACCATCAGATATGAATTAATTTGTTAGATGGATTAAAGGCCATGTGAAGGTTGAAAGGCAAATGTGTAAGATGGAGTCAAAAGACTGTTCTCTGCTGGAGAAGCGCAGGAGTTTGCAAACTAAAAAAGTAGTGGTGGGGTTGTAATTAGTAGCATGAGCATTATTTCGAGAAAAGGAGTAAAATGTATGAGTGGTTTCTGTTCTGGGAAAGAAGGAAAGCTGCCAGAGGAGAGGGTTGCTGGGTGTGTGAGACCGGGGATGGAGGCTGGGGAAAAGTGACACATTCACAGTGACTGTAGATTCCCTGCAGGAAAGCAGAACACGTGAAGAATCGGGTGCTGTTCCCCAAAATTGTCTATTTTGCAGAGAATCTGAAGTGCTGAAGGGTTTGTGTAATATTGCCATGTAGGAGAGAGATGGGACAGGATTCCTGTTCAGGAAACGCAGAACAAGGGAACAGGGATGTCAGGCAAGATCAGCTCATTGGAGAGGAACCACCTCGTGTTTGGATGTTCTCCAGATGAGCTCCTGAGCACACAGGGAGGAATTCTGGATATTCTGCACATGCCATTAGTGAGTGTGAGTTTTTTATGGTGTATCCTTGTATTTGTGGCTGTCTGAATCAGGCTTTCTAGTCTTTTCAAACTCTCATCAGGTAAGGATTTTTAAATGCTTCTAAAAATTTTTGCATCATTTTTCTCAGACCATTATAACAGATAAAAATAGAATTTTTTAATGAAATAGCATACACTTGTCAGCAGTATAGTTTCACCTTTCTCCCCCATCATTCTATAATAATATTTATTTCTTGATTACACCTGTTCATCTATGTTGGATCTACCTCCTGAAAGTCTAATGCAGTTGATGGCATTGATTCAGAATTGTGTAAAGTCTATGAGTGGAATTTTCTTTTTCTTATGAAATATTAGAATAGCTAGAAAATACAAGGTTTTTAGACAAGTTTTATTACATTACAAATGCAATGTATTTCAAATGCTGTGGGACCAAACCTTGAAATACTCTGTTCATCCTTTGCCATGGTGATCATTGACCACTTGCTTCTACCAGAGATTTCCAGCTCCTTAGACAGCCTCAACATTCGTAAAGAAACCTTCCCTCTTATTAATTATTCTTTTCTTTAATGAGTGATGTTGAAAAACTAACAAGTTTTTGAAACCTCTGTAACTATTATAATCCATATAATTGTCATAACAACTATTGGAAAAAAGTCAATAAAATCTGTGGGGTTTAGTGCATTGTCCAGAGACAGGTGTCTAAAAATCTGACTTCATTCTTATTCCGACAGATTTGGTAGTTACAGACCCCTGGTTATGGAAAGCTCAGATGTCTCTGCTCCTTCTGCAGCCCAGGGGCTGGAGTGGAAGCCACAAACTGCTGTGGAAAGCCCCTGTGGCAGGAGTTTTGGGGTAGATTTTGTTCCCTGGGATCCGTCTGGTGTTCCTTGTGCAGCCACCTCACTCGGCCATTGCAGAGAACGTGGGGGGACTGCTCCTGCTGAACAAAGATTATTCTTCATGAGTAATTTTCTTGCCTGTCGGTTTTTGGATAAGAAGCAATTTTTAAAATGTGTTGTCAGAAATCCATCCCTTATGCAATAAAAAACTCAAAAGCTGTGCCTGATGACATACAAGATGTCCAGATCTGCATTGGCTCCTTCTCTGCAATCTGTTTACAAAAGTTAAAAAATGCAGCAGAATGAGTTGGTTTGTAAAGGTGCTTTTTTGAATGCTAAATCATATCTGCGAAACTGAAACGCTAAAATTTGTCTTGTTTTACTACATGAGGGTCTTCTGAAACAAGTTTTAATTTAAAGTGAAACATAAGATAACACAAAAAGAACAGAAGAATAAATTAGAGAGTCCATTTCTCTCTCTCTCTCAATGGGAAGAATTGTATGAATTGAGTTTATCTGAGGTTTTTATGGTAGTTTGTGTTATTTGCAAAAAAAAAATCTGAAAATTATATATGTGCAGTTACTATCATCTTTTCCAGAAGTATTCATCTTAAACTGTCATGGGGAATTTCTTATCTTATGAAAATCCCCATCAAAATTCTTTTGAATTTGCCCAAATATTAATTACTAATACATTTTGAATTTTAAAAACACATATGCCAGATATTTCAAAGTTGTATTTTGATCCTGAATGAGTAATCTGCCTTTTAGAGATGTGATGTACCTCATTTGCCATTGATTTAATGTGAGCTAAAAGGCTTAGCATATCTAAAACTAATTCAATAATTTTATGCTTCTCTTGAGATCTCTTTAAGCCTGCAAGGAATTGGAAATCCCCAAACAGTGGTTAGGAGATACTGCAAAAGAAATAACTTCTTCTGTCTGAGGTTTGCAGAAATTCCAGTTACTGCATGGAGTCATATTTCTGCTCCTTCTAACCACTAGAACTGCTCTAGCCATGCTAACAAAGCTATGAATTTCTGGAATTAGATGGCAGTGGAGCTCAGTGTGTTATTTTCAGTGGACTTTGGTGGTTCCGTTTGAAGGACTGTCCTTGTTTCCCTCCAGCATCCCTCACAGAGAACATCCAGGGACCAAGATCCGTGCAGCCACCAGGACACACGTGTGCCCCGGAACCTCTCAGGGTTAACTCCTCAGGGCTCCTCGAGATAGCAGCTGCTGGTGAGCTGAGCTCATGTCCTGCCCTGTTGATTAATGGTGCCTTGGTGTTTCCTTAAATGCCCCTGGCTGGCTGTGTTTCTGTGTATTCCCAGCTGGAATCAGCCCTCACTCACTGCTGCTTTCCGTTTGTCAGCACCGAGTCTGCCCTGCACCGGTGCAGTGAAATAACAACAATTCAGGGTACCTGGCCAGCTCAAACAATTGTCATGGATTTTTAAAACATTTTAAGGGTGGACTGAAACAATTTTAGGAGTTCCTAAAACTTTCTGTTCCATTTCTTGTCCAAAGTGAGTGTTTGCAGGCAAATTTGAGCAGCAGTGTGCTCCAGGCAGCCCTTCTGGTGGCAGTAGGGCCGTGCTCCTGCCCGTGCTCTGTCACTTGTCCCCAAGGTCCTGCGAGTTTTCCTTGAAATTTCTGTCTCATTATTTGTCATGTTTGTGTCCACCCCTGAGCCATAAAAGAAAAATCCCTTTCTTTATTCTCAAAGTAACAGTGGGATTACTGCTCTGTGAGGGTTTTTTTGTTTGTTTGGGGTTTGTCTCAATGTTGCATGACACGGCGCTAGTGTTTCTAGGAGTAACAGTGATGAAAGAGGAAACAGCATTCCAGTGGCAGGTCACCTCCAGGTTAAAAGAGGAAAAAAATAAGCATTCTCTGTCATAATTGCCTGCCCTGGAAGGAATAGTGCCTGAACATTAACATCAGGCATTTTGCTGTACTGAGTCATCATCTGAAGTAAACCCGGTACAAGCCCAAAAGTACACAACAGGGTAAATACAGAATTATTTACACAAAGATAAAAGTACATGTGAAGGTAAATGAGTTATAGGCAGTGGGCTACAGACAAATTTAAGTGTCCTGTTTGAGCCTTAGACTTTACATTATTCCATCTGCTAATACTCATAAGCAACTGTCCTGATTTCGTGAGCTTCATGATATCAAGACAATTTTCACAATCAATAATAAACAAGTCAGAATTTTTTTTTTATTCTTTGAGCACTTACCAGGTATTTTCCCCATGGTCTTCCACAAGTGTATAAAAATGTGAACACAGGGGTTGGCACAATGTTGACATACAGAGAAATATGATTTGTTTTCTTTAAGATAGGTAACCTTTCTAGTGTTTCAAAGAAGCTGCCTGAAGAATTCTATCAGCAGGAAATTATCATTTCTACATACCTGGCATTATATGATTTAATGTTGTCATCTCTTGACTCACGTAAAGTACAGAGTAATGGCAAAGGTTACCTGTGTGGTCCAGTCTGTTGAAAAACATAATTTTTATTTGGGTCTTTTAGCCCAGGCTGCTCTTGCTGGTTTGTGAATGTCCATGTTTTTCCTTGTCATTAATGAAAATATTCAAAATGCTGAGAAAAAATTATCTTAGTCTCATTAAGGTACCTTTCAAGCTCTAGCCACGTGGACTGAATTAGGGAAGAGTATTTTTGTACTCCTGGACCACAAAGGAAATGAGTTACACTCGACTGGGCACTGAAATGATCTTTGGAGAGCAGTATTAGGCTGAAAATATAAAGATTATGAATAAAACTTCAGAGGAAAAAATAATTCAGTCAGTTGGTTTGGGTTTGATTTGGTACCAGAAGAAAACTTTAAACATGAAATATCGTGAAAGACTTCACTCTTTTGTGAGAGGCAAAAGCTTGAATTCTCACAGGTCTAGTTCAGATTCATCACAAGTTCTGCTGGTTGGCTGAATCCAATTCCTCCAGAAATGCAGGTGTGAACTCGAAAAAAAAAAGAGAGTTTCTATGCAAAATGTGTGGTGTTTGGTGTTAGAAATGAGTTCAGGGAGCCAGTCTCTCAACCTTCCATGATTCCCAGCTCCATCTGGGCCTGCAGGGGCAGTGCCATGGGTTTGATACAATTGTGCCTTTTTCAGAGGTTGTTTGTTTGTTTGATGGGGCATTGGAATATTCTGACTGAACACACGTGTATCAGCTAATGCTGCTTGGGGAAGGAGCAGGGGAAGACCCCTGGGAATTTTTCATGTACCTGAAATATCTGGTGCATCTGTATCTCCATGAATTAAAATATTCTAGTTTTGAGGAAGATAACATTTGTAGCATCTTCATTGCTGTTTTAGACAATATTACCTTCTCCAGAAGCATTATCACTTAAAAAACATTAAAAGAAATTTAGCTGCACTAATATTTAGTTCTTTTCAGCTCTAAATGTTTCATTTCTTCAAGTAAAATTTCATTTATTACAAGAAGAACTTTAAACAAGCTAAAATTGCTATTTGCAAAAATAACCACCCTGATTAGATTAAAATCACAATTTCTCAATTTGCTTGTGGAAACACATTAATGTAATGGATTCTGTTCTGCACTGAATGACAGACAGATTGATGTGTCAACAGAGAAAAGAGAACCATCAACGTGTCTCTCATTGTTTGACAGTGATTTACTACTGTCCAAAAGTCTGTTAGCTCAACTTTCAGATTGAGTTAATCAGACTTATTCCAAGGTGTCACCCCCTCAAAGACATTTTCTGTCAGCCCCTGCTGCTGCAGAGGACCCCAAAGTCGTGTTGGAAGTCCTCCTGTTACAGGGACAGGCTCCGACTCAGGGTGTCAGTTTGGGCTTTAGAATATCCCTTTTGGAAACTCAAAGCTGCATTTTCTTTTTGTGATTTCATTTTCAGGTCTGAAAGGCACTTTTTCATGTTAAGTGGAAAATCCTGATGAATATCCAAATTCTGTAAAACTAGAAAATTTCTAATATGTGCATGACCAAGGCAACAGAGATCTTGGAGATACAAGCTCTACACATTATTTAATGAATGGGTAGCCCAGGATTTCAAATGGAATTAGTACAATTTCACCACCTAAATATAAATTCCTGTGCTCTCGTATCCCAAAGTTTAGCTCAGGCAATGAGGAAAGCCTTGAGATCCCAAATCCTTGCCGAATCAGCCAGGAGAATCCCTTTTCCTTTCAGCTGTTTCAGAGTCAAAGCATTAATTTTCCCCTGTGCTATCACTGGATTTTCAGAATTTATTGCATCAGAATATTACCATTGATAATTTTGTCTTTCCAATTTTAATTGTGTCTACCTTTATTTATGATCTGATGAAACAACTTTGCTGTTGATTTCATTACAAAGGAAATCTGGTCTTTCATAGTTGGTTAGCTTAATTATCTATTTGATCACCTTTGTCACTCTTACTAAAATAGCTTGCAAGAAGTGTAGACTGCACTAAAAAGTAAATTTTGTTGCAATATAGCACTCATCAGAGTGGGAAACTGCTTGTCTTCATTCCTGGTGTAATAAGGAAAATAGTGCAAATACTGGTTTTGAACATTTAAAATTAGTAACTTTAAAGACATTGAAACACCTTCAGAAGAAAACAGTCATTTTGATCAGAATGGACAAGGCTGCAATTCTGTCTTTGGGTTTTTTCTCTATTATTTTGGTACAGCTAATACCTCCAGATTAATGGAACACTTCCCAGCCTAGTTCTCCTAGTTCTGTGTGCCTGTGCTTTGCTTCTTCTGAGCTGGGTTTGACCAGCCACCACATTTTTCACATCACTTGGAAAACCACTGTGTCCTTGGGCCCTTTTTCAGCCACGTGACTAAATTTTCACAGTAGTTTTCTGTAATCTGTGTTGGCATTAGCAAAGGACATCCTTATGTCCCTGACTCTCTTGGCTTGAATGCATGCTGATAATTATATTTGAATTGAGAAGGAAATTTGAGGGTTCAATACATACACAGTTAACAGCGACTTAACTCTTGTTTGCTCTATCACCCTCTGTGGCCTGTTCTTAAAAACTTACTGGGTTTTAATGAAATATTTTGGTATTTGAATGAAGCACATCAGGCCATCATCTAAATGTCAGTGTTCTGCACACAGAGCTCTCAGAGGTGCTGAATTGGGTGTTTCATTCCTAGAGCCCGTTGATTTATGTGATCAGCAGCAGTTTATGATTCTGAGACAGTTTATAACAAAGTTGGAATATCCAGTGAATTCTCAGGGAGGGTAGGGCTGTTGAATGCTTGCCATTAAAATAACTTAAAAAAATAGAAAAATAATGTATTTAAGTTATACACATTTGAAATTAATAGTTTATATTTGGAGGAGGAATTGAGAACTGAGTGAAATGTTTGTTAGGCTGCATCCTGTGAGCACAGTCAGGCATTGCACAGCACGAGGAGCAGTGGCCAGCACAGCCTGAGAAAATTCTTCAGGCTAAAGGGTTGTTTGTTGTCCAAAGTCCCAGCACCAATTACTGGGACAAATAAAACATGGTCTGAAGGAGGAATTGCAGTTTCCCTCACGTGGAACTGATCCTCTTGTAATTCAGCCATCCCATCTGCCAGAGCAAAATCCAAAGTTTACAATAGCACATATGTGACTTGAGCACTGTGCTCCTCCTTTAATGGGCCTCAATTGTGTTAGAAAAACAATTGTATTATTTGTAGTTGTCCTAGTAATTCTCAGGGCTTTTAATTAAATAATGTGTACCCTATGAAAACTATTAGGTGACAGCATCATTTCCAAATTAATGAAATTTATGGGGAAAATATGTATGATTTCAGAACTCTGAAGATTCTCAGGCAGCTTTGATTGTTGAGTTGTGTTTCAGCTGAGCCTTGGGGATTGCCTTCAGCAGCAGCTCAGCTGAGGGACAGGCCCAGGATCACCCTGCACCCTGCAGCGAGGATACATCAAACCTACCCCCTGTTTACCACCTTCAGGCCACAGCTTACTCAGTGCTAGGGAACAGAAAGTGTCTGTTCCAGTCTAAAAATCTGGTGGAATCTGGGTTTTTTTCTCTTTGTTTTATGGTTGTTGGATTCCTCAATAATAATGCTGGAATATTTGACCCAGAGGAAACAAAAGCAAAATAATTATACAGTCATTTTTATATTTCCTACCAAGTTACATTTTGTGTTGATAATTTTTGTTCTGTGTTAGTTATTCACTCACCCTGGAGTTGAGACACAAGTGATAACAATACACAGGAATTCAGTTATTCTACATCTTTGACACAAACTGACAACTTTCCAACACATTCTTCATTTGTCAAGTTCCTTATCCTTTTTCCTTACATAGCAGCTGATCTTCAGATTTCCTGTATTGTTTAGGACAGGAATAATACTCAGGTGTGTTTCAGAGGTGATATGGAACCAAATATTCCAAAATTTGTGGTACAGTTCAGTCAGGCATAAAAACCACTGCAAAACCCTCAGTTTTCCCACAGTGCAACTTGAAAATTAATAAGCATTTGATAGATATTTATGGTCAGGATCTCTTGGCTTAAACGTCTTAATTTTTTTTTAATATATATTAGTGTCCTGCCAAATCTTTTCTTTTGACTCTCTCTACTTTCTGTAGACTTTAAAGCTACTGCCTAGGGACTTTTCAAGGGAAACAGACTTTTTTTATAAATTACCAGCAGAAAGGGTAAAATTTGGCATTAAATTAAAAGACAATAAATCACCTTTTTTTGCTGTTAAATTAATTATCATCAAAGGTTTCATTAACTGATTTCTTATCAGCAAAGTCAACAACAAAATTGGAAACTGGACAATTTTCTCTCATTATCAAAAAGGAAAACATTTTACAGCCCCTTTTTTCTCACTTTGTCCTATCTAGAAGACTGACTACAGCATGCAGATCGGGACTCAAAACTCCTCAAATCTCTTCCTGCCTTCTTTGTTTTAACTGGAGCTGAAAACTGTAATATCAGAAACCAGTACATATGTTAGTCTGAGACTGTCTGAAAATAGGCTTCTGTAGATCATTAATACAGAAATACTGAGTTTAGGATGCTGTGTCCATTTTAAATAAGCTTGTTTTTTTCAATAATTATTCAATAATTATTCAGTAATTATTCAATAACTCAATAACTATTTAATCATCCATAATTACTCCTCTATTTGCTAAACCTTCCTTGAAGTTCAGGTAAAATTACTTTAAATAGCCTTGTTTGAGTTCAAAATATTTGCCTGCTGAAATTCCTGCTCGGCTTTACTGGGGCATTTGGGCTGCCCAGTAGCCATTTAATGGGAAAAAAACCCAAACCCCACAAACTCTTTTGTTCTTTTGTTATGAATTTTTCTGGTTTCCTTTTCAGAGGGGGGTTCAGTGCTTGTAGCAGGGAGAGGGGTTGGCTTTGCACAGAGGGTCAGCACCAGCACAGGGTCTTGCTGAGGTCCTTGTGGTGCCTCTGGAAGGAGGGAAGCTTTGGGATGAGCTGATTCCCAGGGTTTAATTCCATGGTTAGACCATGGCAGCATTCATTCCCAACTCAGGGTGCACAGGCAGGGAGAAGGGGTGGAGCTGCCGCCTCACTCATTGCACAGGGACTGATGCAAGGGGTCTGCAAGGTTTGTGGGCTGTAATTATCCCCAGTAATTTAAGAATCCATTTACCCTCTGCAGATGGAGATACAGTTTAATCAAATACAGCGTAAATCAGCCTTTATTAGGCACATTCTGTAGGCTATTATGGAGGTGTTAACGTTTAAAATGCTTCTGTATTAAAATGTTTCCCAGGTGAACAGGCACAGGTTTCAATTGTAAAACAGAATTTCACAGTAATGACCAACAAAGCGCTTTTTCTTCAGAATTTGTGCTGCTTTGAACAAAGACTCCTGATATTTACAATCCACATATTGTGGTCACTCTGTAAACCAAATGGCTTCTTTGGAAAATTAGTAGCCTAAGTCCTGATTTGGTCAATAATTAATCAAAAAATTTTAAAACTGAACATTTGCACCAATACATTTTTCTGTTAAGATGAGAGTTTCTAGATTTGCTTTTAATTACTTCAAGTGAAGGGATGCAAATCCAAATTCCTTTTGTAGATCTTTGGTTGTGTGTGAGTTGAGCTCTATTTCCATTTTTATGTACAGAGCTCTAGTTTTGGGAAACTCTGTATTAATGTTATCCTTCCTTTTGGGTTTTAAAACGTAAATGCTTTGTGGATTTCTCTCATTAATGGTATGGCAAACGAATTATCCGTATTGCACTTGCAAGGTAGCAAGTCCCACAGCAAATCTGGAGTAGAGAGGTGGCTCTATCCAAAGCTGGATTGGTGTTTATGGAGTCCTGTGTTATTAGGATGAACTTTTGGTCTGCAGTTAGCACTAACAGCATCATTATCTAAGGCTTTTCTAGTCCAAATATAAAAGTATCTTCCTCAAAGAGTCGAAGTCTGCAGAAGCCTGTGATGATCTCAGGCACAGCTCTTTCATGGCAGCTACAGTTAACAGGATATTCCCATCATAAAGTCCAAAACCTTATATGTGGACATTTAGGTGGGAATGTTAAGTGTTGGGCATTTGACACCTTTGTGACTCAGAAGAACTTTCCCACCCACCTTTTCATGGCAGGGAACAGAGAGGTCCTTCAGTCCTTCGAGGATCCAGTCTTTGAAGAAAGGATTATACCTATTTTTCTGAGTGGTAAATCTGGCCTGAAGTGTCTCAGCTTGCAGAGTTCTGTGTTCAGTGACTCAAAACAGTATTTAATGTGCTCAGTTGGCCCCTGGTTATGGCAAAGGCACTTGTGCAGGGGGTCAGGTGAGCTGGGCTGAGCTGCTCCTGGCTCACTGCACACAAAAGCCGTGGGAAATTGTAAATGGCAGCAGAGGGTGATGATAATGAGAGTGATCAGACCCAGAGAGAAGAGGTGGAACGAAGAGCAGCAGGCTGGAGAGGTGCGTTCCATTTCCACACGATGTATTTAAAACGGCATCGTGGGTGCAATATGAGCAGGATTTCTCCTCAAAAGCTAAATGCTGATCATCAGCTCTGGTAGATTTATCTATTAGACACTGCCCTCCAGATTTATGGTAATTGTGAGTTTGGCTTGCTCTGAATCTTGAGAAAATAATAGAAATGGAAGGAATGCCAGCTGGCCTTTTTGTTCCAAGGAATTAAAAAGAAAAGGAAAAGCAAACATTTGATGGGGCTGATAGTTGTTTGCTTTCTGGGCAAAAAGCAGCATCTAATTTCCATTTATCCATCCCTCACAGGGCTGCTGCTTTCAAGCTTCCCCATGTAAAAAGAATGAAAATATTTTCTCAGTTAATAAGTGCCACTACTTGGTTTCCTGGGCAAAAATGAGAGCTTTTAATACCCGTAATGGGGTGTCCTGGTAGAGTTGGCCTGGTTTGGGATTTGATGTTACAGAGTGAAAGGCAGACACCACATGGCCCAGGAGTTCTGAGTTAGCAAACACAGGCAACAAGGTGCAAACTGGGCACCCTTGGCTAATAAAGACTTCACTCCTGCCATCCCAAAAATAAAGGCATAGGGTCAAATCAAAGTCAAATCTTTCCTTTTTTAATGCTGATAGAGCCAGTGATAATTCAAACATAAATGGCAAATGTTTCCTAGAGTGAGGGCTGGCCTTTATGTTTTATTATTACCTGTGTATGAATCAATGATTTTGTGTGACAGTTTATTCATGAATTAAATATTATAATAAATATCTTTGTTGCATGTGTTTGTTTAAATTACCAACTTTTGAGTAGTTGGATCAGTTTTGTGATTTGGAGATAAAAGGCCAATGTGAATATTCTCAGTTGTCCTGAATAAATGGAACATTTACAGCTCTTCATTTTTGCAAATGACACTGAAAATAGCACTGAAGAGTGGCAGATAGGGGGGCTATGGGTATTGGAAAATGAGGACAAGGAAATGGAACTCAGTTCTTTCTGAAAAGCTAAGAACTTCAGCTCTGAGTACTTAAGGCACTAAATGAAGAAGAAGAAGATGATGGTAATAGTAGTAACAGTAATAATAATAATAATAATAATAATAATTCCCTCTAGCATGGCAGTAGATTAAATTCAGCTGCTCTCAGGGATCACTTTGTGATCTGTGTAAGGAGAGGGGATAAAACCCCATCATTTCCTCTAAAACACCTTGAAAGCCATTTCTGGCAGTACAGCTAAAATCTCCTATTTTTAGTGGAATTCACTCTGCTTCTTTGTATCCCATCCTGTTCGAGATTACAGAGATCCTGAGCTGCATTGTTTTGGATAATGCACTGGATTCTGTGTATTATTCATATTTATTGCAATTTATTAATCTACATTGCCCATAAGAGCTCAGATTGAAAGGCCAAATATTTTACACTCTGTGAAATTGCCTCCCACTCCCACCCTGCATTGGCTGGTTTAGGATCTTCTTTTGTGTCCTGTAAAACATCTCTTTCAGGAGTTCCCATGTTATGGTTCTATGAGATTTTGGGGGTTTACACCTTTCAGCCAGCCTGGCATGCCAGCAGGGTTTAGCACTAAACAAATTCTAACTTTTTTTGTCAATCTCCCATTTATTTCTTCCCTCAGGTGAAATACAAATAGAGTTGAGCAGCAGATTAAAGTGTTGCTGAAGGCTCTGATCCTCTGCCATCATCCTCAGGAATGTTATACATGTGTTTCTTCATAACAAAACAAACAAAAAAAACCCCTGAATGTGTCATTTTTTCTTTCATGCTTCATGAAAAATGCTTTTTCTAGGGTACAGTCCCAAAGAAAGCCTCCACCTCCTGTCTCTGAAACTATTCCATTAGCAGCCTTTGCTCTGTGACATCATGTTTGTTGAAGGAGAGATAAGAAGGAGAAGGGGCTTTTTGTAAAGATTGTTTATTGGGAAGGAAAAACAAAGCAGTAAAACAGAACACATAAAAAATGAAAATTGCCATATAGTTTAATGAATATTTTTTTAAAATCATTTTCCATTCTCCTACAAATTCATGATAGCAGCACTGCTGGCTGCTTGTACATGATTTATCATGTCAGATTATATTGCAGCAAGCAGACTATCTACCCTTTGACCTTGAAGACTCCTACTGTGCTGTAATAAATTTTGGTTTCTTAAAAGCAGCGAGGAAAAATGCTCTTTTAGACAGTTAGAGCTTAAATACCTAGCAAAAAGAGAGTCAGTTCTTTTTATTGTGCTTTGTGCTAACAGATAATATTTTGTCATTCTGGAGTTATGTGGAAAAATATTTGGAATTTTTTGCATCTCTGCCTTGGTGTGTGTGTGTGTGTCTGCAGCTAAATGTCATTTTCAGCACAAGTATGTGAACCATGTTAACAGAGCTTTTCCATGGCAGTGTTTGCTGAGCTGTGAAAAATGTGAAGTTCTCAGTGCAGCCTCTTTCAGAACCTGATTTTTAAGTATTTCAGCTTCAGCTTCGTGACAAACAATTGCTGTGGGATGAAAACCTGGGAGGACACCTTGTGAAACCAGGGAGCCTCACTTCTTGTGAATGTGTTCCTACACTCAGGAGACCTGGAACTAGAGTTTCCCTCAAGCCCAGCACTTCTGCTTTACCCACCAACCCATGAAATGGTGTCAGCTGGCTCCAAAAATGCCTGGAAAACTGGTAAAATATACATTTTGTTGAAACAGAAAATGTCAAACTCTCAGTCTTTCCTTCTGTGGGGTCAGTGGTTTCCTCTTAGGCTGCTGATTTTCATAGAATCCCAGAATGGCTTGGGCTGGAAGGGACCTCAAAGCTCATCCCATTCTTCCTAATATACAATTTAAACCTGCCCTCCATCAGCTTAAAGCCATTCCTCCCCACACTGTGACTATTTCCACATTATCAGAACTGTGTATCTTTGAGATCTCTACTATTTTTCAAATTGAAGTTGATGAATGGATTCAAAAGTTTTCATCTTGGGGGAAGGGCTGGGTTGTTTCCAAAATAAGAAAAAAAAAAAAAAAATCTATGAAGTGTATTGTAGTTAGGGGAAAATTAAATTTGTGATGCAGTTGAAAGGACCCAAGTAGGCAGTTCCCATTTTATTTTTTTTCTATGGAAATCTGTATTTTGGTCTCTAAAACCTTCAAAACCATACGTTACAGAGCCATGTCCCCAGAAAATATATCTGCTAACTACATGTTTTATAAATATTCTGTTGCATAAAGGGTTCAGCATTTTGGGGTTTCCCTCTTCTGCTCTTTGATGTGATCCTCAATTTCTACCACCTCTGTAATTAAGCTTGCTCTTGTCTCAGCCTGTTTAATCACAGGTAGCTTAGGCTAATGCACACCTCATCCACTGGTGAGCCCAAATTTTAATGGCCACTTTATTTTGCTTTGTGGTAAAGATATTTAAGAGCCTCTTCATCCTGGAATAAAAATAAATAAATTATACCTATCTCTATTGAGTGAGGTAAATTGTGCCCTGGAGCACTCAGAGAAGCTCCAGCTACAGGAATGCTGACTTTGATCCCCGGGAATGGATCTGTGCCAAGGAGGGGTCGTGGGGAGAATTGTGTAATAACGGAGTAGCTGGGTCATTAGTGTAAATTAATTACCCATTTTGCAAAGGTGTGCAGGGTGTTGGCACAGCCACAGCCCACGTGAAAAAGGCAGCGACAGGTTTGGTGTTCAACTCATTTTCTCAATACTGAATTGGAGGAACCTTCTGTGAAAGAAAAAGGAATTTCAATTTCTGTGTCACTTCTGTCATTCAGATAATGACAACTGAATGAAACTTATTGTAACCCAGCCACAAAACCACGTTAATTCTGGAAATGCCTCCACGTGAAAATTGACCTGGACATTTAAAGCTGTAACTTTCCATTCTTTATCCTGTGGAGATGAAAAAATTTAGGATTTTTCCTTTCTTTCTTTCTTTCTTTTTTTTATTTTACTGAGACCTTACATTTTATTAGTAACATCTTAAACCATGCAGACTTCTGTATTCAGTACTAAGAGAATTGTCAAAATCCAAACCAAGAATCAAAATTTTTTTTTTTAATTTTGAATTATCATTTCAATTAAGAAAATTCATTGCTGGAAAGATTACTTTAAAATGAAAATCAGAAAAAAAATCCAAGCCATTTATAAAAATTATGCTTAAATTATTATAAAGAGTGAAAATACAAATATTAAGATGCATAAACTAGGCTTTATGTGTAAAACTTTCATATGGTAAATAGTGAAAAAAAGAATAAAGCAGGAAATATCAAGAGAAGGAGTGTGTATTTATAGCCCAGTGATGACAGCACCTATGGGTGAGTCCATGGTTCTAATGCAGGCTCAGATGTTGATTTTTATTTACTTTAAGTGTTCATTCAGTGCAGTGTAAAACAAGTGAGCAGCTCTAATTTCAGAACTAGCAATGGTAATCCAATGGAATACCTCACTGATTAGGATACTGCCTCTCCCTGTTGTTCCTTCTGCTGCTCATGGGATTTTAATTTATCTCCTCTGTGCTGTCACACCTTGAGAGAAGGAGGAGAGGATTTCTTTTTAGAGGATTTTCAGGACCTGAGTGGGTCCTGAACTGGAAGAAACATTTTTCCTGCAGCTGTGCCCAGAACCCACAGGCAGCAGCTTCAACACTGACCTGATGGAAGGAGCTCCAACTTTTTGTTACACCCTGAGGAATTCTCTGTTGATTGAAAAGATCCACACATGACCTGAGTTTCTATTTTTGCCCAGTAAATATCAGGACAAAATACGTGAAGCACTGTAATGCTGACCCAGTATTACAGTGGGATTCACTTAGCAGGGAATTGTGCACTTGTTAAACTGCAGGAAAACAAAAAGTAAGAATTATCTGCCCCGTCTGTAAGCAGCAACTGAAAACACCTTTACAAACTGTAATGGATTTAGGGAACTCTGCTGGTTTTTAATTTACTTTCAATAATTCATTAATGTGCACTTTAACCTTAATCACCAGTCCCCGCAGGATTCGTGTGCTGCGCCAAACGAGCTTTCTCATAGGCAAAATTAATTTTCTACAAATAACTTCCCTATTTTTCCTGATTCAGGAGCACCAGAAGGTAGCACAGCTTTGGTGATTTGATCTCGATACATGAGATTTCAGCACTTGTTTTAGCCGGTGTTCTTGTGTATTGAATTTTCATTTTTAGACTGCTTAAATATTGGGTGTGACTTAGAGAAGGATATGATTCATTTTGATGGAACAGCTTCTAGGTATCTGTATTGGTGCTTATTAATTACTTTAGCAGAAGTGTTTTGTTCCTTCAGTTCCTCTGGAGGATTAAATACCACATAACATATGTTAGATTTTGGCAATCTTATGTTTACAGAAGTTTAAAAAATATTTTGAGCAGTTGTGCATGAAATTATTTAACATCCCTCATGAGAGGAAACGCTAACAATGTTAAACCCAAATACAACTGCTTTCTATGAATACTTTCTTCATATCTCATGAGAAAGTGCTGAATGGAATATGAAATTTCCACATTTTGAGCTCTGGAAAATCAATCCAACAATGATACCTGAACACAAATATTAAGAGAGGAAAAATGTAGCACTGAAAACAGTTGAAAATAACACATATTGGCCCAGTTACAGTCCCTAAGTAGGAAAAAAGCTGAGTTTGTCTCAGAAGTACATGAGTTAAATATGTGAGAGCCAGATTATTGTACAGAAATACAAACACATTGAGGATGCAGCAAGTTCTTAAACTTTCTTTTCTTTTGTTTTGTGTCATTCTAGAGATGATGACACATCAGAAGCTAATTCCTAAATTAAACTGAAATGGCTTCTGCAGGAGAATTGGGAGTTGCCCTTCCTTTGCCTTCCCCAACTGGCACAGCACTGCCTTCCTCTGGAGTGAGGTTTTAGGGACCAGAGGAAAGAGAATTTTCTCCTTCTGTATCAAACTCTGGAATCACACCTTGCTGCTCAGGTTCTGCCTTTCACCTCCTGTTACACCCACTGCTGGTTTTAAAGGGGACAAAAACCTCTAAAAGCAGAAAACTCTTCCCATCTCCCCTCTACTCCCACCTGGGTTCCCTTTGGGAGCTGATCCCATCACCACCAAGGCTGATGATCTCCCTTCCCAACATTCCTTATTGATTTGGGAAGTCAGATATACAGGTGAGTAATTTGCATTCTCCTGCTAGCAGCAGTTCCCACATGTTTAATTGTTTTCATTTAATTCTTTGCTTTCTGCTCCTGCACTTCAGGAGAGTTTGCACTGTTTCACTGCTGCCCCATCTCCTCCACCAGAAAAAAAAACCCAAGTATGAGACATTTTTGGAACCTACCTTTCTTTGTATTTTTTTTCCCACAAATTCATTTTATTTAGGAAGAAAATAATGATTTCTGAGTGCTATTTTCTGGTTTACATATAAGTGAAGAAGGACATTATTTGTTATTGCTGGCTAAAATTCACTTATTTAAACCCAGTGTGATCCCCTAGAAGAAGAGACCACCTGAGCATTGGCCTTGTTGCTCTGACTTTTTTTTATGTCTCCTTCATCCCTACACATAGGGATGGTTCAGAGTACAGGCAGAGTGAATATCCACCTCTTTTACCTTCAGCCCTTCCTAGGACTGCTGTTTGGAGACTGGAATGGGACATGCACACAGAAATCTTCAGCATGGGAAGAGAAGGAGATCAGGTGTTCTTCACAGGACAGATGTCCCTGTATGGTGAGCAAGTGGTGACAAGCTGGACCAGGATGGGTAAAAAAGTGAAAACATTCCACGTCTAAAGCTTCTTCTTGCCCCTCTCAAGAAACTCCCTTTCCTCTTTCCTTTATTGTGTTTTCTCTGAGCAGCAAACTCACCTTCCAGCTCCCAGGTCTCCTTCCCTCTACTCCCCCCGATTCCCTCTCTGTCCCTGCCTCAGAGGTGAGTGTTTTCCCCACGGCCAACCTCTAATGACTCTCCAGATGTGTCTTTCTAAACCTGTGTCGTTACCGAGCCAAGCACCAAATTCCAGTGAGATCTGAAATGCACCTTACCAGTTCCTGTACCCCTGAACAACTCCCCCATCCCTCAGCTCCCCAGCAGGAAAGAGAAACCTACTTTTGAGAACTTATTTCTATTTCTGTTTACCATAGAAATCAGTGAGCTGTGCTTGTGGAAATCACCACTGGCAGCTGTAACACGCTGCTCTCCCGTTGTGCTCTTATCTCTGTGATCTTGAGCAAAAAGGGATTTTTCCCTGTATATTCCCATAGGATTTACCACAGGACTGAAATGGCCTTTCTAAATTAAACACTTAACTACAGAGGAGTGACTTTCTGATTTGTCAGGTTAAGTCCCTCCCTTCCAAAACAAGGTACAGATTCCATCTCTTCATAGCTGTTTGCTTCAGGAGTGTCAGAACTTTGAAGAACTCTAAAAATGAAAGCTTGAATTGACATTTTACTTGGGAATATCATGACAAATACCCACTCCTTAAAAGCAGTGGTGCTGCTGTTTGGGCTGTCATAATGGAAGAGGATTAATTTCTGGTTTTAGGTGACTCACTGTGAGTTGTCAGAAATCTCTCTGAATATTCTGTGCTCCTTACAATAATTCAAAATTGGAAGAGCAGATTTGCAAAAAACTGGCAATACCTGAGTGGACCAATCCATAGCTTCTGTCATTAAACACTCTGGGAACAAAGACCTGCTGTGGATTTTCTGTGTGATGTTTTCCAAAACTGCTTCAGATTGTGTTATGTATTTTTTGTCATCAGAAGGTGATCAGAAGGAGTTGAAAAGATCTATTCAAGCTGAACTGCAAGAATGAGATAGTCATAAAAAATTCTATAAAATTTCAAGTATTTTTAATTGGTTTAGTTTCCATTCATCTTTTTTTCCTTTTCCACATCACTAAAACTCTCCAGCTGTGCAGTCTCTCAACCAGGTCTTTGGAGACCACAAAAGAAAAGGCAAAACCAAAGCAAGCAACTTTCCCTTTTGAGCACATTTTCAATCATTCAAGACAAGAATTTCATTGTTCTGGCTGTACAACAAAATCTATAATAAAATGAGTGATAAAAGAAAATTCAGATTTTTATCTTATTGCTAAATTAGATAAAACTTACTGAAACCAAAGACATCATTAGACTTGAACATTTCTTCCCCGAATCCCTCAGTGAGGCTGTATGAGTTTTCTTGAAAAATTATTCTTTTTTTCTATATGAAGCACATGGAGCTGTCCCTTGTGTTGTCTTCATGGGTTTTGGAATGATAAAGCTGAGAGTGCTGGATTTCCTGCACATGAGCTTGGATGAGGTTATTTTCCAATTTAGGGTTTTTTTTGGCTTTTGTTCCTTGGCCTTCAGGAGGAAAATAATTTGTAGACAAACATGTGCACCTGGTGCTGAAACAATAGGTGCTAATGCATTTACAGAGAGGACGGGACTGGAGCCCTCCCAGGCTGGGTTTCCAGGAAAGCACTCAGCCGTGGCTTGCTCCATGCCAGCAAAATCCCTGGTTTGTTTTCTTGTTTGCACTTATGACAATTTCCCCTGCTCCCCCCCCGTTTTTTTTTTTACAGAAATTAATTCCGAGCAGCACCCACAAATGGTGCTGGAATTTTTAAATGCTGGTAGAGACAAAAGATGAAGACAATCGTGAGTGAATAAAATTGCTTTCCCCTGAAATAGCAGAAATTTTATTTTGGGGGGAAAATAGTGCTCTTTATTTGTTCTGCTAGAAAAAGCAAAGTCTTCTGAACTTGTGTATCAAGGGGGATATTGATATTGTGGAAGTGATTGAGGCTAAAGCATGATGATACCAATCACAGAATTATACTTTTGTCTAAAAAATTTGAAGGAAATTACCTTAGCAGCTTAACACAGTCCAGTACTGCAGTTGCAGCTGTAATGGTTTTATGCATTGAAATAAATTCAAGGTGAACATTGTCAGACCATTACCTTTATTTTAGCTATTCTGGATATAACATCTAATATTTTTAGACCAAAACCTGAATATTGATCTCCTTTGTTTTCTGCATTCACTTTCCTATCTTATCTATCTACCTCCAGCTGAAGTCTTACTCAAAAAGCTGAGTGATATGAAACTCTGGTTGACTATTATTTAGAATATTTCCTTATGTTTTCATTTTCCCTTTTTCCTGAGCTGTAAAACAATTATCCTCAAAATATAATCAGACAAGTCTGGAAGAAAATCTACCAAAAGGTATAAAAACCCCATGAGAGACATATGATGAGTGGGTGGGTTTTCTTCGGAGTCCATCTGTAAAACATTTTAGAAAAATGACATCCCACAAATCCTGGTTTGAGGGAAGGATTGGGTCTGAGATGTTCAGAGAAGATAGTTAATGGAATTGTGACAATTTAACTGGGGTATGTTTCTGAGAACTGTGTATTGAAATCTGAAAAGATCAGGATGTAAGAAAAGAGTAGCACTTTGAGCAAAAAAAAAGAAAAAGAAAAAAGAAAATAAAATAAAATGTTGAGGTAGAATTAATTCCTTGATCCAATAAAGTATTTCAACTTATATTTAACTAAACCTATTGGACCACTACTGAACTGGGAAGGAATTGTGAGTAAGAGACCCCAGATGGAGGTGTGAAATAAAGGGGAGGAAGAATGGAATGTGTATTCTGGGATTGCTACCAGTTTGGAACAAGGAATGAGAAAGGGAAAAGCTGGAATAAAACCTTGAAACGGATGTGATAGGAGATCAGAGCTTCTGAAGGGCACAAGGCAGGGCAGAAACACATTCCTGTGTCATGAAGGGAGGAACAGGATGGTCAGTGGGGGGGAACAGAGTTAAGCTGGGATGAGGAAATTGATAGTGTGAGAGGGGATTAATTGTGTTTGCCTGTAGGCAAACCTGATCAATTCATAAAGACTGGCTCGTGGGCTGGATTGCTGCTGCTGGGGCAGGCCCTGAGTGGGGCTGTTACAGGGGGAGACATTTGAATATGTATGTCAGCGTGAGGGGAATTGACTTTGACTGGGGAAGACAAAGTGACTGAGAATTGATTTTTATTGTGGAAGGAAATTGATCCAGAGAGAGGGGGAAAATCACTTTGATTAGTGTGTAAGGAGAGCTCCCACAGTGGTAGGGAACAGACGACAGAAGAAATGGGCTTTGATTTTGGTCATGACATGATTTTGAACACGGTATTTGTAGCAGCTGATGAGTGCCCTCCGTGAGATAAGATTTTATGATCTGATTTGTGAGGTGGCACTAGTCAGTTTCCATTCAGAAGAGCAGAAATTCATATTTGAGCCAAAAAATTCTCATTACTGAAAACAGCATTGACCAAAAATTAGAACTAGGAACCGTATCTTGAATCATTTCTGTATATTCACACTGTTAGTTACAAGCAGGATGAACTTGTTGAATCCAAATTTTCAAGTTTTAATTTATTTTCATGCCTTTAAAACGTTGGCATGCTCATTTATTGAATGTTTCATTTGCCATTTCCAATCCAAGGGAGGTCCATTTACTCGAGGCTGAAAAGATCCGAAAGAAAAAGATAATTTAAGCAAGTTTACTTCACTGCCAACCATTGTGTTGCTTCATATTTGGCACCTGGCAGAGATCTTTTCTTCCTGCCACCAGAAACTGTTTTAATGTTGGAATCTGGCTGTAAGGCTCACAGGTGGGATTCCATCTCGAAGGCAAGGAGGGGACGGAGAATTCTGGGCCTGGAAAAAGCAACTTCAGTTGTGTCCTCATGGAAATGTGTTCAGGTACAGGGTGGAAAAGGTGACTGGGCTGAACAGGAGCAAATCATTCCTGGCCCAGCTGATTGATTTCTCTGCTAATTTAACAGCCTCCCTGGGCTGCCTCTGCTGATTACAGAGTATTATTTCTCTGTTGGGTTTTTTGCTGTTGAGTGAATATTGGTATTTCCTTGAACAGTCTTGAAGAGAATGAGGTTTTAGTAACTATTTTATCAGCAGATTTCTCAACTGGGTTTTTTATTATCAATATTTTTCTCTAAGTTAATTTTTTGGTCCTTAATTTATCCATCACAAAACTTTTAATATCCTTTTGCTATTACCTATCACCCATAGGTGCTCACTGAATCTACCTAGTAAAGGCTTTTTTTTTTAAAAGTTAGCTGAAGTGCCTTTCAGTTTCTGTGTGGGAAAATATATACAAATATTTAGCTTTGTTTAGATGAATATCTCAATCATACTCTTCTTGTTTTGAAGGAAGTGAATATATGGACAAGCAGGGGCAAGTTCAGCATCCTTTCTTTGCCACGGGACTGTAATGCAGGAAATTTCAGTACAGAGAGATTGTGGAAAGTGAGAATTCTGCAAGAGTTTATAAAACAAAAATGGTAAAAAACTTTTGTTCTTATGCAGAATTTCTATCTCAAATATTTTGCAGAAAGCAAACTCCAAGGCAATCACAGTTTGTCATTCCAAAGTAAAAATCTGTCTGGAGCCACAAGAATTAAAAATTGATGGACAAAATAGTTTTAAAAATGTAATGATGAGCAATCTAGACAAGTTCCACTGTTTCTGTACAGGTGGCTCATAAATACTGTCATTGTCAGGAATTTGGCTGTCCTTCTTTTCAGTTTCTCTCACTAGACTTGCTACTATTATTTCTGTCTGACAAGATTACCTTAGTCTTTTTAAGATAATTGGTTTGTGATAATTTTTTTTTAAAGTATAATGGCAAAAAATATAGGGAACCTAAATACTTCGGTGCATATTTAGTGATTCAAAATCAAACAATTCACAATTGTAGTCCGAGCTTAACTGCTGGCAGGTGAAGTGGTTTGTCACAGAATTACACTTATCTTTTAATGAGTGAGTTCAACACATCATAAAGATAATAAAGATAGCAGTCCATGCCAGTTCCAAGTTCAGGAGAGCTGAGGAAGGGCTAGTTTTAAACAAAAAGAGATAAAATTGAAACAAGTACTATGAGAAAGGAAATTATTCTTTTCATATAGGTTTTCTTTCATTAGGTAATCTATGGGATGTAATAGGAAATATATAGGATGTAATAAATCCCAAAAACGGCATAAGATTTTTTCTCAGACTTTAGAGGTCTGTGTGATACATGGTGCTTTATAAATATTGGGTACTTAATTGTCTGTGTGAGAAATAACTGTTATTTATGGCCATTTTACATTTAAACTAAATTAGGGGCTGTAACCAAAGCTATCACTCCAGGGTTTATACAGCAATGTCTGGATCCATGTGATGTATTTTAACCTATGCACACATCCATTTAAAAGGGGCTTTATCTCCTGCTTGACAATCCTTAATAACACAATAGACCACTCCTGTATCCCCTTTCCGTCCATTAGTCAATATATCCACAGCAACCAGCAATAACCCAGCAGCAAAAAGCCTGCTTAAGTTCTTTAAAACCTCCCACCTGAATTGCTGTAGCCAGGAAAAACAAATGGGCCCAAAAATGTGTGGCTACATTTTAAAATGTGCTGAGCACCTGCAGCTTCATCAAAGGATGCTGGATGTCAGCACTTAACAATTTAGCCCACCAAATTAAAAATATGAACCATGTGAATTCATAAAGGCTGCAGTGGTCTGCGTCAGGGCTGGCGTTTTCCCAGGGATCCCTCCTCAGCTGGGGATGTTTTCCATGTACCTGGTTATTTTTGTGACTGCCTGTCCCACGCCTTGCTGGCCCTGCTGGGATCTGCTCGTGCTGTTGGGGTACATTGACTGCACAGCCAGCACCTGGAGCTGCTTTGGGATCATCCCCAAAACCAAGAGAGATCAACGACTGTGGTTTTCCAAGACCTGGTTTTGAGTGCAGCGTGAGCTCCTTGCCCCAAATCCCTCTCACTTTTTCCTTCCCCAGACTTGTCCCTGTGTTGAAGGCTGTCATCTCAAGGAGAGCAGACAGAAAACTGGAAAAAAAGCAGGGCTGATATTTTTCCAAGATCTGTCCCCTTTTATACGTCTATAGAGGGTAGCTGTGAGCTTGCATTTTCATACCTGGTTCTCAGAGGACATTAGTTCCTAATAAAAAATAATTAAATTAAAACCTCATAAATATGAGACTACAGTGCAGAATTGGAGGCTCAGGCTGAAAGGATTTACAGAACTCTCAGCTTTTTACTGTTGCTCAATATCATATAAAAGGTTTGTTTCAATGTCATAGACCTGGGATTTTCCTGGAAATAAGTCTGTAATGAAATCCTTTATTAACTGCTCACAGTCATGCAGAAAAACAAGTATATTAAATAAGGAGAATATGTTCTGGGTTGGGGGTTAGTTTTTCATACAGTTTTAAATTGAGCAGTCTGAGCATTTTAACAATCTTCCTACCGCTTATATGACACCTTAATAATACTATTTAAAAGGTTTGAATTGTTATTTTTGATGCTGGGTCTAGAAACATGGATGTCTACCTCCCTCTCTGACTCTCTCTATTTCTCTCTCTGTAAACATATCCCTGGTTTCCCAGCAGGTTCAAACACAGATGGCTGCCTTATTGCGACAGAAGCAAAAATGCTACATTAATGTTTAAAGAGATTAAAAATCCTCTTGGCAGCAGTGGCATATGTTACCAGTTAATTGTAGCACTGGAAGCTTCCCTGCTGTTTTAAAACATGGACTCATTTTACTTGCTTTCTGCAGAGCAGTATGAAATGTCAAATTTGTTGGTATAAGTTTTGAATCCAGTCTGACAAAAATGAGTCATAAAGACAATGTTGTTGTCCTTCTCTAACATAGTTTTTGAATCCAAATAATGTTCTACTCCCATGCCAGCTCTGGCAGAAAGCTGGCTCCCTGCTCCAACCCAGCCATCGTGTGCACGCTTTATGATTTCAGCAGAGGGCTTTGCGTTCGGAAGGCAGTTTTTAGCTCTTCACCTGCATTATTTCCACTTATTGTCATCCTGGCCAAAGCTGGCTGCTGGTTTAAATTACTTTAAAGATGTAACAGTGGCTTTTTCTGGCCCAGCCTCCAGCTGGAAACAGAGCAGTCAAAGCCACCCTGCAACAGCCTGCGAGCGGCGAGCGGCTCTGCTGTGCTGGAGCCGTTGGTGGATCAGGGGTGAGCACGCTGCTGAGGAGCATCACCCTGCCCAGATCCCTGCTCCCACATCCACAGCCCTCAGCAGGGCACTGCTGATGCTGTGCAGCTACTGCAGGCTGCTTTTTGACTGAGGAAAGAAATGGGAAAAAAGTGTTGAAAACCTGAACATTCTGTCATTCCTTGAGTGAAATTCTGTTGCCATTGTTGGAGATCTTCTTAAATCAGGGAGTAGCTGCCACATCAGATTTACATTAGGAGAAAACAAAGGATTCAGCCTTCCTAAGTAGCCTTTCAACCTCAAATGCTGTCAACAGAACACTTTTGCCTGAGAAAAGCTGATGATAAAACTTCGTGTTCCTGCACTGAATGATGTCACCTAACCCTGGTTAGAGCTGCACAGGCTTTACGGGGCTTAAGTATTCTGGAAAGTAATTGTGGCGTAAGTACACTCTCATGTTGGAAAGGTAAACAAAACTTAGCCTCACGTATTGTCTGTGATCCTTTTTACTATTTGTTCTTTGCCATATGTGCACATTAGGTTTTACAGACAAGTAGATGTGATCTCTGCCCCTCAGGGGTTTGCAGAGGAGATTAAATATCACATGGAGATGAGACATTCTTGTTGGTATTCTCAGCAGGGAAGGCCAAGTGTAGGGTGGGCATGAACTATCCTGGCCTGTCTGAAAAAGAGACCTTTGAAATCAAGGCTGAAACACATCAGTGGGAGGGAGAGCACAGCTCCTTCTCATTTCTTCAGGGGGCTTCAGGCTGCACAGAACGTACCTGATACCAGTTCCTGGCACTGAGGTCTACGTTTTGAAAAATCTGTGCAAACCAGGTTGGTTTTCCCTGGATTCTGATCAGTCTCATTGCTCTAAGTTCATGGTTCCTCCTCCTATTATTTTTTCTCTCCTGATTTGATTAGATCATAAGTTCAGAATATAGACAGTGAAAAATATAGCTCAAGATGTCTAATTAAAAGAGCAGCTTGTTTGCTAACACGGCAGGGATTTGAATTCCCCACGTACCAGGCCATGGATTCCTGTCCTGGGATGTGATTGTTACAGGACCTGTACAAGTCACTGGGTTACAGAGGTACCAAAGGAAATTCTCTTTCCTGAGTGTAAAAGGTTCTGTACTGACACAATTTACAGTTACATAAATTATATTTGTGTGCGAATTAATACAAGCCTTTCAGGATAGACCACCACAAATTAGCAGGAAATTTTACTTAATTCTGAAGAGGGGGGAATGAGCTGTTTGTCACTCCCTCTGTCTCCTGCTAGTGGAAAAACTCAACCCAGTGTGATGTTCTTGCTCGACTGAAACAGAACATTTATTCTAGATTGCAAACCAGACCATATCTTTGAGCTGTTTGCAGCAGAGCAGACACACAAAACCAGTAACACTGGCTACTTTCTAAGCATGAATAATGAATGAAATCTTCATTTGGGACATTAATACTCTGGAACACCCGATTAAATCTTGTTTACCTCTTACAGCAACATTAGAATACACAAATTATGTACCAGTGATCAAGTAGTTGCAGAGAAAAAGATTTTGTAAAAATGATTTTAGATAAGAGATACCATTTTTCTTGGCCCAAGCTGTAAACTACTTGTTTCAACACACTGTGAATATCATGACATCTACTTCCATAACGTATCTTATGAAGCATTGATTTTAGGGATTAGTGTTAAGAATTCCAGCCTCCCCAAAAATTTGGGTAGTAGTTTATAAAAGAGCAATCCAGCAGAAAATAAACTCCTTTTTTCCAGACATTCAAAGTCTGAAACGTAAGATCAAAATACTATTTTGAGACAGATAAATCTCAAATTCCTTTTCTGCAGGCAGACTGAAGATGGAGATTGTCTTCTGTTTGTGAGGGTACTTCAGATTTACCAGAATTTTTGTGCCACTGCTTACAGATACTCTTTGCTAAAATGCTAAAATCATACGCACAATTTCAAAAAGGCAGTGGGAAAACATTCTGTAATTTTCTGTGCAGCAATAGGCATCACTTACACTGTTTAAATTACAATTACTGCTGTGCTATTATTTGTTTACAATTTTATTGGAGCAACAAGATGAGTGCAGATGTAGCAGCAGTACTGATTCCTTGGGATTCACAGATACCCTAATTAAATTATTTTCATACTTTGTTTTCTGCAAGTGAAGTTTGCAGTTGCAGAAGAGAGTGTTTTTATCCTTCTTTCTCCTATTTGTGAACTTGTGATTGTAGCATAAAACACCAAAAAAAATGAGTCTTTAGCTTTGAAGTTATAGTGAATCTGTTAAATACATAAACAAGCATATTTAGTTACTTTGCATTATTCATGTAACTGCAAAAAGATTCGCTCTGGGCAGACAATTACTGTGTATTAACATCTCGCCTTAGGGCAGTTGAAATGGTTTTTAATGAGGTGTTACCAATCCTGAATATCTTTCACTTGCCACTTGACCCAACAATTTATTTTTTGCTGTACGTGGGACATCTTGACATAAAATACTTTATTACAGGGATTCTGTTAATCGCCTGCTGTACTTACACAGAATTTTTATTGGCGTAAAAGATATTTATTAAACTAATTCATATTGTTTTAAATAAGGATAACTAGTACCTATAGATGGAAATTAATTGGAATTTTCTGAGTGTTCAGATCCAGAGCCTAAGAAGCACACTGCTAAATTAGTATTCAGGTCATGAAAACAACTAATGAGGCTTCAGACCTATAAAAGTCCACTCAAACAAACACCTGCCAGTGTTTTAGAGAATATTCTGGCCCTGGCATCTGCTATGACCTGAAGGGCAGAGCAATATGAACTTAACTAAGACAGTATTTCAGATAATTTGAGATCTAGAGACCAGAGCAATAAAGAGAAGAAAAATGGTTCTTCCTCCAGCGTGAAGACACAAATAGCCACTGCTCAGCCACACAGCAGCAGCTTGAGTAGAAACGGGATTTCCAAAGTTATTTTCTTCAAATAATACGGTTCAGGTGCTTGCACTGCACCAGTGGGACTGAGTGGTCTGCTCAGAGTTGTACCTGGTGGACAAAATGGTGTTTCTGAAAAGCTGTGGTGTGACGAGGCTGTCGGTGGCTGCAGTGTGAGTTTTGTACCTGAGTTGTTCACACCAGCAGCTCTGATGGGGTCCAAGAGTGTCCTTGCCAAGGCACTCCTTGGCCTGACCGGGTTTGCAGCCACACCTGCAGCCAGCTCTGATCTGTTCTCACCTCCACTGTTTGCTCCATGGCACGGAGCAAAGCTCACAGTAAAGCCAGTTTGGATCCCGGAGTACAGAGAAACTCCAGCACAGAGCTTTTCTCGGGCTGTTCTTACCTTGAACAGAGTTCAGGCATCTTTCTCTCCTTCTCTGCTGCCCTAGAGGTATTCCCACAGCACCACGTGCTCTGCTCGGCACCGGCGTGGATGCCACCAGCGGCTGGAAGTGACAGTGCAGGGGTGCAGTAATTGCACACCTCAGTCTTTTACAAGCCACGGTGTGACTGTTTGGCCCAGAACCACTCGTCTAGAAAGGGGTAAACAGACATAACACAAATTAATTTATGAAGAAATTACAGCTATCAAGACGAAGAGGTTGACCACTGCTTCGTTTCGTGCTGGAGCATATGGTGCACAAATATAATTCATCTTCGTGACTCGGAGGGGATATGGGGGGAAGGGGAATCTCTCTGGCATGGATGCCCATACAATGCCAGTTACTCTGCTGGAGCCTCTCTCTCCCTGTATATGTAATCTATGTTGAATTAATTTGTAGTTGGCTGAATTTCAAACACATCAACTTCGTTTTCATGTATGTTGATGGGATTTTCTTTTGGATCAGTTTCTTATGTTAATTAGCCCTCCATTTATGCTACATTGTAATGAGGTTTAGCAACTCTGCATGTGCAAGCCTGGTGGGAAACGGGCTGGATGTGCACAGTTTCAACTTTTGCAGTTGCCTGGTTTTGATACATTCTAGATTTTCTTGTTTGCCAAGTCATGGGCAGTCTTTAGTGGGCCAATCAGTTCGTTTCTAATTTTTCAGTGGAGAGGTTTTAATTGATGGAATATAAAGCCTGATGTATTAACTTGCATTTTAAAGGAATGAGGGGGCATTTTAGCTGGGAGACTTACTGGTTCTTCATCTCTTCAGTGGTGAAGTTAAAAAGAGTAAATGGGATGGGTTTGCTGTGGCTTCCAGTCAAGCCTCTACTTGGAAGGGAAACACCAGAGAACTAAAGCAAACTGCTCTGTATTTAAGAAGAGATTAATGCAGGCAAATCTTAAATGTCTTTCTTTTTAGCAGAAGAAAGACACGGGTTTTTCTGGTACAAAGGAATTTCCACATTAGTTGCTTTGTTCATCTGTTCAATACCTGAAAAACATCTAATATATCAATCACTGATATTTTGTGTTACTTCATTGGAAGTGCCAGGGTGAGCAGAGCCTTTGTGGGGCACAGAGGCTTCCTGAATGTCCCTGCAGGAGCTGGTGCCACACTTGGGGTATCAGCACATGGATCTGGGATTTTGTGGGCAAAAAGTCTTGCTCTGCCCTTGCCCCAAGGGAAGCAGAGCCAGGTGAGCACAGCCAGTCCGTGCCAAAGCTCAGGGTGATCCTATGCCCAAACTCATGTGGCTTTTAAAATCTCTGCTAAGTCAGTTCAGCGTTGTACTAAAAATGCTCAGCTGGTTTTTAGTCACCCAGCTGAGCAGGGGCAGAGCCTGTTCCTGCCTGTGCAACACCTCCCACTCACTCACTCCTTAACACAACAACCTCAGCTGAGCCTGGCACTTAAAAGCTTTTTTCTTCAGGAGCCCGAGGCAGGAGCTGTAATTGCCAGGTCATAAGTAGTTTCTTTAAAACAAAACCTTATTTATTCCTTCTCCCACACAGCACAACTGTTAATGGAGCAGGAGTTAAGAGCAATCGTCTATTTTTCCCTGTATAACTACCTTCATTTTCCCTTATAACAGTAGAACTTGGTAAGTACAAGTTTCTCTCAAGCAGCATTCCCTTTTGAACACAGGAATCTTTATCTCTCCAAATATATTTGCATAGCAAAAAATACTCCTATTGCCTACTGAAGTACCTTAAAATATTTAGCATTTTTCTGCTATGTTGTGGGGAAAAAAAAGTGTATCTAGATGACGTGGCTTAGACTGTTCCCATTTCTCAGAAGTTAGCAATAAATATTCATCTTAACCTGAGGCATTGTTGTTAATATTCAAACTCAGGCTTTTCAGCTTTATATTTTAAATAAGTGCTCTGGAAATGTATGAATGGACCCTCATTCTTAACAAATCCATGTTCCACACAGAGATGTATTTTTATATGTAGAATTATTGATAGGATAATTATGAACTTGTCTGTCCAAGCCATTTGGTTCATTCAGCCATTATGGTCAAAATTTATTGTGTTGGAACATGCCTGAAACTCTTCTCCTCACTTCAGTGAAATAATCTGTGTAGTACCAGAAACAGAATTTCTGAAAGGTGTTTTTAAGATGTCCTCCCATGTGAGCACTGAGCAGTGCCATTGTGATAAGAATTATATCAGCCCTGCCTGTTATGTAATCAGGAGTGGGGGAATTATGCTTTATGTTCTGTTGAGTGTTGCAGTGATCATGAAGCAGGGGGAGGACTGAGCCCGAGTTTCCCCTATAAATAACAAAATCAATACCCAATGTTTATTTGTGCTGAGGCTTGTCTGCTTTACCACGGTGAAAATTGGAGGCTGCACGAAGGACGAGCACTGGATAAATAATAAGCACTGGCCTTTAAGGGGGCATTTGAGGAGGTCGAGTGGTCAATGCAGGGGAAGCATTTGTTGGCTCTGGGAACCCATCCAGCTTCAGACTGTGGTCAAACACGAAGATGACTGAAATCCCAGTATTTCCTGAATTTAACCTTTTAGGAAATCAGACCCTCAATATATAAATTGAACATGCCATTCCTTGGGGAAACAAAACAGCATCCTTGCCTGCTCCATTCAGCTCTTCAGCTCTGTGGTTCTCGCAGCGTTTTAAGGAAATCAATGTGAAATAGAGAAAGTTTGCAGTATTTAGTTGAATGAAGTAGTTTTTAGAGCAGGAAAGAAAATCCCTTGTGCTTATAAACTGGCGAGACTTTCTTAATGTGCACTTTCTCAACAGAACTTGGTGCACAGTCACACATGGTCAAGAATCTAGAGAAAAGAAATGTGCAAAACAATTTGCAGCCATGCATTGCACCAGCAACCGAGGGGAAAAGAAAAAATCAAAGTGGGTATGCCTATAAGTGAGCCTTACCATAAATAAATAAAACATGTAAGCACATCATTTCAGTATGCTTAATTGTTTTGCTAAACTAACACACTAATGACTATTGTCTTTTCATGAAGAAAATCCTGAGCGTGAAGCAAGACTTCAAAGAAGAAACTGGAAATTCTGCTCTTGGCTAAGGTATTTCAAGGGAGCCTACAGCTGGGTGGGGAGTTCTGTACAACTAAATCTCTTAAAGTGCCTTGTTCACTGCTTGTCTGCCATCTAATCCCATAATCTCTTAACCCCCAGCAAAGCTCCAGCTCCTTTGCTGGGTGCCCGTGTGGAGCTGCAGGATGCACTGCCCTGCTCCTAACCCCATCCATACCTGTCTGCCCTCATGGCACAGCCCAAAAGGGGCAGGGTTGTTCCACGCCTGCCTTTTGGGAGCATCACTGAGCAGATGAAGAGATGCCACGTTTTGATCACAGCAGCCACATAATAGTGCTGTGCATTTTCCTTTAAATCACTGTAGCTATGGATGTGCCCTTGGTCTTCCCCATAAGGACAATAATCCCTGGCAGGGCACCACAGCAGGGATTGGTGTCTGCTGATGGGCATTTTTGGCAGATTTTTATAGGGCTCTTGATTTTTCTCCTAAAACAAACCAAAAAACAAACAAGGATCCCACCCTGGGAGGGAACACAAGGGTATGGATCTGAGAAAAAGCCAGGGCAGTGCACACACTCACCTGTTCACCAGCTGCCCCACCCAGGGAAGAACAGAATGGTCTGAGGGCATGAGGGGCACTTGCAGTGTCTCAAAATCACAGAAGTATATTAATGTGTAAGTTGGGTAAGACCCCAAAACTCATTGAGTCTGACTGCTAACCATGTTCCCAAGTGCCACATCCACCTGGTTTTGGAACCCTTCCAGCAGATGGGAACAAGCAGTGGCCTACCACCATCCAGTTTAAGGATCTCCTTGCTTTATTATCCCAAGGATAAATTGATACATGCCGGAACAGCATTCCTAAAAGCACTCGTGAGTGGGCCATGATAGGTGAGTTTCTAAGTGCCAGCTCTAATTTAAGAACCCCCCTAATAAACAACCACAGCAAAAAGATATATTTTTTTTTTTAATAATTGTTAACTTCATTACAGAGGTGATTAATTGCAGAATTTGGTCTGTAGACATTACTAAGGAAAAGGAGATGAGATCAATATGTACAGTATGTACTACACAAGTAAAATTGTTTGAAACAGTATTTTGCAAGCTACTGAAGGCTGATTAAAAAAACAGTTCACCTAAATTTACTTTGGTTGCCTTGGAAAGAGATTTTAATTTCATACTCACAAATACTTTATCCAGTGTACTGCTCCCCCCACCCAGTTACAATGGATGAACACACAGAGGAACAGAATTAAAGTCTGGAAATATTTAAATGTAGCATGTCTTACATTTCCAGTGTTTCTCTTGGCAACAAAAATATTGTTTTAACTTGTGGTGTGATTATACATTGGCTCACATAGGGGAACTGCAGAACTCTGCCTGCTGAGCATCATTAAGCACTTTGGTGCTCGGTGGGAGTTTGTTCATTAGGAAGAGTGTGTTATGAATTTTACTCTGTGAGCATCTTTGTCTGTGAGAGGGAGGGAGAACAAGGTAATGAGAAGAAAATATAAGATCAATCATTTAAACCTACAAAACAACTAAATATAAATACTTCTATTTAAAGGAATTAAAGTATTGCCCAGAAGAAAATAAGCATCAACATGAGGGCTGTGAAGGAAGTCTGAAACCTGTTGCTACTTCTGTTTGGAAATTTGCATTATTTCCTCAGATTTAATCTGCTTGGCAGAGATCCACCAGTCTGCCATATTTTGCCTTTTGGTTTATCATTTCCTTTTATGCATTACGGTAATTTTTTTTTAGTCTTGGGAAATATAAAGGTATAATTGTATAATATAATTAATTCTAATAGTTACCCATACTTATAAATAAATTCTACTAGCAAGAAAGGGAAGTCTTAAATGGTAAGGACTTAAAATGATATGATTTTTACTAATTCTATAAACTTCAAAATTTTCGCAGCTGAGAATAACCTATAGAAGATTATTCCTTAAATCATTTCACACATCAGTTCCTAGGTATCAAAGACCATGTGGTCAGAGAGTGGAAAGCTGAAGTTGGTGAAAAAGGATGTATTTTGTAAGATATGCAAAATGCATTTGATTTTTTATTGCAGTATTAAAAAATGGCCTAATTTTTTATTCACAGGGGCTTCATTCTAATGTTTTGTAATTTTGTTGGCTTCTCTGATGTTTAAGTTTATTTATATCAACGTGGATATGGAGAAAAGTCAAGCTCACTGTTTTACAAATGTTTTTACAATGCCAATGCAGTGTTAGACCCACCTGGCACAAATGACATCCATAAGATTTTCCAACATACATATTTTAGTTTAATATGTTATTTATATATAAGATGGCATTTTTACTTATGAACATTAAAAACAAAGAAACAAGTATTGAAGGAGGAGAGAAATGTGAAAAATGAACAATATCTGCTCCTTTAAATTATGTCTCCAAATATTTTTCCTCTATGAAAGTAGCAAGAGCTTAAGCAACTCCTGCTGTCTTGTTGTTCGACATCCACTACTGCCCATCTGCCTATTGATTGGTAGGAAACTCCAAATGGGAATTTCATCTCATTAATCATGTCACATCACAGGGATTAGGACAAAAAAAAATCCTTTATGCTTCACAGCAGCCATCTAATGCCCAGTAAGACAAGTGAACGAATATGATATGGGTAGAATATCTTCCCACTAATTAAAGGTCATCTGCTAAAAACTGTGAGTCAGGCTGGCTCAAACGTGCTCTGATCTGAGCCTGCACATCCTCTGCACAATGAAAGCAGCAGTAAATATGTATTTCTAATTCAAATGTTAGCAGAGCTAGAGAATAAAACCCATCCATTACAGAGCTCTGCAGTGACAACGCTGGCAACAGTGGTTCTCCCTGAGTAGCTCCTTGCAAAACCCAGCTCCATTGATTGTCTCCTGGCCCCCCCTCACACCATCATTAATATCCATCCACATGGCCCTTCCCACCACCACGCTCCCTAATCCTCTTACAACACCACCAAAATCGTTGCTGTTCTACTCATAACCCCCATAATCTACATTATAAGATACTCGGATTTTTCTAAGCCTGTTTGGTACGGTAACGAGCAGGAAAAAGCAATTAAAATTGCTGAGATGTGCCTGAGCAGGTGAGGTGAGGTTTCCTTACAGCGAGGGCACCATGGCAGATGAGAGGGACACACACAGCCTTGGAAGAAAGCCAACTTATTAATGGAATTTGACCATGCAAAACTTGTTGAAATCCCCCTAGAACATCAAATGCCACATTATAATATCTTTACTGAGGTCCCTGCCATTCCCAGGAAATCTTTAATTCCCTTTTAAGAGTATGGGTTTGGTTTTTTTCAGTCATATTTTCCAAAGCAAGATTTGTGGGATGTATTTTGGTTTGCATTTATGTTTTGCTTTGTCTCTGTAGTGAAAGCTCTCATCAGTTAAAAACAGGCAGGTGGGACCTGGGTTTTTTTGTTGGAAAGAAACCTTGAGGGAGTTATGGTTTATTTTGACAGAACTAAACAGTTATTTTTTGCTTCTGAGTTAATAAACAATTCTGAAGTCATAAATATCCTTGAAAATATTGCTCATGATATTGTATTTAAAATCTTAAGAGGTTGTTTTTGTCATGCTAATGACTGGAAATGAGGATAACATGGGTATAGTTTTAATTAAGATATTCACTAATGGGATAAGGTAACAAAGTCTCTAAAACCAGCAGAATAATGCTGCACACTGCTGGTGCAAAGACTGATAAAATATGGATATTTCTATGACTTAGTATTTGCATTTTGAAAGTTTATGAGCTTGCAATTGTTTTGCACCATTTTTATCCTTTTTCTAGCATTCTAACAAATTGTCCAATCTCTGAGAGCATTTTCCTGAAGAGAGCTATTGCTCAGCAACGCTTACAACCATCAGTTTTACAAAGATCAAGACTTTAGCAGAAAGATCTGAATTTTTCCATTGACCTCTATACTTAGAGGAAGTTCATGCTGAAGCCTAAATGAAATGAGAAATAAAAACGTCTGTATTTTTGATACTGCCAAATCTCAAGGTAGGAGACAAGGGATGAAGACAAATATCTGATGAGTGGCTGTATTCCTCTGCTGAGTAGACTTAAATATGCTTTATTTCCTTTTCTGTTTCTTTTCCCCAGACTTGCCTCTTGTCCCAGTCTGTAAACCACCCTCTAACTGTCCTCTTATCAGACCTGGTTTCCTTCCAGCTGAATATTTCCAATCCCTCACTTGATACCAAACCTGTGTTTTCTTAATCAAACAATCTCCACCCTGTCCTCTTTCTCTAATTGCAGCTCAGTTTATCCCTTCAATTTCAGCTTCCCCTCTCCATTCACAGCTGATCTTCTTTCTGCATTTAATCCTGGTTCCCTCCCCATTCAGGCCCACATTTCCCAGGTTACCCCATCAAGGGTTTGCTGATCCTTCCATTTATTCTGTTCTCACCCTGAGCATTTGTAGCAGCTCAGGTGCCCTCTCCATGCAGAGCCCACAGCCATCAGGAACGGGGTCACTGATTCCAAAGGAGATCCAGGCTTTTCCCCTAAAGCTGCACCCACCCTTGCCTGGAGCAGCTAAAAGCAGGATTACACCAGGGATTGCTCATAAATGTCAGCTTTTCAGGGATTTTAGGAGCGTGAATAAGGATGCGCTTGGAAAATAATAATAATAATAATAATAATAATAATAATAATAATAATAATAATAATAGAATTTATTTTTTAAGCTCTTTAGGTCTACAGGCGTGCAGCTTCACGTTAGATGTCCCCACTGGCTCAGAACAAGCTGGGATGCCAGTCCAGCATACAGAGAATTACTGAGCACCTTGTTCAGGCAGGACTGGGTAACGGGGCTGGAGAACTCGATGTTGACCCCACAGCAGGGACCGTCCTGTGGCTCCCACCTGCTGCTGTCTGCACCCCTTGTACTCCTCACAACTGAGCCCAACAGGTTCCTGACACAGAAGGTCTTTGCAAAGTACTGCATGATGCAGCTACACATCCTTGCAGGCTCTGAATTTTGATCTTATAAAGCTGTCAATATTATTTACTTCTTGTGCAGTGACAGGCAATCACCTCAAACCTGACAAATATTGAGTAATCTACTCAACCTTTTGCCATTCAGAGGGAAGCTGACAAATCTTTTTTCTTGGCTATCTTGTTTGTAACAACTTTTTTGACCAAAGAACAGCACTTTTTCTTCAGACAGCAGAAATCTTCATCCCAAACTTCCTGACATTCAGCGAGCAAGTCACCTGTGTGCAGGAGCCCACACAGTTGAAAGAAGCATAATTCCCATTTTTCCCTTCAAACAATTATTTAAAATTCATTTTACAGTGAGAGAACAGGCTTAAAATAGGCTCCATACTTGAACATTTGTTCCAGCATTCAGCAAAACAGATTTCAGTGAATGGCGAGGCATTTCTGTTACCTGGTGCCAAACCCACCTGCTTTGATGTTAAAATAAAAACATCCTGAATCTGCCCAGCAGGATAAGGAAAACACATTTTCTGTGTTGCTTACACTCTCATTCGTTCCTTGCCAGAAAGACAGTGTGTTAAAAGCTTTTAAATAGCTTTAAACTATTCGCTTTTCTAACTTAGGGATTGGATTTGGTGTTTGTAACTTTTCTCTCCTGTTTCTGGTTGCAGGGATGCTCTGGTGGTTCGTGGCAGAGAGTGGACCCTGGCAGTTCCCTCTTATTTAAATTATGGGGGAATCCAAAGAAGAGAGCTGTTAATGAGGAGGGAACGATCTCTCCAGACACGTTGTTGGTAGCACGTATTGATTTCCAACATATCATGGTAAGCAAAGTTTAACAACCATAATTTTATGAAAATGACAATTGAACAGCACATCTGGTGAGAATTCATTTATGCTTTTTACATTTTTAACAACCTGGCTATTTTTACTCTTCTCATCCTCTCAAAGGGAGTACAATGTAATGAAGCATGGAGCTGGAACTAGGCCACACCTCAGCTGGAAAATGTCAAATTCTATTATGCCATCCTCAAAAGCATAAATCATAGCTGTGCATCTTTAAAGGTATAAATGAGGGAGGGAACAACATAAAACATTTATTTGAATTGATGCAATGTATTTATAGTACAGAATGCTGGAGGATGAGTTTTTATTTATGTAATGTAAGAATATACCAAATATTTAAAAGTAAATCTATGATACATGGTGTCTTCTCTCTGCTGAGAAATCCCCTTGAACATTGAACATTCTTGCATTTAATTTTTTCTGGTTGTCAGCTAACAAACTAACTTGCCTAATGTCAGGAACTACTAGTTCCTATGTCACTTAAAATCCTTATTTTATATGGGGAATAATTTTAATTGTCTTAAGTTTAAAGACATACTTGACTAGTATAATATCCAGAAGTCCAAATTTCATTTTTTTAATACAAAATTGAACTTTTCACGCATTGTTTCCCACGTTTCATTGCTTAAATTATGTGTGGGGAGGAAGCTCTGTCTCTTTGGCAGCAGCAGCAATACCATAGTTCATGACTATTCAAATAAATAAATAGCATTTACTAAGCACTTAGGAGGAGGAAGGAAGGTTGTTAAACTCGTTTACTCTCACTCTCGTTTTCTTCAATATTCCTTTTATTCTAAGAGATTAAAACTGTGGAAGTCTGACCCTATTTACAATAAGTTTGACTTTCTGGATATGTTCTACACCTCTCAATTCTGTAACACAGGTTTTTAAGGGTTTTTCAGGATATTATACAAATTATTAGATTACATTTATGGGGACAGCTGATAAGCCACAAAAGAATGTGATTATATACATTCATTATAAATTTTTGCCTGCCATTCAACCTGGAGTAGATGAGGGTCTTGAAAGAGTATTTAAAATACTTGTACAACATAAGGATAATAGTAGGCTGACAGGGATTATAGACTATGGTAAATTTAATGCATAAAAAATAGGCTACACTCATTATTATGTAATTAAAACAGACTCAGATTCATCTCACTGCTACCACTAAGTCTAAAACCATTGCACAAATCATGTTACTTATTATCTAGCAAACATGTTCCTAATTCGAGCTACAACTTCTATACCTCTACAGCTTTTGAGATCCTGGTTAAAGCTTTTGAGAGACAAATTGTCAGCTGAACACCACCTGTAAGAGCTGTTTGCAGAACAGAATTCCGTGTTCTGAGGCACATTTTGCTCTGTGCAGGTTCTCCTATCTTACACACACTGGTTTCATCACAGCAACCCCAGGTGTGTGAACAACAACCTCTGGGGTGTTATTCTTCTTATGTCCTTTATCCAGAGAGACCTGGTGCAGCTGAACTTTGAGGGTTTATTTCTCACTTAGACTGGGATCAGTGGATGAGGATCTTTCCCAGTGAATATCCCTGTCATCCACATGTGTCTGTGATACAACAGAAATGTAAACATGGAACAGCCTGGTGCAGTCTGTGCTGCTCTGCAGTTCCTGTAGGTGTTTGTAGGTGTTTATTCCCTTGTTCTGGCTCAGTACAGCCAATTTTCTGTGGTTTAGGAGACACTGAACTGTCAGAGGCACAGAGATGACCATCTACTGCTTTGACCAACATTGCTGGCATCGTGGACAAATCTTTGAACCAGACATTTAAACCTGGATTAGAAAGTGGAGGACAGGTTGAGGATACTCCTGAGCCCATTTTGCTGAGGATTGCATTCCAGAATCTCACATCTGCAGAACACGTGTGTCCCTGTGTCCCAGTGCTGGAGGCCATCCAAGCAGTGACAGGGGCTTCTCTTGTCACATTGATTCCTTCATTTGGAATTCTTCACCCTGGGTCTGAAGGTGAAAGCAGTGCAGGCTGTTTGCTCAGAACTGTCCCAGGTAACCCTTGGATGGGATGGGGCAGGAGGGCAAAGTGAATTTGCTCTACTCAGTGATACAAACATCAACCTGTATAAATATATAAATGCACAACCTTTTTATTTTCCTCAATGAGTAGGCTATGGAGTTTTTTACTACTTTTTAGGGGAAGCTCTTGATCCAAACACTGCTGATGCCATTTAACTTCATTGTGTATCATATGTTACCAGCTTATATCTACAGAATGTTCTTGTGCAGTAGATATTTCAGTGTTGAACATTTGAAATCTTATCTGCCATTCTGTTCTGGCTGATTTAATCTCCTTGGCTTTAAATTGTCTGTCTGAAGTCGCTGCAGAATGGATCAAGAGGGGAACACTCAGCTCACTTAGAAGGAGGTTAAGAAGCTATTCTTGAGTTATTCTTAAGAGTACTTAACCTATTCTTAAAATTTTAAGGAGCTTTTATAGACTGAAGTGTTGCAAGGAGTAAGTTGAAGATTTGAAGCTGAAGCCAGATAGTTTAAGAATATTATGGTTTGTCTGGTACAGTCTCAGCAGCGATTTCTTTCCCTTCCTGACCACTTCATGCTCACAGCACATCTCCACTTCAGTCTGGGCAACACAGCCCTGGGTCACAGCCACCCTGCAAACCGGGGGGTGAATCAAAGCAGCTTTAAAAAAACGCTGAGGAATTTGAAGGGGGAAAAGTAAAAATAGAAGTCAGGGCACGAGCAAGCTGGAAGGGGAGGCTGTTCCCTGGTAGCAGCGACTGAGCAAAGGGCAGACAACACCCAGCACAGTCAGGAAAGTGTTAATGTTCAGTGGCTCTGCTCAGCCCTGGATAGACGTGTTCCCACTAATTTTCAGCCTTCCTCTATAACACTTAGCTTAGAACTCAGCAGAAACCGGGTTTTTCAGTGTTTGAGTAGACATTTGGCAACTTGTGAAGTGTCAGATGAGCACTGGTGAATTTGAGAACTGGGGTGAACGTTTGTGTCAGGGAAGGAAAAAATCTTCACAGCAGAAAGCACTCTCTAACCTGAGACTGGAGGCACCTGAAATAAAGTAACTTTAGTCTGTTCCAATTACATTAAAAGCCAAATCCTGCACTGCTGACACTTCACAGACTTTGCAACTATTGAAATCTGGCTTAAGGGACTGGCTGCACACTGGAGACTTAATCAGTATAAACCATACTGATGGTAAAGGTTTAAACTGTGGCCTAAATATAATTTACCATGAAAGATTATGGCTGAAAAGTCCTATTTAAAGTGCCAGCAAGGCAGAGAGGGCAGTCCATAGGATTCAGGAAAGCAGGAGTTCCTGCTGGGGTGTCCTGTCCAACATCAAGGCTTTGAAAGTCAAGGCAGTGAGGGTCCTCCTACCTTGATTCCTGGGATGAAGTCCCAAAGAAATGCACAGGTCCAAGTATTCAGCCTTCCTGATTTTTTCTAACCCCACTGGGACATGGTCCCTTCCCTGTAGATTCTCATCTACATGATAAAACACTTCATGAATCTAAAACATAATTCAGCGGACTATTGTTCGGGAATTTTAGATTTATCATCGCTCCTACTAATTCCATTTACTCTATTAATTTACCTTCTATTAATTTATCACAGCTTTCTGTGTTGGGGTTTTTTTTTCCCCGCTCATCTGCGAGGTGTTGGATGCTGACAGTGACGGAAACCTCACAGGAAGCACTGACAAGGTCTGAAAAATAATTCTGGAGCCCTTGTGTTGCTAAGGAAGTTTCATCAGTAGAACCAACGATTTGAGATTGTTTTCTCAGCAGTGCATGAGATAAATGAGAACTATTTCCAGATTCAGTAATTTTGAAATCTGAAGCAACGATCTTATCAGTTTGCTGGCCACCCTGAACGGAATGCATCAAAAAAGATTAATAGGGAACAGGGATACCTGTTTTCTTTTAAAGCAAAAAAGCCCTGAAAAAGTATTTTATGGAGCTGTTTTTACCTACTTCATTTTGCATTAAATTTAAAATCTGTATGTTTTGTATAACTAGCTTTTCATTCTACACTGCTGGGATAAGCAAATTAGTAAATGAAAAGAAAAGCAGGTGAAATTTATTAAATTAGAAAAGAAGACTCTCTATGAGGTCTGATCTGCTGGAATATTTAATGTATTCTTGGGTATCTTCCAAAATTTTCCCAGTGGATAAAGAAATCTCTCAGGAAAACTTTGTTTACACAGTTTAACCTAAGATGCATCTGTATTGAAAATATAAGGAAATCTTTTCTGACAGCCAGAAAATTTGACTGTTTCAAAATCCACCATCCCCAAATGTATGACAAAAAATGTTAAGACTAATAAAGATAAATAATGTGAATGCAAAAGCTAAATACAAACAAACAGCAACTTTTGTTTGTTGAGGCTCTTCCCTATGTACACCAAGCCCTGGTTATTCTACTAAATAAGAAATATTCCACTTCCACAGGAGCAGGACTGGGCCCATGGAGCAATAGTGGCAGGTGACACATTCCTGTAGCTCCAGCGTTCTTGACCCACCCGAGGGGAATACACAACACAAATCTGTGTAGCTCAGTTTAATGTGCCTGCTTAAACAACCTCAAACGTTCCTGTGTCGCGCATTTGCTGCATGTAGGTATTTGTATCCCAGCAGCCTACACAGAATAGATTTGGAAGGTAATAGAAGGGTATGAAACCTTTGAAAGGGATCATTAGAATGTGTAGAATAATTTTGAAACAAAAAAAAAAATCTGCTTTTTTTTAAAGTTGGTTTAACTAAGGTACTTCCAAACAAAAGCATATTCTAGTTGTTGACTGATGAAAACTGTTTTTCAGTTTGAATCTATTATTTTTATTAGAATTATAATTTTTAATTTTGACTTCAAATCTTGTGTGTACGAGTCAAAATCCTATTTTAACAGTAATTATTCTGGTGTTAATTCAGCACTGAGCAATTTTCAAAGTGCATTTGACCGAGTTACAAATAAAACCTCTCCAGGTTTAAACTGTTCTGGATTTACCATGTGGATCCGATTTGGGAGATTGCTGGTGATTTCTTTTGCCACTAAAAATAGATCACCCCTATTTTTGGACTCTGGGTTGCTAATTCTCAGACGGTGCCATGAATCACTGAATGTATTTCCAAAGTCTGAGCTTCAAGGCCCTCCAGACTCTGCCCAGCTGGTGCCAGTCAGCAGAACTTCCCTGCTCCCTGCTCAGCTGGCCTTGTGCAAAGCTCTCTTGTGCTTTTAGGCAATTCCCTTTTCTGATGCTTTGATTTTCCTTTGCCTTTTCTCACCTCTCTGGAGCAGTTTCAGACTATCAGTCCATGAAGGCCTGAGTTATTCTGGGGGACAGCTCATTTGTAACTGACTTTTTTTTGTTTTTCTCCTAGGGCAATTTGGTGCAGGTTTGAAGTGTTGGTTTGCTTTTATATGGAGTAGTTAATCTAATCAAAGTGCTCTGAATGGGCTCTATGCAAACAAATTCCTATAAATCTCAAAGCTGGACTTAATCTGTGTCCTCCTTCAGCTTTTTTTCTACTCCTGCAGTGTAGGTGTTTTTCTAATATGCATTTCTGTCATGAGCGACCTAATTCTGTTCTTAAACATGTGTTTTATTTCACATAAATGAATTTTCACGTATAAGCTGGTCCACAGAAGCCCAAATAGGAAGATTCTGATAATGAAGATGACAGTAGATGGCTGTTTCCTCTCTTTGATTGCCAAAGAAATGGCCAACTCTTGGCCAGCACGTCCCGGTGGCTCCTTCCCACGCAGGAGTTGTGTGTGTGAGTGTGGGTGCACGGGTGTGTGCGTGTAGTTTGGAATCAGTCATGTTCCTCAGGCACTGAGCACATCCTGTTATGAGGAAACAGCAATTCAATTGTGTCTTGGTGCAACAATGCACAGTTTTGGAAAAGTTTCAAAGATGGTCACCAATGGATTGTCAGGCAACGCTTCCCTGAAGGCATCACGGCCTGGCCACGGGATCTGGAGGTTTTGATAAAAATGGAGAACTCTGCCCATTTTGTTACACTCTCACAAGAATTTTCCTTCTCCTCTGCAATCACAGAATCCCAGAATGGTTGGGGTTGGAAGGACCTTAAAGGTCATCCCATCCCCCCCCCTGCCATGGACAGGGACACCTTCCACTACCCCAGGCTGCTCCAAGCCCCGTCCAACCTGGCCTTGGGCACTTCCAGGGATCCAGGGGCAGCCACAGCTTCTCTGGGCACTCTGTGCCAGGGGCTCACCAATAGTAACTTTAAGTGAGGTTTAAGTGCTCTGGTCTAAGGCTGTGGCACCCCTTTTTTTTCTGAGTGTGCAGCTTTGGTTGATGGGGTGCATCTTGGGGCACAGGTACATTTTTAACCATCCTCTTTTATTTCTCCTCCCAATCCTATATTCAATCTTTTCATTAGCTTTTTGGGGGGTTGGGTGGAGGTGGTTTACCACCAGGTTCCTTTTTTTGTCAGGTATTGTTATATAAAGAAAAATTAATATAAGGTAAAAAGCAGATGCCTTTAAAAAGATACCAATAAATCATTCAAAGTCTGTCAGTTTTCTGCACAGGCTGCTAGAAGAATAGATTTAATGGATCTACATACAACAGAGATTTTCTATATTGCTTAAGCTTTCTTATCTGGCAGAGCTTTGCATCATTTGGAACCAGCCCCATATCGTGGGAAGACTCTGCTGATTTCTCTCAAGGAGTGCTTTGGTTGTGGGGGAGCCCATGTATAACTTCTCTATAAGTGTTTCTTGATGTATATTTTGAGACACAAAGCCTAAGAATACAGCACAGAATGTGACAATGCAGAATATAGAAAGAAGCTGTTGATTACCATTTGTATTTTTAGACTCCTCGCTTCAGGAGGATGCCAAAAGCAAACTTCAGCAGTCAGATCCAACTGTATTATTCCTCATGGCAGTATAAAATAGTGAGACAATTTCAAAAACTAGATTAAGAATCATAGTTTATCTTGCTCCATAAACTTGCTAAAATTGTATAGAAATCTGTATTGTAGATCATACGTTAATGTAAAAACTCCAAGCTATTTTTTTTTCCCTTTGTCTGTTTAAGCTACTGGGCAAGTTGTTGCATAAATAAATTTATTTTCTTCCTCTGAAACTGTATAATATTAAATGCTGTGTTGTTGGCATAAAATATAAGTTGATCAGACAGACAAAGATTATTATTCTGACAACTGTATACACAAGGGTATCGTTGTACATTGAATTTCAGTGTGTAATATGGTATAAATCTTCATGAGAGACTCGACTTTTATTGGCTGCACAGAAGGTGCTTTTCCTTATTAAATACAGGAGATGGTCCCAGGGGGATTTTTTTAAAATATCTTTATCCATTTTTTTCCCAGCCAGTCTCTGTGCCTCGGGAGGCTGAGGGATCCGGCAGGGTGAGCAATTCTCCCTGGAATGCCTGGATGGAGACACGGTCGTGCCTGAGCCCTGGAGCGCCTGGAATGTCTTGCCTCAGCAGAACCCACACAAGCCTCACCTTTCCCATTCCATAGGCAGATGTGTGTGCTCTGTCTGGAGCCTGTGGGACACCAAAATTCACCTTAATTCAGTGCAATGTTACCAGTGCAACACTAAAATCACTCCGGATCCGCACTCCTGGCATTCCTGGCTGCCTCTGACTGTTGCTACCCTCTCTTTGCACCTGGTGAGGATTTCTGGGGCACGGGGACACCCACAGACACTCTCTCACTTCTGCACAAAATGAAGGGCCAAGGGCACAGAGTGAGAGACCCTCTTGTGGAATTTAAACTGCATCCGTCATTTTCCTGGCCAGTGCAGGGATATCAGCTTTTACTGGCCATGAGTAATTAGGAGATTTCATCAACTGTCCATCCAGAGGGCTCCCCTGCCCTCCTAAATCAGCAAGACTGAAGAGACTGTGGAATTTTATGGCCTCTTTCTTCCTTTGGGTTTATTAGTGAGTTAATGGCATTGCTCAGCTGGGAGGGCTCTGGGCACAGGGGTGTAACTGCATTTGGAGCTGGTGAAAGGCCAGTTCTCTGCAGATTCATACATTGCATTCAACAAGTCACTTTAATCTTTATTTGACATTCCTTTCCCCGTCTGGAAATGAGAATCAGGTGGATCTTTCCTGTGAGGGTCTCTGTGTCCCCACACCCACCCTAGGTATGGATTTATACCTGGCACTGTCCCACGGAATGGGTGAGGTTTGGGGATGAAGGCAGAGCTCAGATCTGGGCTGTGCATCCTTTCTTTAGATCAGAAAAAATCAGGGCTCAAACTTCCAAAATTTCTCTTCTTTGCCATGAAAAGTTGTTAATTGTGATATTTCAGACCCTTTAGAGCCCATATGAAAACTTGGCATTACTAATTTATTGTGCAATTTATAGCATCAAAGTCTTCCCAGATGTCCAAAATTCTTCTCATCCTGGTACAGAAAGTCTGTTATGGCTTTATAGTTTGATGCACTTCAAATCTTAGACTACACCAGTACTTTTTATAGCAGTACCAACCATAAAGTCTGGATGCATCACCTTTATAGCACAAGTAAGGACTATGAAGTGTTGTCTCTCTGCTCCTGATTTGTGTATTATTATGCTGAGAGAGAGTAACAGCTGTAAGTACAAAACAACACTTATTTCACCACCCACAGGAACATGAAATGGCATATATTGTTTTTAAAATTAGCTATCACATGTGAAGTTCTATTTTATATAGCTAAATATTAAAAGTAAGTGCATTTTTAGGTGCTCTGCAAATGAGGCCACAGTGCTGATGAAGTTCTCAGTATTTCTCTGATTTTATGAGATTCCAGGGGCAGTGATGGGATGTGTGGCACACGGGTGCACGTGGCCAGTTTAAAAATGCCCTAAATATAACTTGAAGGGCTAATCACATTTACAGTCCACCAAATGTGTATGAATGCATTTTGATGTGAGAAAAACACATTCAGCGAGGAAATAATAAACTATTCGCCTATTTAAGTGAATATGTTTTATTCACTGCTAATTTTAATTAAGACTCAGTCTTAATTCTCATGTACACCACAGGAGATATTTTTTGGTACCCAGTTTCCACAGCCTCATTTTGCACTCTTTCCTCCAGTTACAAGTGGGTGAATATTTTTTTTAAAGCAGAGTTGTTTTGGAGTGGCCTGAGACACTGGCCCAGCAGCAGCACAGCCTGCTCTGGGTCTCCATCCTCTGCCTGGTGTCTGCAAACCCCACGGGGAGGGCTCAGGGCACACATTTCCTGTGAACTCTGCTCCCCACAGGAAGGACAGCACAAGTCATGAGAAATAAGGGGGAACAATTCTTTGGCAAACACTGATCCAACTGGAACACTTCAAAATTTTGGTCCAGGAGGAGAAACGATCACTGAGGCTGCTCTCCTTCAGGGCATGTGGAACTGAGAGCAACAGCTCTTGAGTTATTAGCTGGGTAGTTTAGCATTTATCTTCTGAAGTCAGAGCCAAAGGCATACAGGCAGAATAAGGAATAACACCACATTGATAAATATGCATCATTTTCCCCTGCCTTCCACAAGAATTGTGTAAAATGGAAAGGCATAATTGGACTCTTAGTAACTATGATGGACCAGAATTTATTTTGGGGTGGATTTCTCTTTTTTCACCAGATTGAATCTTTGTAACATCAGATTTCGACCTGCTGTGAGTGACTTTCAGGCCTGATTTACAAATCTTTCAGATGGAGAATGTTGTGTGGAAACAAAATAAATGCTTCCTTGGCCGTGGTTTTTCGATTTTGAGAAGTTATCAGATTGGGAGGGAAAAAAGGCAGAAGAGAAACTGAGCTGTGCCTGCTGAAGGGATGAGTTTGTCACCGTGAGAACTTGGGATCTCCACTGGCCACCTGGTGGGATGGGGAGTCCCCAGAGGTCTCCTGTCTCTCCCATTCCTCTCCTGTCCCACCACAATGCTCGTGGCTCTTGGCTCATTCTCACGGCTGATCTGCTGCCTGAGGGTGGGACTGAGAAAGGAAAGGACACAGAATGGCAGTCACTGAGTGCAGCAACCCCACCTCCAAGTTACATTTCAAATGGCAAAGGAATGCACAACAAAATGTTACTTCCAGTTTATAACTCAGTGATCCCATTTTTCTCTCAGGGGCAGAAGATCTGAGATGTAAATTGGATCTGCATCGTTGTTTTTGTCTCTGAGGGAGCATCTTTATGGAACACAGCTCTGACAGAGGCATGGGCAGAGCTGGCAGGTCTGGGCTGGGAAGCTTTCCTGCCTGTCTCCACCATACACTTATTGTGGTGATGTTCCTTCATTTTACTCTCTTGATTATAAAAGAACATTGAAACCAGAACTGAGAATGCCTTAAAATCTTTTCAGCTCACAGTGCAATGTATGATAACCTACAGTCAAACAAGAGCAATTATTAAACATTTTTGCTAATTAGGAGATGGTTTGCCAAATATCTTACCTATTTTTTATTTTCTTTCCCAAAAGCAAGCGAGAAATGGCCATAAGAACTACTGGCTACTGTTCAGGAAGACTTAATGGAATGAGCTGTGGTGGTTGCACGGAAATAAAATATAAAACCAGAGATAGCAGAAGGTAAGAATGGCCATACTGTGTTGAGCAAAATGTTGTCAAGCCCAGGCCCTCCACAAGAATATTTCAAGGCATATTTGAGTGCCATCAAGGCCATCTAACTCTGTGCCTACAACTCCATGAGGATGTCTATGAGGATGTCACAAGCCAAAGGTTGTCTCTGTGTGTTTAATCACCCTAGACAGCTTAATCTTGATTAATTTAGCTGCTCCTTATGCAGGTTATGATGTACAGCCTCTAAAGCTTAGAAATAAAAATACATTTTTCTAATGTTAAATGATACTTGATTTGCAGTCCTTAATTTGTCCTTGTAGATTAAAATAATGTTTCATTACCAAGTCAGACACCACAGTAGAGTTACAAATATTTTATGACTATTTCAGTTGTCTATTTGTTTTATTCTCTGGCAATAAAATCTCCAGATATCTTATTCCCATGTTTTGCCTTCACTTCCATTTCACACATGGTCACTGATGTGGCTGCAGAAGTCTCTGAGCAGGAGGTGGGAACAAATGACCTCCTGAGACCTCGTCACCCCGAATTACTCCATCAGTCAATACAATCTAGAGTCAACAATTCCCTTCAGTGCCAAGCAGAATTCCAAACACGTAAACCTGTTTTTAACAGCCATGCAAAAGCTGCTACAGATTTTCTGCGCAGAAAAACCCAGTGAATTCTCATCTGAGCCTCCCTCTCCATGGAAGCAGCTCTCTAGCACAGCAAGCAGGACGCTGAGCATTTCTGTGCTCCATTTAATCCCACAGCCAGTTGGCCAGCAGCAGCAGGCTGGTGGCCAAGGAGTGTTTGTGGTTTAGTGCCGCTGGGAAAAGCTGGAATGAGTGTCTGGTGTCCTTTCCCCACTCCTCCTCCCCCCAAAAGGACATCAGGCTGGCTGTTTTCCTTTCCTACCTGGTGGAACGTGCTGACGTTACGTGTGAAATGAGTGAGTGGTACAGGATAGTTACAGGTTTTATGTCAGAGGCTGAACATCTGCAGACAAAATAAAAAATTTTATTTGTCTCCCTCTGGCCTTGTATAGCTTGAATAGACAACTGGGCCAGGGCTTTAATATTACCAAATATATGGCAAAAAAGGGCCCTAAATCAGACAGCACGTGGGAAGGAGCGCAGGCAGATCACGTCACACCTGCCTGAGCAAACAAAGCAAGACCCCTGCGCTGGAGGGGAGAGCTGGGAGCAGAGGCCTGAAGAAGGCGGTGAAGGAAGAAAGAGGAAGAAAGTTCTGGGAGCTGTGTCAGTGATGGGGAACGGGGTGGCTGCGAGGATGCTCCAGTGACCAGTCTGTGGAACAGCTCAAAGGAGCAGCAGCTGGCCAGGAACACCCCGATATTCCTGGAGTCACTTTGTGGACAAAAGCACGGGATGGTTGATGCTTTAGGTTTTAACCTGTATATTTTTCAAATCCTGTAGTGCTTAGTGTGTAACTCTGAAGTTTCTTGTGGCCTGCGAGCTGCTGTTCTCTCGTGCTGGTTATACACAACAAGCCTCGCTCTTCAAGGACACCAGGCCCAAAATATATGAACTAAAAGCATCTGAAGAGGGGGGCAAATTTGGGGTAATTACATCATGAACTGAGGTTATAATTGGAGAATAAACCCTGATATGCAAATGAACCAAACTTACAAAAGGGTGAAGAACTTGTGACCCAGCGTCCATCGTGGGTGTAGCCTTTGGCCTACCCAGGCTGTGCCTTTGAAGGCCCTTCAAATAAATACCTCCTTTTATTCTCTTATTTTGTCTAGTCTCTGTGTTTTAGGTGGCCACCTCAGGCATCATGGTGACTTTGTTCAGCCTGGAGATGAAGGCTGATTTGGGGCACAGAGGGTGCAGAGCACACTTGGGTTTTGTGCCCTGGCACGGGGAATTCTCCCGGAGCAGTGCCAGGAGCTCTGGGGACCTGCACTGTTACAGAGACAGCTGCATGGAAAACGTCAGGGCAGGCTCTGCAGGTCGGGTGTCTGGGTTTGGGGAGAAAAACCCCGACCCCCTCTCTGCTCTCAGAATAAAGAAAAGCAGACTTAAAAGCAACAGATCTTCTATGGTGCTTCCAAAGATCCAACAGCAGTTTATCAAGGGGTTAGAATTTATAAGAAATAAGTAGCAAATGGTGCAAATCAATGCCCTATTTAGGAGTGAAAATAATATTTTACAAAAAACCCCTCAAACTTCCAACACTGGCATCACCAAAGAACAAGTACCAATGTATTTGTATATTCAGGAAAATGACTCCTGAAGCAAGTCTTCCCAAAATTACTTCTGGCTCTGTGTAATTCAGGAGATAGATGCATATGCCCATGAATTGTTTAACTGTAGAAATGTCTTTTATTCCTGTATAGCAGATGCACAAAGGAAATGGGAATGTTTTATAACTTAGGCTTTTAAATAATAAATAAATGCTGACATTCTCAGCTGAGACATCTTGATTTTTGCGTACTGTGTAATAGTGAAGAGTACAAATATTTTTTTAGAAAGAATTATTTTTCCCTTTTTAAAAAGCATATGAAACCTCAAGAATATGATAAAACATCACAGTTGGTTTCTAAATGCTTTGCATCTTAATATGGTTGAAGTTAAGGCAGTAAGTAATTTCTGAGTTTTTCCCTTGAGCTGCGTAGTTCTTTTCATATGTAATTATTCTCTGAGTGCATTAGATAATGCTATGGTTCCCACAGCTGTATACACATCTATAAATCATTAATGAGGCAGTTAACTGAAACAAAACTATAAAAGATTTGCATTACCCGGCAGAACCCAGCCTTAATTGACTTCCAGTTATTTACAATTAATTTTTCCATTTGGAATAATGATTGCAAGCAACTTAGGATTTTTTATTACTGAGGAATTAGATGCTGACTATTCATCAAAAGTTTTTACAGAGGGACTGTGTCAGTGGACAGTAATGAGCTGGGGGTAATCTGATTTTTACACGCACATCCACCCCCCCACGCCGGCAGAGGGGATGGGGTGGGAGGGGGCACGTGCAGTAAAATGCAGACAGGAGCCAGCAGAAACTTTTTTTGTCCTTTTTATCACATACCTAAGTTTAACAACAATTGATTTCCTTTCTTTATAGCATCCAGCTGAAAGGCAATAGGATGAATAGAGCTGGCTGCAGTTCTACATAGAATAAACTGCATGAATGAAGAGCGAGTAAATATTTATTTCTATCTTACAAGACTGTAAGATAGACACTGGGGAATAAACGAAGCAGAGGCGGTCGAGTAAATATTATTCCATTATGCTATTTAAAAATTACTTTTATAGAGGCAGAGAGCACAGAGTAAATCCTCATTAACTTGTCATTGTTTGAGGCAGGCCCAGGACTGGGGCTGTGCATCAGGGCCTGGACAGACACACGGAAGAGATCAGCTCTCTGTGCCATGAGAGCATAACTCCCGCTGACGTTAATGGGCTGGGCATGTGTTCATCAGGAGGGGCTGTCACGTTCCAATTCCTAATAAAACTTAAGTCAAAAATCACCGAGCCCATTTGCAGCAGCTGATGTTATCTCTGTCAGCCTTCAGCCCTCCCTGCCCAGAACGCCTGAGCACACCGAGCTCAGCAGGAGACTCCTGTTTGTGAGCACAGGGAGAAAACGAGAGCAGGCTCAGGTACTGGGGTGCACTACACTGGAACTGCTGTCCTTGGAAATCAGTCCTGCCCTGAGACTGAGCAAATGATCCTTCAGTGATTTCCCCTTGCTACCCCTACTGGGTACAGAACACATACAATAAACATTTGGGTTGTTCTCTGTTCTCCCCCTCAGCTACAGCTGCCATGCTGAGGAAGTTGAATGACCTGCTTTATTTTCTTGTTTAAAATAAATAAATTTTTTATAATAAAATAATTTGAAATAAATTCTTGTTTAAAATAAATAATTTTGTTGTCCCTTGGCTAACATTTAAGGCTCCGCTTGTGCCAGCTGGCTGGGCTGCTCTGAGCCAGGCGCTGCAGGTGGAAGCAGCCCTGTGAACACAGGGAGGGCAGGTGCAGTGGGCATGGGGAGCTCTGATTTCTGTGCATGAGGTGCAGACCAAGAGACAGCCACTGGTGAACGTGGGGGAGTTTAATTCTGAGTGATGCCAAAGCAAGTGGCTGCTCTCTGCTTATCAATAGGTGCCAGCGAAAGGCCACTGGAATTGATCTAGGAAATGACAATCCAGCACTGGTAACCTTGAAAATCCTGCAATCTCCTGCTGGAATCATTTTTCCCAGGTTCTGTTCCGCTGGGCTGTGCTGCAAAGCATAATGTAAAGTAAGGTGACAGCCCAGCCATGGGTCATTCAGCCTGTCAGTAATTCCAGGCTTGGCAAATTGGTCCTGCCTCCTCACCAGTCCATGAACTTCACAGATACTTAACTTACTCATGCTACACTGCCTACGGCATCAGTTTAGCTGGAAAAGCCACTTCCATGTGTGAAGTCTGAGAAGCTTTTTCATTGGAAATTGGACTGGTATCAGAGAGCAAACAATATTATTATTTTCATTAAGATATCACATCCTGTCAACACACAACAGTGGCAATTGCATTTCAAATAACTCTATCTTGACAAGTTGTACAGTACAATTTAAACAGTGTTTTTGCTGTGGCCATGATCCTTCTTACTGGTCTTGTTGTCCCGGAGTGGGAAAAGCTCTGTTTGTAAACTCAGAACTGCAGGAGCTCTTTATGCACAGAGGTGATATTGCTGACATTGATTTTTTTTTTTCAATGGGTGCAAAGTATCAAACTGATCAACTCCCTCATTCTTGTAGGAATCCTGAACAGTCTGTTACTGCCTGTCTTCAAACAGCAAAAAAGAAATACCCTGGCTTGGGAGTTTCTTCAGGGTTTGCTTTGAAGAAGCCCAAACCAATTTAAGTGAAAACAAACTTTCATTTGGTGAAGATTTCTGTTAATTTAAAAAAAACCCCAGTAACTATGAAAACCATGCAATTTACTTACCAGATCTTACAAATCAGCAGTCTTCGTCCTGCAGGGTTTCTCATCCCCGTGGCAGAGTTCTCACTTTCCTGTGACTCCTTCCAGCTGGGTTGGGTGTGGTGTAAGAGCCAGCACCTGTGAATCCAGGCTGTGGGTTAAACACAATGGCTTTTCTCTTTTCCCTTTATGCTTTCTTCTTTTTTTTCCCCCCAAGTTAGTATGAGCTGAACATAACAAGCTAGAAGAAATGAAGAATTACAGTCAGGATGTCAAGAATTATATTTTTTCCTTTGGAATGGTATCTCAGTATTCAACTACAAGGAAAAAGCCATGAAAAGAATCAGAGCTTTTTCCACTGCTTTGCACATTGTAGAGTCATTTCAACATTGTAATATAGGTGTCAAACGTTACTAAATCAGCTGTCAAATGCTATCAAACACTTACTTTGCACAGGTGTAAATGATCACATAAAATGCAAAGCACTGATCTGACACCAAAAATCTCTGCGTACTATTTCTGTCTTCAGCAGTTTTACAGAACTATCAAGAAAAAGTCCAATAGGGACTTTATTCCTTTTTATTTAAGCTTTTTTGGTCTGTTTTCTTACTTTTAGGGATGTGGTTTGCCCCTCTGCTCCAGCTGACACCAAGGAAGAGAATGTAACAATTCATATGAAATAGCTTTGGACTGATCTGCAAAGAACAATATTATGTTCCATAATAATGTTCCAAATGTTAAAGAATTTTTCCTGCCAAAACCTCTCTTCTGTAAGTGCCCCAGCATCATCAACTGATGGCAGCACAGCTCTGGGAATAAACACGTTCAGCTAATGGCAGGAATTGTCAGGGGAAACACAAAACAGGTATTTCTCCCTGATATAGAATGAAACATATGATTAAAGTTAAATGCCAAATCCCACTAGCACTGGACTGAATTAAGGTTTATTTTTCATTCCTGTTCTTTCCTCTCTTTTTAGCTAATTCATCTCGTTTCATTTAATGCCAGTGGTTTTTCCTGTTTGGCTACTTTGGATGGGGTGGGGGGGGACAATTCATTTTAGGCATGTGGCTTTGGGTAAAAAGATGAAAGCTCAGGCAAAGCCCCGACCCCAAAGGAGCGCTCTGCAGGCTCCCTGTGCTCCAAAGGCAGGGCAGTGTGACCACAAACACCCTGCCCCTCCTGCAGCACAGTCCCAAAGGGGCCCTGCTACATCCACGTGCTGCTGCTGGGACACTCAGCTGCTTACTGCAGGTTTAAATCAGGCTGTGCACAGCAAAAACTCCCTTAAAAACCTCAGGGCGAGGGGTGCTGTACTGCAGCGTTTACTGTGAGGGAGCTGTGACACAAACCTGATCATGATGAAACCATCGCAGGTAACAACCCAAAATGAGTTTGTCTCCACTGTTTTTACTTTGGACTTTCTTGTGAAAAGTGAGTCTGGCACACTGGGGGCTGACTGAAGCACCCAGTGATTAGTTACAGCTGGGCTGATTTTGTATAGTTCAATATGAACTTGTCACTTCTCTGGCTGCTTCATCTTCATCTTCCCTCTGACCAGCCAGAATCTATTCCAGCATGCTTGCTCTGGTTCCAGGAGCAGCAGGTGTACATATATATATATATATGCACATATATAAATATGCCCACACACATGAATATATACATATATGTGTGTGTGTGTGTGTGAGGCCAGTGGCTCCTGGGACAGGTACAACAGCCAGGGGAAACCTGTGGGGAGCTTGCAGCTCCCAAAGACAGCAAACCCCTCCCCTTTTCCCACAACTGACCCCTCCTGGAGGCAAAAATTGATAGATGGTGAAAGGGATCTACTGCTCAGTGAATACACATTTCAGTGTCCTTTTTGAAATATCTGTGAAAGCATTTTCAAACATGCCAGGCTGAATGTATGTTAAAATACTTAAACTATTATAAAACATCCAGTTTTTAAAGTATCACTTACCATAAGAACATTTTAATGTACAGTGCTGTATTTGCTTTCACAGTTTTGGATTATGTCAACAGAATCATGTAATGAAGATGTAGTAAAATCTTACTGCATTTTTAACAGAAACTCAGAATAATGGGAGTTTTTATTTTAAAAAATGAGCTCCAAAAAGAATTTTTTCCCTGCCTTAGATGCCCACACCCAAATGTTCATGCCAAGGATACTGTATTCCAACAGAATACCCAAACAGGTTCAGGTCTAAAGGCAAGGGTGGGTACAGCACCCACAAAAGCTGCAGCATTTGTGCTCTGCCGACGCTGGACTGGCTCATTTCAATTGATTTCTTTGATGTACAAATATAAAGCAGTAGCAAATCATTATCCATCTATAATACATCATTATAAAAATACTTTTTTTCCTGCCCTTCCATCTCGGGTTCAAATCATCAAAGATGCCCTTATTTGCAGACAGAGCTAAAGCCAAAATGTTTATTAAAGTGGTTTTACAAGTGCTTAAACATTTGCAGTACGAATTAGAAATGATGATAGCACATGACCTGGCTTAGAAAACCCCTCTGCACATTCCTTCCCCTCTCTGTCCCCACCCCAGCAAGGACAGCAGGGCAGGTGGGTGCTGTGGGACCACAGCAGGAAGCAGCAGTGGCAAGGTGGGAAGTGCCTCCATCAGCACTGCTGCCAAAGGTACCAGATCCAAGCTGGGAATTGTCCCATGTGTATCTAGGGCTCAGTCCATGCACAGGCACAGGAGGGGCTGTGGAGATCAGCTGAGGCCATAAAGGAAATTTGTAATAATTCAGGTGAGCCCACATTTTGCCATGTTACTAAAACAGCCTGTAAATAAATACATTTATGGGCCAGTTCCTTGTAGGCAGCAATTACTTAAAGCAGCATTCAGGTTTTAACGCAGAGCTGTGCATTTCCAAAGGAGTGTTCTCGCTGTGGATTGCTGTAGATCCGGGCTTCAAATGGAGATTGGGCACTATTGATCCTCTGGGCTTTATTATGGTCTGCACTGCACAGGACTCAGGACACTGCTGCAATCCAGCACCCATTCCCTTGCCTGCCTTCAGCCAGGATCACCTTGTGTCCAGCCAGCCCAGCCCCACGGCCATTCCAAAGGGCAGCCACACACCTGGAGAGGCTCTTGGGGACCCAGAGCTGGCAGAGGGGCCGTGGGTGCTGCACCCCAAACACGCCCAGCCAAGCTGCCCACAGCCCCCACTGCAGCAGGAGGGGCTGCCTGTGTCCCTCTGCCCCACACCCAGACAAAAAACCACCCAAAACCCCAACCCCAAGAGGTGCTGTCCCTCTCTGGGTACCAGCAGGGCTGTTCTGGTGAGGAGGAGTGTGGTGGTGAAGGCTGAGGTGGCTCCTGCCCTCCCCCATCCCGGGGTGGCTTTAGCACCTTTCTCCCACACAAGGTGAGCTCGTCAGGCCGAGCTGGCACCCAAACCCCTCAGCCTCTTGCTCTGTCAGTACTTACCAGGAGCCACCTAGGAAGGACTGAAAACAAAGTCAGTCTCTCAGGTTTATCGTCTCCTAAACCTCATTTGTCAGAATTTTGACACTGAAAATCTGGGATGGGCAGATCAGGAATCAACCTGTGCTCATCAACTCAGGCTCAGTGCTGCCATAAGGAATGTGTACATCAGCCACTGAGGGAACAAATGCTCAAAAAGCCTTTATGGAAATTAAAGAAAAGTACAAAAACGTTGGTAATTTAAAGACTGAACTATTTAGTTACTTTAAGTCTTTTTAAACTGCAGAATACTGGATAACTGAGCAAAGATCTCTCTTCAAAATGTGCACTTCACAGGAGCACTGCCAGCACTGGGTCAGCCAGAAATGCTGCAGCACCCCAAGGGCTGTTTCAACTCCCTTTTAAAAATAAGATTCAGAAATAAAGTCCAGCCCTCACTTCAGAAAATCCCACTGGAATTGAAACTAAAATTAATGTAATACCTAACGGTACAACTTAAGTTCTGGTGCTGCAATGTTTTATTCACACATGAGCATTTACTAAGAATCAGGAGGACTCACAATACCTAATGCTCCTGTTTCTTTGTCTCATTCAACTTCTGATGGTTTTATCAACGGCAGCATGATTAATGCAGTTATTAGAACACCTGTTATAAAAATAATATGGAACAAACCCAATTTATACATTGGAAGAATATTCTGGTAAGTCACCTGATCACCTGTAGAATAGAGGACAACATTTTCTTGAACTGACACTGGTTAAGCTAAAACATTTCTTTTAGGAACAAAAAAACCAGGTGATTCTATTCTGCTGTGTTACAGAGCAGAGCCTGCTTACAAAAGTCTGCTAATGAGAAAAAAATGCAGGGCTAAAAATGAGAGAAATTGTGAACACTCCACATATAGATGTAGACAGAAGTAAACGTAAGCATAGGAAATATATTCCCTGTAGATCTATTTAAAGGTCCTTTTAAGTGACAGTGATTTATATTCAGGGCATGTGTGTGTAAACATGTGCACATCAACAGGAGTTTGTAAGTAAATAAGCACCGTGCCTTTGACCCAGCAGTGAAAGTAAAGAGGGAACAGGTGATCACTTAATTCCACCTGACTCAAACCAGCTTTCAGTCCCATGTTTTGAGAAGGGAAGGTTTCAGTTGCAAAGTTCAGAATCTGGAACATAACAATAATTAGGAAAATGTTTAATACCAACCCACCCTCTTTATTAAGTCATTTCTTCAAGTATTTTTAATAGTGCAAAATACCGGTTTGCATTAGTACAGTTACTATGGGAATTCACAGTCCAAAAAAAAAAATCTTAAAAGATTTCCAAAGTCAAACAAAAAACTTTTTAATACTGTATTTTTAGCAAGAACATTTTTAACAAAGAATGTGTACTTTAACTTAATATGGTACAACAGAGAAACCATACTTAAAAGTTTCCATTATCTAACACTCTACTGCATATTCATTTTTCCATCTTAAAAGACCAAAAGCCAAGCTGAACTGAGCATTAAAAAAAAAAGCATCAATTATAATCCTCATATTACGTCAGCTATTAGGGTTTAGCTCACACTTTTGAATTGGTCATCTAATGAAAGGACAATTTTTACATCGTTCTTTTAAAAAATGTACACACATTTCTTTTTAAAACGTAATATATATCGAGTATCTGCTTCAGTAAACAAAGCTTAATTTATAAACACAATCGAAACAGCTCCATGTTGAACAGTTTCAGTGATAAACTGGACTTGTATGATGTACAGCCAGTGAGGACCGTTGTGGCTTAAAATCATTGTGCCATTGCTATTCAGTAATAGCCACCTCCTAAGGAAAAAAAAAGTTCTTTTTTGGGGCAGGGTGGGGAGGGGAAATAATTCATGTATGTGCTTAAAAATACTAAAACTCCTTTCTATCTCCAGGGACCTAAAAATGATCTGTTGTGACAGGCTTGGTTTGGTATGGTAAGCTTGTAAAAAGTCTCAGTATTTCTTAATAGGGCAGTTTTCAATGCAGCAACAGTAAATTGCTTGAAATTGTCCTTCAAGTTTCATGCTACAAATCCTGTTCCTCACACAGTACTGAAGGCATCAAAGGTTGGAAGGGACATTTCTCAGGAACTATATAGTCTTCCAATAGTGGTCATTACACATTTGTCAGCAGTAGGTGCTTCCTTCAGTACATGATGGTCGGTTTGATGTATGTTCTGTTTTCTGGAGGAAACAAAAAAAAAGAAGAAAAGAGTCAATTGCGCAGTTGAACATTTCATAATTAACTGACACTTAGGTGGTTTCTTCACTTGGTTGTGGATCTTTTTTTCCCTCAAGCCAATGACCAGATCTACAAGTGACACAAACTGAACTGTCCAGCACGTGGGCACGTTTTGTGTAGGGGAAGGGGGCACTGGGTGACAACACCTGGCCAAGCCCTCAAGAAAGGACAAAAGCCCAGAACCCCTTGCCCTGCTGTTTGCCAGCAACGGCTGAGGACAGGCTGCAAACACTCTGATTTAGATTTTCTTCCTTTAAGGCTTTTTTTTTCTAAATCAAACACTCCTTTTCTCCCAAAGGCAGCCCGTGTTGGATTGCTGCCTCCTTGGGACAGACCCAGGGACAAGGCACCAGCTTTACCACACACCCTTGTCACTGCACAGAACCTGCCAGGGAACAGGGTGTTAAACCAAAACTGCATTGCTTTCAAAAAATGTAAATCAGGATCTGTTATTGGAAAACTGTTCTTTCATTCAGAAACCACCACATTTAGCTTAAAATTCTATTTCTTTATTTAGAGAACGAAGCAGAAAAGCACTTCATAAAAATATTCCTAGTTATAGTACCTATCAACTGTGATTTTTCACATTAAGCAACTTTATGCCCAGAGAAAAAATAAATATTGAAATGCCCACAGAAACTGAAGCTAACAAGAATCCATATTCCTGTTCATTATACAATGAATCATGAATCCACCCAGCTAAATCCGCAAGTACTGATCTGGAAGATGATAGCAAAATGATAATATGGAGCAGCATTTTGTATAATGTTGACATCTCTCCCATTACTGTTTTACATATGCCAATACTGAGCACTCCGAAGGAACGAACAAGTATTGACCTGCAAACTGACACTGATCCTTGGAGCAATCTCCAAGTTTGCCACATTTCAATTTCAAAATGCATTTCAGCTATAATATGAGTGATTTATCATTTAGCAGTAGCTGTCAAAGTAACCTCCTAGATAAAACAAAAACATCTGGAACCATAAACAGAGGAGAGCAGTAGCTGAATTTTAATCCAAAATCCGACATGTTCACTTCATTAGGAACAGGAAACAGCTAATTAGTAATTGAATGTTTCGTGGTTTTAAGGAGGCTCAGACTCTCCAAACCAACATGATTTAAAACGTATTTTGGATGTAGCACAAATAAAGATCACAAGAGCCAGGGACGTAACAACTCCAGAGGAACATTTGGGAGCCTCCAAAGAAAGGACTAAAATTAGTTTCAGGCCATTGGCTGATGAAAATTCTTGTCTTAAACCTAGTGGGGAATTGCTAAAGCCTGGGGGGGTGAGCAGAAATGCAAGGATTGAACACTGTGGCGTTTGTTTGTGGTTTGGGTTTTTTTTTTTCCTTTTTCTCATGATCATTAGGAAACTGCACATGGCTTCTTCCTAGTCGAGGCTGTTCTTTATGTTCTTATTAAATTTTAAGTATTATTTTTTAAATTAAGGTAAGATGAGGACATGGAGGGTACTGTGGGCTAAACTTTGGAACAGACTTCTGTATTTCCTTCCAATTCCCTTTATTTCTTAAGGGAAGTTCAGTGGAGGTATCTGGATTACCTGTAAGAGGGAAAGTAAATGCCACAGCTCAACCCCAGTGCAGCCACCCAGGAGACACCATTGATCAGTGAACAGAAAGTGCATAGTTAAATATTTCCTTTTTTATAACACCCTCAATTATTCTCCAGAAATTAAAATACTTTTTTGTTGCTGTGCAATAAACTGAATTTCATGACATTAACCACGTCACACAGCAACCACCTCTGAGGAATTAACGTGCTGGGAGCAGCTGTGCCCCCACTTACACAGGGAAGACAATGTGATGTTGTCAAATTAATCTTTTCTGGAGAATATTCACCATCTCCTCAGTGCAGCTGACTGCAAGCTACAGACCATTTTATAGCACTTTACTGTATTATATAGCAAAGATTTGAATAAATCTGTGCGCAATAAATGTATTCTTTTATCAGGTTTATCCCTTAATCAACTATTCATTTATGTGGGCTTCATTCTATTAAAAAATGAAATTACACAAAGGTGAGCAAAAGCGTAGATTTACAGTAGTTTAAAGCCTAATCTCATTCTCTAGGGGTAATACTGACAATATAAAAACTGTATAAATGATATTCCCTAACACTAAATATGCTTATGAGCCCCCTGTGCATGTTACACTGCTTTACAGCCTACAGAGCAATGCATGACTGGCTTAATAAGCAAGACATTTAGAAAGGAGGATTTTTCCCCTTCACAATGTATAAGACAAGCAAAGATCTCCGAGTTTCTTGGTGAGCCGGAGTCTGTGTTAGTAACTGGAATTTTCCCTCAGGATGGCGTTCTCTTCCCTGAGTTGTTAGCTGAGGGTAGGTGCAGCTCTTGCACTCTTTTTAGCCACGATATCACCATTTGTCTTTTTCTTTCAAGGTTTTAATGGGTGCAAAAAGGACAAATCCAAAGGCAATAATCATCATGTGTATATTTATTCACATTTAACTTTTTGCTTTCTTTTTTTTATTTTCTGAATCCTCTGTAAGGCTTTGTTTGTAAGATCTCTGGTTTAAATTTGGAATTCAGCTTTATTTCCCTGAACTACTTTAAAACAAAATTTCCACGTGTACCCTCCCAGCGTGCCCTGGCAATGCTGGTGTGCAAACCCAGCCCAGGTAGAGGAGAAACCCCAGCTGCAGCTACACCTTGGGACTGCCAGGGATCTGAGGGACAGTGTGAACTGTGAAGAAATTCACTAGAGGAAGGAAATTCGGGATCTGCTACGAAGTGAGAAAATATATAAATATGTTCTATCAGTAAGTGTAAATTATCCATGTCATTTGTAAGATACAACCCAGCACTACAGGCTGCAGAGAATATGCGTAGCAGGGATGAAATAATAAACTGGGAATCCTGCTCTGCCAGCTGAGCTGGAGGAGGAGCTGGCAGAGCAGCTGGAATAGGGTCAGGAGGAGCTGAGAGCTGGATGTGCAACCAGAGCAGGGGCAGGAGGGGTGAGGGCAGCCCTGTGCCAGGCTCTGCCCTCTGGGAGCCTCTGCACAGCTCCTGCTCCAGGGCTCGGATCCAGGAATCCTACAGGAGACCCCACAAGTGTCCCAATGCACAAGAGCTGAGCTCTCCACCCTTCCCAGGCTGGGTGAACAGCACCTCAGCTAGATCAGAGCCAAGCCCAGCTTTGGATGAAGCAACACACGGGAAATGCAATGCTGTAACAATAAATTAACTTGCAAAGCTGGGGCTAATTAGTTTGAACCAGTGTCTTCCTTTGTACAAAGAAAAAAAATCAGACGAAACCAGTTTGCTTCTGCTGTGGATCACATCCCTCAGAAAAACCCTCTTTCCCTAAAGCCCTTGGCAGACAGGAGTGCTGCCTGCCTGGAAGGAAAATGAATCCAGGCCCCTGATTGTGGGTAAGGACCAGAGCAATTACCAAAACACAGCAAAGGATCCCTCTGCTACCATGAAAGATGGATCTGGGCTGATCATTCAGCTGAATGACAAGTGAAAATGACTTCTTTGCCTGCTTATTAGTTGGCCAGCAAAACTTCTCTTTTGTCTGCACATATCCTTCCAACTGAGCAGTGAAAGAGCAGGGCATGGCTCCCTCTAGACCCAGGAAGAACAGGGTCAATAAATGCTGGTTCTGTGAGCAGCAGTACCAACAAAGGTTGGTTTGTTTGAATCCCTCACAGTTTCCTATGGCCTCTCTCCATCCCTGCAGAGGTGCCCTCTCTGATGTCTCGAGCTGGCTGAGCCCGTAGGGATCCCCTGGGATTGGTACCAAAACCTCTCCTTCCCTCAGGACCGTGGTGCCTGACCCTCCAGGGCTGCTCACTCCCAGAGCTGCTGGGTTAGAGTTTCTTCCCCACTTTGGCTGCTGAGTCAACCCTGTCGAATATTTCCTCATCCATGTTAACAGAGCTAAAATAACTTGTACTAAACCCAGGATTTCAAGTCAGTCACTGTAAGGCCCTGTTCCTGGAGAGCAGCTGATGGGGCAGCTCTCAGCTGTGGGCATGGAGTGGCAGTCTGCAAACTGCACAGGAGCTTTAAAAGAGCTTTTCTAGAAACTCTGCAATGACACAGCATGAGGTAACTACCAGGGGTTTAATAATTCACAGCCTCCAGAGCAGGACACGCACCAGGGAGAGAACACAGCTTGGGCAGGAGGAAGAAAACAGGCCTAAAACTCAGATAATGCAGGCTGGATTTGAAAACTCACTGGTTAGATCAGAGTACTAATACACTAAAGCCCAGTCTTCTAAATGATCAAACCCAAAATACGTTCCAAACTACAACAGTCCTTCATCTTTGACAAACAGATAAAAATAAAATGTTATTCACGGTGAAAATCTTTGTGCCAAACCTCTGCCAGGTTTTATCACAAACAAAAGCAACAGCAGCAGCCCTGGGTCACCCTCCTGTTGCAGGCACAGTGCAGCACATTTTCACCTCAGGAAAGCCTGCCTGCCTATGCTGCTGCCTCCTTCCTGAAACTCACAGTATTTTATTTTTTTGTAAATTGTTGTTATCAAGTATTACTGTAACATCTACTTTTTAAGATTTTAAGCTAACATTGCTTTGCTGATTGTTCCAATATCCCCTAACAATGAAATATTGTAATACAAAAGTTAACTAAGGTATAAACATGCAAAAGGAGAAGTCTCCCTGCGATCATAAAATGATGTTATTTTCTGTTCAGCAGTTCATGTTACTGCTGTTCATGGTAATTAATTAAAGGAGCTGTTGCTGTAATGTGCAAACAGGGAATCTGAGAAACTGAGAGGGCTTTTAGGTCTCGGAGTGAAGTTAAGTCAATCTGGGCGCGGGCAATCAAATGTAATGAAATCACTTGTCAGTGCTAAGCTTGCAAAAACTGTGAAGTTTGACTAGGGAGTAAAAGGATTATAATTAGATTTCCAATAGGATAATAACTAAATGGCAGAAAGCAGTAAAGAGAAAATATTACTTTGTTAGCTAATGGTGCTGCTGTTCGGTTTTAGTTTTTATCAGCACACTTGTAGTTGTGCTAATTTAATTTGCTTTTATCAGCAAAAATGCACTACTCGAATGGTACTTGAATGTCATTTGCAAAAATCATTGATCTGAAGGTGCACTTAATGACACCCAGTATGTTTATTTTATGTGGAAGGGAGATTGGCTGATAAAATGGTTGATGCACTGTGGTGCTGGCCCAGGAGTGAGCGGTGCAAGGAGGAGCAGGAGGGTGTCTGTGTGCTCATCACCTGCTCTGCTCCACTGCAGCTACCACTGATCTCCTCTCCCAGCTAAAAACCTCCCAGCTCCAGCTCAGAACTACATCTGGGATATGGAGGATGGAGGCATTAGACTGTAAAGTTCAAAAAAGTTTTAAGTCTCGTCTGCATGAAATTTCTGTTCAATTAATACACAAAGCAGAGAGAAAATGAGTCAACTAAATGGAAAAGATTTATAATGCAGATCAGAAACGCAGTACATGAACAGCTTGTGTTAATAAAATCATTTTAAGAAATGAGCATAAAATATGATATGACTTAATCACTGTGAAAGGTGGCTGTGCAGTAGTTCTGTAATTTTCCTTTAAACCGTCTTAAGGAGATACTGGCAGTGGAACTAATTGAATTTCAAAGGAAAAGCACTGTGTGGATGATAGATTTCTGTCCAGCAGAGCTATTGACAACAGAAAAAGAAAGCTCTGCATTGATGCTAAAGCTTTTTTTTCTTGAGCAATAGAAAGAGATTTTGGAAGCTTGGAAACAGCTTTGTATTAGGGACATGTGTTTTGCCCCTTCCTCCTCCCAGGGCCCGAAAAACAAAGGCAGCAAATGACAGGGGCAGTTGAGGGAGTGTGCTCCAATTGTTAGAGCTGCAGCAGCAATAGGAGCTGTCAGGGACACGAATGGCAATCAAAGGGAAAGGGAATAAAAAGTTATTACAGTATCAGCATAAATAAAAATGAAAGAGACGGTGCTACAGGACAGGAACACTTTGAAATCTAAACAAGTTCCACAGAGAGCTCTCCAGAAAGCTTTTCATCAGCTGAGAGTGTTTAGTGACCAAGTGGCTCAGCTCCTCACATCTCCCTACGAGCAGGATTACCAGGCCAGGGAGGTCAGAGGCAGTGGGGCAGAAGGGGAAGGGAAGGGCTTTGCCATGGGGGGACAGGGCCAGGGCTGCAGCTCCTGCTGCTCAGGCCATGTCCTGCTCTCACCGAGCCCAGGGACACTGACCACAGGGAATATCCAGCTCTCCCTCTGGCCGCGCTTTTGACCTGAACAAAAACTTCCTGAGCCAAAGCCTCTCAAAAATAAAGGATGACGTCGTTGGGATCAGATTAAACAAAAAAAAAACAAACCTAAAAAACACAAAAAAACCCAACTTGAAATAAAAATGGTAAAATCAAAAAGTTTTACTGTGTATTAATAAACTACAGGTAAAGTAAGAAAGTTCTCTTGATTCCTTCCAGCAAGTAAATGGTTGTTGCAAGTGGCTGTGCATCACTTTCCTCACAGTATTTGTAATCAATTTTGATGTAAAGATACCATTTGAGCCAAGTGTAATGGTTTTTTCCTTCAAGTGAAAACTGAAACTACCTTTCTTTTCTTTACTAGAGACTGCCCAGATGCACCTTTGACTCTCAAGAGTTGTTTGGAAGAGCACTGAGCACTCCTCTCAGCAGGTACCATGAACAGATCAGAAATGTAAGGAACATTTTGCTTGTTGAATTTAAATACATGTGTCCCAAGTGCTCTTCCAATATTTTGACTATTTCTGGCAGCAGCAATTTTCCAATTGCAATATTTAGAGCACAGCTCTAATCATATGTGCACATATATATACACGCACATATGTCAGACGTATCTATCTGCATTACAATAAAGCTGTGATTCTCCTGCTCTGTCATACAGAGCATATGAACCTAAAATCACAAGAGGAGACAGCAGTAGAAATATTTGAAAGCTTTCTTGTAAGGATGACAGATGGACGACAGATGCATACCAGAGGTATGCAAGTCAAACCTTCCCCAGCTGAAGAGAAATGCTCAAGTGAGGTCTGTGTCTCTAAGTGCACTGCAGCCCTTCTCCTGTCTGCTCAAAGTGCCTTTAGTTACCTCAGCACAGGGGGTTTTTGCACATTACCATCACATGATGCAGGAAAAAGGGTGGAATTGCCCTGAGAAGCAGCAGTTCTATGGAAGAGGCAGCTGTCTCCAGGCTGCCAGAGCAGCCAGCACGGAACTGAAGGGTCTGGAATGAACGTGGCACAGGACTGAAGGGAGAATAACTCTCCAAGCTGGACTTTCATCAAAGAATTTCGATGTTCAAATTGCTCAGACCAAATTTTATCACAGGGGCCTGTGGATTTTCTGTGTGGCTCAAAGAGGCTTCCAAGGGGAATGGGAATATCCCTTGGGACTCCCCCAAAGGAGGATTTCACAACTCCTCACGTCCCAGGCCTGCAGCCAGAACTCATTTACTGCTCTTTGGGAAGCACTCAGACCATACCTGGAGGTGCTGCACTCACACACAGCCACTGAACAGGGAGGGAAAAGCAGCACCAGAGAGCTGCCCATAACATGAACACGGCTTCTCTTTTTCATTTGCAGTTCATGTATTTTTTGAAAACATCTGTGATCTTGATAGGTAGGTAAAGACCAGAGGTAAAATATTTCGAAAAAGATAAATCATATGTAAAATCCCTTTTGAACTCAGGGCGTTATCTTGGCAGATAAATATCAGTTTTAACACAAATATCCCCTCTAAATATCACCTCAGATAAATATCACCTCTACTTGAACAAAGTTAATTTCTGACATTGTAAATTACTGGTCTTATAAAGGTTTTCTGTATCAAACAGCAAAACAAACTGAAGTTCTGGTAATTTACATTTATCTTAAAGCAGGAAAACATGTAAAAATTATTCTGTATTTCACTTAATTTTTAAAGACAAGCACAGAGGTGAGGAGCTGTGGCACATACTGCACCTTGCATTGCTGCACTGTCATGTTGGGTTCCGTTGTGTTCTATTTCCATGTCTGGGATTCCAGCATCTGAAAGATGGGAGACTGAAGATTAATGCACTCCCCTTTGCCCCTCTCTCAGGCATCTTTAGAAAAATATTTATAGCAAACTAGGGTGCTCTCCGAGTTAACATGGTCTTGCATAAAACATTTGGTCCTCATAGAATTTTCAGTACTAAATTGTTTCCAAAATGTGCAAACATTACTGGTTTCACAGTGAATTATTTTTAACGTGCTTCACATTTGTCTGACGACCAGATAATAACCAACACGTGGTAATAATACGTCTGCAAAATCCTCTTGGAGAATGAGGGCATCTGACACATGAAAAATAAAAGTCGAAATTAAACTGTGATAATATTAAACTACATTGACTCTTGTATATAGCCAAATACCTCCAAATTACAGAGCTGAAGAATATAGCCAGTGCCAGGCAGGCAACAGTTTTGGGGTGTGTGTATCAGTTTGTGTGAGTGCATGTTACAGATAAGAACTGTGCAAATTGCATTTCAAACCTCAGCTCGGGATGTGTGAGCATGTGTTACCACCCAAACCAAAATTACAGCTGTCATATTATGTGAAATATTTCCAGATCTCTGAGAAGAGCTTTCCAAAGAGGACTGTGCTCTCTTTTTTTTTTTTTTTCCCAAGTTGAGAAGGAGTCTCATGACACTCACTTTGGACCTACTTAATTTCATGTTGGTGATACCTCTGTCTGCACAGTCCTTGGGGTGGGGGCGGGGGCTCCAACACCCCAGGGTGCTACGATAACAGATGCCATGATCCACCTTGTGCCAACAAGGATTAGCATGAAGGGGATGTGATTTGAATCCATGGCACCTCAAATCCTGGAGAAACATCTGCTTCCCTTATCATACAGCACTCAGAAATTACAGGAAGGAAAAACCCACACCTGAAAGGGAGCTGTGTGCACAGTTTGGGAGTTCTTCTGTGCAAAAGCCTGTTCTGGACTTTCTCAAATAGGGAATAATTGCACTGATGCTTTCACAGATCCCTTCAGCTGGAGTGTCAGGATCTGTCACAGAGGTGATGCTTTGCTGGTGACCCTGCAGTAACTAAGCTCTGTGTGAAAGCAGGGCAACCCTGCAAAGTACAGTCCTTACAGGAGAGCAACAGCTCAGCAATAAATGTGTAAATGAAATAGATGTCATGTACGCATATACAGCCCTATAAATGTATATATGATCAAAAAAAAGCTGTATTTTCACAGACGCTATTTTTTTCTTATAAAATTACAAGTGACTGCTGTTCTGCAGGGTTTCCCTTACTCACATTTCTGTTCTGAAGGCAAGTGCAGGGCACTGACCTATCAATCTGAAAAGGTTCTTTCTTTTCAAACCCTTCAGAGTACATGTTGTATATACCAAAAATGACAAAGTCATCTGTAACTAATAACAGCATCTGTTAAATGAGACAGACTGTCAGAGTTAAATTAAAAATACTCAGAATAGCCTTTCACATTTTGTTGTCATAAAATTGTACCTGCAATTAAATTGTGGATTAAGATGCTAATGAGCTACCTGATTTGCATGTGCAATCAGATTAGCATGTAAATACCAGCTTCTTGCAGGCACTAACATATATATGACTACCTGAGTGTGCCTGCAAATCAAACTGCTGCAGCCAGGCCCACACTAGCAGATGTAAAGGTGTGTTAATCACACTGCTGGCACGTTGGTAGCCCTGGATTTGTGGCTTCCAGAACTGCTGGGTGCTCCTGGCTGGTGTGTGAGCAGCAGGTGCGTCCCTGCAGTGGCAGCACCCAGAGGAGCGACCTTACAACACATCAGGATTTTAGGTTTTTTCTGAAACTCATCTCAAGGTGCTGGGTCTGTCCGTGGGATCTCGTCTGGGCATTTGTCTGATCCAGTGGACGTGGCGGAGAAGGTTTTTTGCTGGCTCTGGCCACCCACTCTGCCCTGGTCACTGTCCCCCACCACGGTGTGACTGCAGCTGTAAATGCACACCTGAATCCCCCCTGGCCACTGCCAGTGCTCTGGGGACGCCAGCCAGTCCCTGCTTCCAGGATCTGCAGGGCTATAAACCAGCAGATGAGAGGATGCCTCTGAAAGATGCTGCTCTCGTACTCACAGAGTTTATATCCCTTGGGTGCCACGGATAAATCACAGCTCGCAGTCCCCTGCAGAGCACTGCGGGGGCAGCTCACACACAGCCTTGCCCTGGCTTTAGGGAACAGTCTGGGCAGCTCTCACAGCTGAGAACTACAGACAAGCCAAATTCATTAGTTGTGCTCAGCAGTCAGGCAGTTTTTGCACTCTGCAGTCTCTAGCAGTGCCCAAAGCAGGCAGCACAAATTAACACACCACAGGACACCTGAATGCAGCAGAGACTGAGTGTCACTCTGATTCCTGAGCCTCTGCAGAGACTCCAGGTAGGGATGCACAGACTAAACCTGAGCTGCAGAACCTGAAATTAACCCAATCTCAACTAGGTTCAGTCTTAGAGATTCAAACCAAAGCTCTAAACTTTGGCCAGAACCATCTTAAGCACAAAAGGCAAATTCTCCCAGTAACCAGAACTTAATCACTGTTTAGGAGATGGACTGATTTGCTTTTGTTTCACAAGAATATTTGGGAAGTGTTCAAAACCCAGTCAGCTCTGAAAGCTAATACATATTTAACAAACTTAATAGGTCCTGAGGCTGAGCAAACTTCAGCCAAACGGCTTTTAAAATGAAGCTCAGCAGTTCTAAAAATGAATCTGCTGGGAGAGAAGAGTTCAGAGAACCTTATAGGAACCAAATTTCACATTGTCTTAGCTGGCACTGTAACAGATTTCTCTGTAATATATTCAGCATTTCTTGTCATCTCTGTGTAAACTGCTCTGTCTGTTTCTCTAGTTGCAGACTTCTTTATTTTTTTAATTCATGACCCAGAGCACATGGCCTGAAATAGATTTTTCATTATTTCAGGAAAGAATTGTGGGGGTTTATTCTGAAATTTGCTCTGTGCATCATCTGATTTTTTTTTTTCCTCACTCAATCAAACATCATTTTAAGCTGACTGTGAAAGGCCAACTAAGACATTACCATTTAACATCCTGAGACCGTCACCTGATGTGGCCTGTTTAAGCGCCTGTTCCACTTGTTCTCTTCTCTTGGATTCAAATTCCAAAGCTTCCTGCAATTTTCTCTTTGCCTTCTTCTCTTTCTTCAAGCGTTTCTGAATTGTGGCTGAAATGTAAATACAGTGTAAGAATGGCTGTCAGGGCACAATTAATAGATGATGGAGACAGTAAAAAAATTAGTTTATGTTTGATATTCAAAGGTGCAGTTCTAGCCTGAGACCCCTGTTACAGTAACGATGTGCATGTGGTGATGACCTGAAAGACAGACAATTCTGAGGATGCTGCTTATTGCTGAAATTCTCTTTCAAGTCAGGAGCCATCAACGTGTGTGAAGGATCTGAGGTTTCTGGTGACTCAACTGGGACTCAGGAGGGGCCCACAGGGCTGTCCTACGGGGAGCTAAGTTTTGTTTTACAGAAATACACAGTCCCATCACACTTGGGTGATGCAACATTTCTGGACACCCACTGCAATTTAACAGCTTCAATAGTATTTCCTGACCCTTCATAGACTGAGAAGTGCCCTTTGGTGCCTCCAGTGAGACCTGGCACTGCAGGCAGTTCCACACACCCAATTTCCATTCAAAAAGCACAGGAAGATACGACTTGGCACCTACACTTTTGGTCTTATCTAGTTTTATCTTTCTGATTTCATGGATGTAATCTAGAAGCAGCTTTTGGCACATGAAGTGCTGCTCCCTTCCTTCAGATGCAGATCTGAATTTTAAAAAGAATACTGCCTCCTTTGCAACAGAACAGCGAGAAATTCAGATTTACCAATTTAATTGCCTATTATTATCAAAAGCTTCTAACCAGTCATGGTTTTGTCTCAGAAGGCCTCATCTGGGGTGTGCTACTGTACCTCAATCTCCTGATGCAAAAAAAAATCTATGGTTATCTGTTTCAGAACTTGCACTTGGGCAGACAATTTCTCACAGCTCTATTTTGTTGTGCTAAAGTTCTCTACAAGACAAACTGAGCAGCATTGAAGCTGCAGAAAAGTGGGCTAAGGAAGTAACTACAAAAATCACCTAAATACCCAAATTACAGCCATATCTTTCTCACAGTAAGACAGATTCTCAGTGCTTGGAGGATAACAGCAGAAACAAAAGAAATTAAAGCTGTCAAATGAAGAAATCAGGCTGGGAATATGTGGGCAGAGCGGTGCTAGTACACCTGAAAGCCATGGAACTGCAGCAGCTTCCCTCCTCAGAACCTGCCAAAACTCTCTGGGGCCAGTTGCCCTCCAGGTAATAATCCTTCAGCCACTGTTCTGCTCACAGAAACGTGTGCTTCGTTCTGGTTTTGTGAAATTTAAATCTTTCATTACCAGAGCTGCTGCACTGCTGCACGACACCGGAGTATGGAGGTCACTTAACTCCGAGTCCCCGACAGCTGCAGCTGGAAATGCCAAAGGGTTACACCTTTAACAGACACCTGAACTCCATTTTTCACTCACTCACCTCTGCTTTGCAGCTCAGCTGTGAGTTGCCTTTCCAAGCTCTCTCGTAGTTCTCGCTCTCTACAAAGCTCCATCTTTAACTCTTTCTTTTCCTGCTGTATCTGCTTTTCCTGGACTCTTGCATTGTCCACAGCCACTTTCAGCAGGCCCTAAAACACACACAAATGCAAGAGCTGAAAACACCATTTTCTTTTAGCAGTGACAAAAGTCATCCATTTGTTTCTTTTACACTCTCAAGGAAAACAGAAAGATTAGAAGCAGGAACCTACAGACCTGGAGCACAACTGGGCACTGGAAGTAGTTAATGCTGTAGGAATATGAGGAATTTTGTGGCATGGGATCATTCAGTACAGCTTTGGCTGATTCATCCTGCTGCTGTGGTTTGTTACACACACAGTGCCATGTCTCTGCTGACCTCAGGAACTGCAGAGAGAAGCACTGCAGCACTAATGAGAAAGGTGAATTTCCATATGACCATTATGGCCAATTATTAAATACACAACGTATGAAACCCTTTCATGACTGATAACACCAGAGAGAGAGGAAATCTAAGCATGACATTAAATTAAAGAGATGAGAAATTGAAGACACGAAAGAGTTTCTAAAACTTTTTTAAGAGTGAAAAAGAAACACATGTTATCTATCATGACACAACCTGGCCCTGTAGAGAAGAATTTACCTGAATGTTGGTTAATAGTGTTTCTACTGATGAAAGACCATCAGCAAAAAGAAATGGCGCCGGAAATCCAGGAGGCAAGGCCTGTCCAGCCAGTTGGACTTTATCTAAGGTTGGTTTCATTATTGGAATGGCAATTTGGACCTCTTCTGCAAAGATAGGTTTAAAAGCGACATCAGAAAGCATTGGAAATAGAGGTGACTGTAATTTCTAGAAACTAGCGTTTTGTTTATCTGGAAGGCAAAATACAAGTGCGTTAGTAAAATCAACATTGTTTCAGTCTTTGGGCAGCTGGGACTGTTGCCAAGGTAGGTTTGCAAAATAGTACAGAACAATAATCAATACACTGAGACTATAACACAGCTGTAATGGAGTACAGGCTATTATACCTCAAATTCTACAGAATCATACTACAGAATTATAACAGTATTACGCAGTTCATTAAACCTGAATGACCTGTCTTCACTCTATCATGTTTGCCATTCTGTGATGTGCGTTTTTTGTTGCTATAACCTTGGCAAAATTCTAATCAAGGAATGTATCACATCTCTTTACTCCTTTACCTCTCCCCTTCCCGTGCTCAGCAGTAAATAATCTCCACTGAGTCATCCATCCCCTCCTGGCTCTGCCAGCACTGCATGGAACTGGAGCATCTCCTCCAGAGAGCAAACTGGGGCCTGGCAGCTGCCCCTTCACTCCTTCTTTCAAATACACTGTGTGGTTATAGATCAAGCTGTGCACGGACAGTCGAAACGTGTATCCAAAAAGAAACAATGCTAGTAACTGGTTTTTTCAAGAATCCCTTCAATTTGGGGAGGAATCAGTACTATCACCAATGAACTCCCTTTTTTGAATAGAATAATTACAGCATCTTTTAGGACAGTCGATGTATCTCCTTCTCTCAGATCCCTGTGAGTATTTCCTCCCACGTGTTCATTTTAATTGCTGAAAACTGCACAATTAAAATCTAGCTGTCTCTAAAGCCAAACTCAGTACATTTCTTTTACTCTGAAATGCTAAAAAAATACTTCTGTGCAGTATTTCATGCAAATCCAGTCTCTATATATATACACACATATATCATGATCCTGCACTTGCAGAAATCATGACGAGTATCTATCTCCCTTTTAGTGAAGCCCGTGATCCCTGCCTTGGCCACGAGCGCCTGATGCCAGTGCTCGCTCAGGGCAGCTGCACAGCCAGCCCCCCGAGTTTCATCTGTCAGGTGCCTTGGTTGTATTAAAGCCCAGATTTACAATTAGACCACACCATATTCAAAAGGTCTCCTTCTCCCACTCCTGTTTTTAAGGAATAAACAACTTAAAAAGAATCTGACAACTAATTAACCCAGGGTGTCTCCACAGCAGCACTGTTTTCTGGTGTAACACACTCCAGGAGCCTCCATCGAGCTGCACTTCTTGCCGTGTGTCTAAAACATCCACCTAACAACAAACCAGGAGCATTAGCGGTTTTCAAGTATTCTTTGAAATCTCTGGTTTGGGAGTGTTTTGTCTTTGCTCTGTGAGTTCATTAAATGGAGCATCTTCCTAATGATTTTTCAGGACTAATAACAAAAGCCAGTAACCTCTACACGTCCTCAGAGCCAGCATCTTAGACTGAATTTAAGTGATCCATTTAAAAAATCCCAACTCGGGGAACAAACTCAGACCACGAAGTTTGTGCTGATTCAGACACACCATTTCTCATATTTAAGTATCTCAGTGGCAGAGCTTTTAAAATAACCTGATTAGTTGTTGCACATGATGCTACACAGAAATAACAGCTAAGCCACGGAGTCACAAAAGACTAAACAGAAGTGGCATTTGAAAAAGAAAGCAATACATGAAGTATGCATAACAAAACTGGAGCTGCTCTAACACCTCTAGAAATCTCTGCTATTTGGAGATGAAAGTAATAACATTAAATTGGCCGAAAGGAAAATTACTATTGACTGTGAAGACAGGTTGCATGGTCTATGGTTTGTAATGCTACTGTACAGCAGATTGAAGTTTCAAAATAGTATTACTCTTCTTTAAAGAGATAGACACAGCTAAATTAGGTGCTGCTTGCTGCAGTGAGGATCAAATGCAAAAAGAATCATATTTCATCAGACCTAGTCAACACCAGGAAAATAAATAGAAATATAAGAGGTATGCAGGCAATGATTCATTTTGATAATCTGGCCCAAGAGAGACACATAGAGACAGCACACAGATCTAAGCTTCTACCAAAAGACAAATAGGACACAGAGGGTGGGAATTGGGATGACAGTGTAGCAGAGGTCACATCGATTTTCAGCAGCAGTTCTCACACAGATGAGATAACCCTGGACTCTATTTGGCCCATTGTTCATATCCTACCTGTCCCAGAAGCAATAAATTTCCAAGTCCCAGAAAAAGGGCAGTAAAGAAGAAGGATTCTACTTATGACTTCTTATGATTAAGTTTTTGTGCTAACCAAACATGCTTTGCAGACCAAGGTCACATTGCATGTTAAAGTCTGTAATAGCTGGAACTAGAAGCAGCATATTATGTTTTAGCGTATATGGGTGGAAACTGTCAAACCATTCATCATTTTTTTTTCTGATTGAAATCACACTCTGCAAAGATGAATGATAAATGCATTAGAAATCTATTTCAATCTTGTAATAGGTCTTCACATCTGAACGGTGTCTACATCTTGCCCATACTCTGAATAAGTGCACAGTAAGGCAGAAATTTATTAGCTAGACTTGAGGAATCATAATTGGTAAAGCAATTAAAAATGGCATGTGCTGGAAGCATTTCTTGTGGACTGTATCAAATGCATCTCTTTAATGGAAAAAAAATAATGTTGATTTAAGGATTTTGATTTTAAACACCACTAAAAATATAAATGCTAAAAGCTGCACTCACATATACAATACAACAGAATAAGCAAGAAATAAAGCCAAGACAGCTCCAGCCTGACCAAGGACACAAACAACCTTTCTGATTATTGAAGCAAAGTGGGAACTACTTTTATCGAGCCTGTTTGTTAAACCTGCCATGCTTTATAAAAGCATTCAGGAATCCATTTAGAGTGCAGTCTTTTTATTTTAATTTCTAGCTGACATCCAGATGAATAGATGAAAGCAAGAATTATATTGCAGAGCAAAGAAATACACAGTAAACACTAACAGTGAATGGAGTATCATCCTGGGAAAGCACACAGAAATCTGCTAGGAAGTTTCTTCCTCTTAATTCAATATGCTTAAGTATTTCATCCTCTGTCTTCTGCCTAAATTGCAGGAACAGGGATTGGCAAATGAAGCATCAACCTCCAGACCAAACACAGCGCTGGGAACAGGGGGAACGTGAATTGCTCCCTGCACGGCCCAAACCAACAGGCACTTTTATTTGCCAGCTGGTTTATTTTCTTTCAGAAGGCATGTTTTTAAAGCCATCAGTCACATCCCTGATCCACTTGACATGCCACATCCCTCTCAAAACGAGGGAGAAATACTAAAGGTACAATTTGCACTGGTTAGACCACCAAGTTATTTCTTCTCATGCACTTTAAAACTTTATCTACCTGGAGCTGTATGAGCATTATTCACCTCCAACAGCTCACAGAATATAACTCATGCATTAAATAAATATGTGGCATATGGAGGAGAGAGAAACAATTTATACAGAATTTACAGTTATTAACCTGTTAGTTACTAACCAAGACACTTGATGTCAGAAACCCTTCAGCCAGGGATAAGAAGATGGTTTTGGACACAGATGGTAGCTGGGTCACTCCTCTTCCTATGCCTGTGGCATAAAATTCAGAAACCCAAGGACTAAAGTGGTTTATTACAATTATAACTCTTCGAGTTTCATACCTGAGTGATGGGGATTACATTTAATGGCCCATAGTTACAGAACAGCCTGGATACTCTAATGGACCTCTTTGACTTTTAATAAAATAAAGCAGAGGATCTGCAACATCAGCTGGGTTGTCTGTGTGACTCATCCCTGAAAGTAAAATACGTATTTGAAATTGCATCATTTGCCCAAAGATCTGAAAGAATCATCCAAACTGATGTATCTTCATGGTAGCAAGGGGTCCTCTGACTTCCAGCTCTACATCTACTTCACAGCAGGGATAGGTGCTGTCCAAACATGGGTATTTTAATAGAATTAGGGCCAAAATTCTAATTTTTGACCGCAAAATCAGTTTTCTGAGAGAAAGTAAGACTTCTGAGAAGTGAGACTTCTTATTTTCATTTTAAACTTTGGCAACTTCTGTATTGGTCAACTACAAACCAGAGTTCTTTTTTTATTTTTATAGCAAAACAAGTATGAAAACCCGTAATCTGAAGCATTGTTTATTTCAAGTATTTTGTATTTCTAATTCTGCAAGGACAGGATTACTTGTCTTCCATGTCTTAATAACTCCCAAAATCCTCTGTAACCCTCTGCCTGTCTTTTTTCCCCTCACTCACTGCTGCTCTGACAGGAGCTGAGACTCCTGATGATCAGTGAGAAAAGAGATGCCTCCTGTAAACCAGGCACCAATCAGAATTAGAAATTTACTGCTTTAACCTTGTGATTCAGGTGCCAAATTTAAAGTCACTGCTGTTTTTCTTAATTATAGCCCCTGAATGTACAGGGTCAATGAATGCAGTTGACGAGTAGCTGATTAATCCAGTGCAGTACCTTTAAATCAGACTTCATTCTGCTTTCCAGTGACTGATACAAGCATTGTTCACTACTGAGCTTTGCCATGAAAAAATGTCACTTTTTGAACAGTATCTAACAATTATAGATACATTTCCTATGCATTTCCACACTGCCTTAAAAGCTTTTAGAAACAATCAGAGAACAGCACCATCAATGAGGCTCCACTGATCTGTGTCCCAGCAGGTTCTCACCTGTGTGCTCTGAAATCACTCGATTTTGTCCTGAACAAGTGTGCAATAAAAACTTTTTCACCGTTTTCAACACAGCAGGAAAATGCAGGCCATAGAACCATGGAATTGTTGAGGCTGGGAAAGAGCTGTAAGATCATGGAGTCCCACTGCTCCCCCAGCACTGCCAGGGCCACCACCGACCATGTCCCCAAGTGCCACATGCACGCGGCTTTTGAATCCCTCCATGGATGGGGACTCCACCACTGCCCTGTGGTGGGCTGGACAGGGCTGGACAGGGCTGGACAGGGCTGGACAGCCCTTTCAGGCAAAGAATTTTCCCAATATCCAACCTGAGCCTCCCCTGGCACAGCTTGAGGCCGTTCCCTCTCCTCCTGTCCCTGTTCCCTAGGAGCAGAGCCCGACCCCCCCGGCTGCCCCCTCCTGTCAGGGAGTTGTGCAGAGCCACAAGGTCCCCCCTGAGCCTCCTTTGCTCCAGGCTGAGCCCCTTTCCCAGCTCCCTCAGCCTCTCCTGGGGCTCCAGCCCCTTCCCAGCTCCGTTCCCTTCCCTGGACACGCTCCAGCCCCTCGATGTCCCTCTTGTCCTGAGGGTCCCAGAGCTGCCCCCAGGACTGGAGGTGCCCCAGCAGGGCCAGCACAGGGGATGGGCAGTGCCCTGGGCCTGCTGGACACACCATTCCTGATCCTGCTGGACACAGCATTCCTGATCCTGCTGGACACAGCATTCCTGATCCCACTGGACACACCATTCCTGCTCTCAGGAATGACGAGGGTGTGTCCTCCCAAGGGACGTCACGGAGCTGCCACTTGGGGTTTGAATGTGAGGAGGCGGCAAAAAGCAGAGAAATGAAAATTTCGCTAGAAAAGGCTGAAATTACAGTTTACAAATTGCCTTTATCTGTGCACTCTTTATCAAGAGGTGCATAATTATACAGCTTTGACATTTTCATCAGTGTACTCTCATTAATAACACAGAAAATTATATCTATTTATAACTTCAACATATTTACAATGTACTCTGATGTTCACATGGCACTGGCAGTAAAAACACCTGAAAATATTTCATTAATTCAAGCCTTAAAAACAAAGACCTGTGTTAGATTAAATACTTGGTTTGCAATAATAATACAAAATGGAATTAAAAAGTGCAGCAATTCACTGGCTCAACATCAGAACTAGAGTTTCACTGCACGTAACTTCAGTCTGAAGTTCAGTATTAAGAAAATACAGAGATCAAGAAGAACAAATACAGCTGATGTCACCTGGCTAAATTCTGTTCATTAAGGAGAAGCCCAAGTACTCCCACTAAGGCTCCTAATAAATATATCAAGAGCCTTCAAAACACTATTTTTCACATTCAGAATTATTTACAATTTGTAGTTTGTCCGTGTTATTATTATCCCTGCTTTCTCCTACGAGTTGCTCCTCAGGCAGGTTTTAGTAATTTGGATTCCAAAATATTTTAAGTTGTTCTGTGCTTTAAGTTGCTTCTTAATCTAGAGAGAAGCTTAAACACTATTGATCCACGTTTTCCATATGGCAATTTAAAGTAACTGTTTTGTTCAGGCAGTAATAGTACCTTGTCACTCCTCACCACGATGAGGAGGATTATTTCTACTGACAACAGAGAGAAGGGAAAGTGTGAACTATTCACTAAAAGGTTAGTAGCAAAATTACTGTGGCATGGAAGAAAGGGGGAAAATGAAACAAACAAAATCCTCCTCGTGGTCATTATCAGGAGGTTATAATTTTTTTCTCAGCTAACTCTCCTATTAACATTCACAAAGGTTTTTTTTTCATGGTGATTTTTAAGTCTCACTGTTGTCTGACTATTCCTCTACTGAGATTTTAAAGTGTCAGATGAGGATGGGTAGGAGGAACTTGCCAAGAAAAAAAAAAAAGATTCTTCAATTTTCTTCGCGGATTCAGCTTTTCCCTATTAATGTTGAGATTATTTCTTCAACTATTTTGTTGCAAATATTTATGACTCCATATGGAACAACAGATGTTGAAGAGAAGGGATAGCAGAAAAGACTTCATTTTCAGCAATTACCCTGCTACTTGTTGTCATACTGTAGGTGTTCTTAGTGCATCTATTTTACATACCACCCTGTCCTTTCACACACTGCAGAAATGTCAGTTTGGATAATTAATGTAATAACTGTAGTCCAAATCATTTCCACAATGAAAAAAAAATATAAATAGGACAACAGGACGAAGAAATCAAGAAGGCAGAGGGAAGAGAGGAATTGCTTTAGCAGTTCTTCTGGAATATCTGATCAGGAATCAGTTTGCAAAGCTGCGTTAGGTCCTTAATGCAAAATCTTTCCCTTTGGGACAGATTCCAGTGACTGTCACCAAGAAGAGAAATCATACCAAGAAACAGGAAAACAAAGTTATGCAGGAAATAGGATAATCCTGTAGGATCATATACAGCCAACAGCACAGAGAGATTACAGTTATGTATTGATTTATGCTAACATAGCAATTATGACACAGAAGACACTTAACCTCTTAATATATTTTAAAATAGTATCAAACTAATATCAGTATTATTACTATTGAGTTCAATTCCTTAAAGTGCACGTATAACCAGCAGTTAAGCCTTTCAAATATTTGAAACAGGAGGAATACTCCATTTCCTGGATATTCCTGGATAATTATTCTTGCTTTATTAAGGTTTATTTTACAGCTGTGTAAAATAGGTTATAAAGGACAATTCTGCTATTATGCCCTCCCCTGCTTAGGCTTAATAAATATTATATTCCACACCATCCATTAAAGCCAAGCAGTGGAGAAAATAGGAGTGGTAGTAATCTCCTCCACAGATGTAAAATACCTTTAATAAAATAAGGGTGTATAAAAGTCAGGAACAAATTACTGAGGTCTGCTTCAATAAAATAGTACCCTTAAAGCAGTATTACTCTTAAGGTACTGACATTCCCACTGGTGATGCAGTGTATCCTTTCAAAGCAGAGCAGCTTGTTAAAATGGCAAGATATCTTTTTGCAATAGAGTGTTTGTGTCCAGGCAGATACAAGGTTTGTATAGAATGCATCCAGGGAGCCATAAAACTGGTGGGAAACATATTTCTCCGTGGTATTTTAGTACTTCGAAAAATTCAATCACTGGGAAAAAATGTTTTGCTGTAAACATCTGAAGAGCATTATAAAAGCAATGGCTTCCCACAGCACCTGCTTAAATAATTTTAAGAGGGAGTGAGTATGTCTTTGCTCATCTTCTAAAACTTGCAGAAAGCTGCTCCTATTAATTTCCCTGGTGCTGTCAGGCCAGGGCACTTTTAATCAGAAATAATTATGAGTGCAATTGGGGAATGTTCACCGGCAGGATTTTTTGGACTGCAGAAATAAGACAACTTTCAAAACTGATCGTTAGGAGAAACATGATTAACGGGAAAATATACCCAGAGAGGTGAGCACCTGAAAGGTTTGCTTCTGAATGAATTATGAATTCCTCAGATGTCAATAAAGAAGGACTCTGCTTATATATCCCAGTGTTTGAATTCAGTTCAGTTACACATTGATTTTATAAACCCTGATTAAGCATGAGAAACCCATCCCTTTTTAGTTCACCTGTTTTAATTCTGACTTTTCCCCAGAAACCTTTAACCTTTCCCCAGCTCCTGATCCATCTCCCGCAGCCCAGAGCACATCTCTGATCCCTCCTGTGAGCCCATCTCCACTCCCAGTGCCACCAGTTAGACAGTGCCAGTATCTCCTGCAGGACTACAGGTCACAGGGCTGAACCCTGACACAACCAACAACCCTCTCTTGGGCCAAGAAACAGCCAGAATTTGCCTTATCTCTGTCCTCCTCCCCTGGTGAGCTAGGAGGGCAAGAGCGAGCCCCTCTGGCAGCAATGCAGCCCCGGTGTGTGGCTGTGACACCTCACTGACACAGTGACCAGACTCACAGATATTCCAGCAGCAATCCGTGTGCAGCTGCCTGTCCATGGCAACTCCTCACCACCAAACAATTACATGATGCTCTAGGGAAAGACAAGTTTTCCTAGCACACGGCCAATCTATCAACAGGAAAACCTCTTCCTGACCCAAATGGCAGCTGTGATCAGGGTGTAAATGGAAGCGAAGCACCAAGTACTCCACATCCACTACTCTGCAGCCTAATAACTGTGAGGTCTGCTGCTGTCACTTGTCCTGAGCGCTTTTAAAGGATCAACTATTGGGGAGAGGAAAGAAGAGGAGAACTTTCTGCAGAAGGCAGCAGCTGTCTGACATTAATCTGCTGTGCTCCTCCACGAGATGAGCCCGAGCTGCCGGGGAGGTGGATGCTGTGCTGCCAGGGATGCTGTGCTGCCATGCGCTCCAAGCCCCCCAGCCTCACAGCCGTGGCACCTCTGCAGTGATCACCTTCCTCACAGTGACCCCCAGCACATACCTGAGAAAAAACATCACTTGGAAACAAAGTGTGATCTACTTCAGCAGTTCCAGGGTCTGCTCCCTCTAACTGGTTACCAGTACAGTGCAGGATTACAACTCCCAGCACCTGGTCAGCAGTTTCCCTCTACTCCTCTTTGCCCAAGCACCTGTGCCACCAAACTGGAACAGCAAAATTCATAAAGTCATGCTCTGTCATGGAGTGCACATAGAGTGTGGCAGTAGAGCCCTGATGCTCAGGCTAATTGCATTAAAAACATCACACCAGCTGAAGGAAAGGCCACAAAAGCTGGAGAACTGAGCAATGAGGATTTTTTTCCCCTCACAGCCATGTGTAGTAGGTACAATCCCGTTCTTTCGGTGGTTTGGCATCGCAATCCCATCACTAGGGAAACTTAGGAAACTTCATGAACACTTTGCTTCCAAATCACTATGTAGTAGGCTACGACAAAAAATGCCAGTAGTGTCATCATTACTAAATAAAATCTACTAAAGATTTTTGGATCAATCCCTTGGAATTTCGTGCTTCTCAACTAAAACAACATACAAAGCAAAACAAATTACACAGGAACCCAGACATCTGCATGCACAGGTTTCAAACCAGCCTTGGATTTGGGTGGTGGTTGAAAAACCCAACTTTATGGACCTGCCACTTTCTGTGGCTTCTGGATTTGGTGGCTGATGCCTGGGGAGACGGTGAGGCGCCACAGAGAGCTCTGCCACCGCCTCCCAAGGAAAAGTGGAGGGGAGGAAAACAGCACCATCTTAAGCCCCCTCCCACTGTAAATACAGAAGGTGAAAAACCAGCCCTGACCAAAACCAGAAACACCTTGCCCATATTCAGTTAAAAAAAGGCGAGCAAAAAGTATCAAACAATTGTCTGCATATTTCCTTCGACAGGACAGGATGAGGCTCTGCACTCCATCAGTGCATCTGTCCTTCCAGTGGGATTCCCACCAGGCCAGCCAGGAGCATGAACTGACTGCTCTAAACCATATTATAAACTCTATAAGCATAAAACCCTTTCCAAATGTTTAGGTTTTGATTACTGCTCCTGTGACGTACGGCTTTTAGCAAGCAAAGCATTTTCCTTTCCCAACTGCCTCACTCTCTTTGCAGGGCACATTATATTTTCACTTTGGCTTATTCTACCTCCTCGCTTTGAAACCCTGCATTACTTGAGAGAGTGGCTGACATCCCCATTCATGATAGTGCACAAAATGAAGCTTAATGAATCCCCAAAGCAATGTACTTCACGTGCTAAAATCAATGTACATTGCCTGCTACAGTATCTCCCTGTGAAATGGAGGCATTTGCTCAGAAAATTTCTATCTCAACAGGGTCTTTTCTCTTTTTGTAGCGTTTAACTGCCTTTTGTCTGCTCTTGTCTCCCTCCAGTGTTGCTCAGATGGCAATCTTTTATTCCTTGTGCAAACTCATTTGGAAAATGCTGGATGGGCTACAGCTGTGTACTGCTATGTAAGGTCTAATCCATGTCAAGCAGTGCTTTATACACACTGAATAAACACAATGAAGCAATGTTTTAATTGATTATTAAAAAGGCAGGGTTCTGGGCTGAAAGCAGTATTTAAAATCAGATTTAATCAGCTGGTTTTGTACAATTCTGAAAGGTAGTGATGCTGTACACACTGCCACTCGAGCCCTGGGGTTCTCACAGAGGTGAAAGCAACCCAAGGGGACAGGGCCGGGGATGGAGCTGTTTCTGGGTGGTTTGTGCAAACTTCCAAGTCTGTGGCCAAAGACAAACAGGCAGTGGATCAAAATATTAACGAACACAAACCTTATGTGGGGAGGTGTTTTCCCACATAGCTTCCAGGAAAATAAAATACACGTTTTTCCAGAGTCAGTCCAGGTGCTGGGGAACCTTTGCAGCTCAGTCTCAAACAGTAAAATCTGCTCTGGCTTTTATGATGCAGAGAGTCTGGATTTACACTCTCTAGCAGTAAATGCTGACTTCAAACCAACCTGCATTGCATCTGACAAAGGTATCCAAGTTGGATGTGCAGTCTAGAGCCATAAAAAGTCTCTTTGTATGATTTGTTTAAACCAACAACTATTAGACAGTGCAACTAAAATTGTTTTGAACTCAAAATGTCAGGAATAGTAATAATAGTAAAAATTAAAGATAAGTAATTGGTAATCAAAATACTCATGCATCCCATAAAGGTGCCTCTGACCCTCCACAGGACACTACACCTGGGGGACCACTTTAAGGATTATCTGAAAGTCTGGGCAATGATTAGTCCGAAATGACATCTAAAATCTAAATTCTTCTTTATTCCAGTAAAAGTTCTCCACTGACTCTACTTCTTCGTGGCACCTCAAGAATCTATGTGAAAAAAGGCACTGTAAAGCAACTAAGTTTTTCTTCCCTTTTTCCTTCCAACAAAACTACCTCTGTTGTCCTGAAATTCAGGTAGGAAAAAGTGGTAATGCTTATTAGGTGGCAGCATGAAAAATCTTCATTAACTTGAAGTGCATGAATTATCAATCAAATGAGAAATAAGCAGAGAGCAGCTGAAAATGGCAAAGTGCTGTAATTACAAATGATGTCTCGTGCATGACTTTGTCTCAAGAATTGTTACAGGATGCTGTGCAAAAAAACCAACATTTATATCCACAGTCCAGAATAATATGGTCCATTACAATGATGTACTTTGGAGCAGAAATATCATTTTTTATGTTTCACATTGTTTCTGTTCTAGACACTGAATCTCTATTTTGTTTTATTTTTTAAAAAGGATGGATTTGCCTTAGAGAACTGACAGCTTACATGAATATTTTAGTTTTGCTTGCAAGTAACAGGAAAAAAAACATGGCATAAAACTCAAGCCCCAAGTTCCCCAGAATGCCTACTGAGAATAAATTTTATGTTTATTTGTATTTCATTTTCCTTGAACAACTGCCTTTCCCTTGGGTATTTATTAAAAGCATAAAAAGAATGAGCCAAATTCACTTCTCAATAACATCCATTCAGCATTGTTGGAGCTTGCAAAATTGCACTAGACCAGCCAAGGGGAAAATTTCACTCACTGTTTAGTAAATATATATAATTTTTTTTTCTGGTTGAGAAGATATATTGTTTAATCTTTAAATTCTCAGCCTGCCCCTGCTTATCAAAGGAGAAAAAGCAGCTGTTTGGTTATAAATTCGTGACCTTACACAGGAATAATGTGATGGATGTGCTGGGCTGTGGCTAACTCGGGGCAGTCCTACACCAGGCAATTCCCACTGGATGTGCTGAGGATTCCAGCACAGTTCCCATCGACTCCACTACACAGAGCAATAGTTACATTTTCTTCCATGCTATTTGCCTGAAGATTCCCATACATAATCTTATCTGACCTATGTTCTAAACCCCTCAGATTGAGGCAGCGTTAGTAGGGGAATGGTTTAAAGTGAATTTGGCCACTGGGAGGGTCCGTTCTCAGTGCAAGACTGGAGGAGCATTTTTACAGTTCAAGGCAGACACATCCACTTCTGGAGGAGGTGAATCAGGGAAATCCACAAAAACCAATGGAACAGAAGGTGCTGGTTGGGCTGTGACCACAACAGAGCTGGTTCATGATGCAGCCAAGGTGTCCCCACATGTCCCTCCCACCTCCTGCCCACCAGGCTGGGCTGGGGTCACTCTTCACCTGCTGCTGCAGGTGTCTTAAAGCTGACCTGATCCCAATTCCCATTATATAAGATCACCTCTCCCACCATCAGCATGGGTTTTGTACAGTTTGATCTCATCTTTTTTAACCAGAGCTTGCAGGAAAGGTCATTAAGACACAGAAACTGTGACTCCTAAACAGAGTACGTGGCCAAGAGCAGGGGTTAGTGCTTCTTGTCCACTGCTACCCACGAAATTCCAGTTTACTTCAGCTTTGTGAGCAGAAAAATGATGTCTTTAAGATCTAAGCCAATGCTTTCAGGAGCCTTGTGGATTGTCTTTACTGCCAGCATAAGAATCCCCCCAACTCTAGCAGTGAGTAATGTGACCATTGCCCTTGGCAGCACCATTAAACTGGGCAGTGAACTACTTCAAATGGCTGCGAGTGTTAAACATTAGTTCTGCCTTAAGTAGGTTGATTTTAACAGTCAAATGTGCACTGCAGTCTACGTGAACATTAAAAGCACCTTTCAAACTTAATTTTACAGAAATGTTAACGACCAGAACAAACTATTGAAGGCAAAGAAGAAAGGTAATTATTTCAACAGATGAAAGGAAACAGTAAATTAACACTCTTGTTTTAAAAGGGGGCTCGGTAACTTATCTGCTTTAAGGAAATACCATTAACTGGAGGTACCATGGATATTTCACTTAATACGTTTATGGTTTGGGGTTTCTTTTCTCTTCTGACCTTTAAAAATGAGGTCTGAGGCGAAAGGGGAGCCGTAAATCTTTAATTGAAATACAACAAGTTCCAGAAACTGCTTTATCAAAATCATAGCAAGGGAATCAGTTCCTAAATATCAACATTATGCGTCATGTACACACACACCAAAGCCATCAACAGCAACAACCTTTATGGCCACAGAGGCCTCTAAATTCTAAAGGAAGGAGGAAGACAGAACCAAAATGACTCAGAAATATTCCTAACATACCACCAGTGCCTACGTACATGAAAAAAAACCTAGGGACACCTAAACTAATCCTATTATTACATTAAAAAATATCCAGGGAGGAATTTGTCATAGTTTAGAAAATGTTAAGCTGCTTGTTATAAATACAAAACACACCAGTTTTTGTGCATGAGCTGTTATTCAGTGCAATTTTGAAAACTGTTTAAAAACAGTCACTGGCTTGTAAGCAAGACTTTCTTACCATATGTGTTGCAATATGGAAGCAGATTGTGGACATTTCCAAAGGAATTTCATATATATATTTAAAAATGTTTACAGCAAAATTTAGGTGATCATTAGGGTCTTTTTTGTGGACATGCATTTTCCACACAATAAAAAACCATACTGTTTAAAATGTGGGGTTTGAAAATAATTTATTCTGCATAATCAACACAGCTATATATGCTTTTCATTCTGAAACCACTCATTTGCAGACCTCAAATGATGAAATGGTTAATTATCCTTGTGACTTATGCATGTCCACTTTGAAAATACAATCAAATTTAGGGTTTCTTCAGCAAAGCTGCACTGCTGATGAAAGTGGATTTAATCTGGGCTTTTAATTAATATTCTTTCCATGAAGGATATTTTAGTACAGGTATTATATTGTGCTGCACACGTATCAATCTGCAAGTGCTCATGCAGATTTCTAGGGATGCTAAATGCTAAATACACACACATCCATCCAGGGCATACACAACCTAAGAGGTAAGGAAAGAACTGCATACAGAGTTTAGCAATCCTGAAGTAAATTGAGAACCAGAAGGTCAGGAAAAACTGATGATGTAGTCTCAGCAAACACTGGCTTTGACAGGAAAGCCAATTTAAGTAGTTCCCACGCCCCACAGCACAGCTCAGCAGCCCCTTCTGTGAAAATCTTTTGGATGCCTATTTTTAAACTGCATCATATAAAGAGTCTCTTCACTAACACCTCTGGATGATGCAGGATTATTATTTTGGGGAGACATTTTCTTGCTTAAGGTATTTTGATGTGGGAATAGGCACAATCTGGTTCATTCTTACACATTATTTAAATCATGGCAGTTAATGTCATGTCAGATAAAAATAGGAGTGAGAGCTGTTTAAGGCCCTTTATTTTTTGAACAAGTAAAATATCTTATTTTGTGCAATTTAAAGAAGAAATTGAGGAATGTGTGGAAAAGTACCCATGACTTTCTGGCATGAAAGGAGAAGTCTACTCCACAAATTAAGTCTCCCTTTAATAGTCTCTGTTCATTTGAGGGTATTAAAAGGGGTAACTGAAGGAACAGCAGCTGAGGACAACCCTTCAAGAGAGAACTGTAAGTTGGAAAACCTTTAACCTGTGTTATCAGACCCACCCAGACACTGTGAGATCCACTACCCAACCCAAGCTCAGTCTGCCACTCCTGCATCCATCACCCTGTGCTGGATTGATCATTATTTGGTATTGAGATGTGATAAATACCACCACGTTCAAGCCTTCAAACAGCAGCTCCTGAAATGCACGGTGACAGTACTGTTGCTATAAACACATCTACACCAATTATTAGGGTGAGAAGAATTTGTGAGCCAGCAGTCTAAAATCATAAGTTTTAGCTGCACACAGCAAGGTATACACTTATTTAAAAATAAATGTGAAATTCAGTCTTCCACAAAAGCAGCAGTGTCATGAGAAAACTGGGGCTTTAAGTTTTGTAAACGCTGCGTTTTCAATATTAGAGTGTCAGTCTTCATTCACTCTCTGACAAGGTTGTCAATCAAACAGCAATCTAGTTCTGTAAGACTTTAACCAAAGATCAAAGCAATGATACTGCTGAGTTCACATTACCTTCCCAGAGATAACCACTTGAGCACTTTCACAGCACTGCATCGATATTAACTTTGCACCATTCCTTCCAAGCAAATAAAACAGGACAAAGTTTGACAGCCCTGCTGGCTTCTGCTCCCAGCCCTGATCCCAACTGAATCCCAGTGCCATTCCCTCTATCCCTCATAACTCCTCCTGGATATTGAAGGTGAGGATTGCGGGACTTGCGTTCAGTTAAACTTTCATCAATTAAAAGAAAATGAAATGTGCTTTCTGTCTCCTTTGAGGAACACATCAAATGTCTTTTCCTCAATAACAATAGCTGGGCAATAAAAAGATGAGTGAGCAAAATGTGGTATATCATTGTTTTGCCTTTGACTCCAGCCCAATGGCAAATGAAAGGCATCCAAAATCAATTTCCAGAAGCTAATAAATTCAGTATGTGAAAGCAGCGAAAATATAACTTTTGCAGCCTCATCATCAAGCTGATTCGTAAGCAAAGCTGGGCCCAATTCCTGCACCCTATGGCATCCATATTTTCAGCATGCAGGTAATATACTATTTCCACACAGTTTCTATTCCGAGGCTAAAGGGAGAGTTACATCCATATATATCTTCTTTGCACAAACATATGTCCTGGTAATATCATAATAAAAATCTGAATGTGCTGTGCCCAGGAAATCGTGTCGATCCCTATCAGTTATTTCCTCCAGTAACAGCAAAGGGAAGGTGAAGGCAAATGCTGCTCCAAGGGCACAATCCCAGCACAGCTGCTTCCCACAGCTCCACAGGAATTCCAGGACAGGCCTCTTTATGGCAGCACGGGCAGGGGCTGTGGGGGCTTTTATTTGCTTGTTAACTGCAACACTTGCCAGACCATGCCCAGCTAAAGGCAAGATTCCACAGGGAATACTGTGTGACCATAATGACAATTTAAAATACTCCCTGAGCAGGATATGGCTTTGGATCTTACACTGCTGGGGGCTTCCACTCACCCCAAGCAGTTCTTCTATGTGATGGACTATAGATTTTTTTTATCCACACCAACTGCAGAGAGCAATATTACACAAGGTCAATTACACTTACCTAACACACTCAGAAGTCATTAAAAGTGTTAAAATTTTCTTGGTGTGGCACTTACTTAAAAAGAATAAATACAGTAGGAAAAAACCCAAAACATCAAAACAAAAAAGGTTTCTGACCCTGAAGGTTTCTTTGTCAATATATGGATTTGTTTCCTACAGAAAAAAAAAAAGACATAAAGAGAAAAAACCTGAAGGGAGACAGGCAGGCAGGCGAGCTGGGTGCTGGAGAGAGCTTGAATTGGCAGTGGAAAATATGGCTGGGGAGTGTAGCTGAAGAATGATGGTGTATGTGGACTGAGGACATGTGCGAGGTTTGGAAAACAGCAGGTGGAGGAAACTGTGGAACAGAATTATATTTAAAGGGGAGAAGTTAGAACTAGGTGAGAACAGTTAAGGAATCACACTCGGAGTGTAAAATACTGCTTTGTCACTTAGTTCATACTGTGAACATGTCCAGGTTTTTGCTTCCAAGTCACCAGCAATGGGAAATGCTGTACTTTCTTAATTTCTCACCAGGGCACCATTCTCCTCAGATGCTGGCAGCTTTTGGGAGCCTAGACTGTTATTATGGGACCTGGGACAACTATTTCCTCACACTGCAAGAAACACTCTGCTGATTTTTTTTTTTGTTAGAAATATCAGATCATGTTTCCTCGCTCTTTACTCCAGGATTTTAGTGAGCAGTTGGAAATGAGTGACTATGAAACCCAACTCAAATCTGAGTAACACTGTAAAACCTTCATTCTTTCATGTTTGTTATATCTACTTTACCTGTTCACCTCTCATGTTTACAAGCAAGAAATAATGATTTTTTAGTCTCAAACACTGTTTCTCCAGCTGAGGAGTCTAAGCCATGCCCACCCTCCACAAATCCAGCTTTCCAAAACACATCCATTAAAAAACCAGAAAGTCTGAGAGATTATGTTGCTGATATTTCTGCAGCAGTGAATAAGCACAAGAGTATCTTTCCAATCTCCTCTGCAGACAGAGCAGGTTAGGAAGCGTGAATGCAAATGTGAAACCACCTTTAAAACAGCAGCTCTTCTGTGGATGTGTAAGGGGTCACCTGGATGCTGTGCCAGAGCCTGCCCTGCTTTACCCCCGGGGCTGTGCTCCCCCAGGGCTGGGCCGGAGGCAGCAGAACGCTGATGCGGGCACGGGGCACTCGGGCACATTTGTCTTTATGTGAAACACAAGTTAAAAGCTGTGAACACAAAGCATCACCCTGCAGAGCAGCTCTGCAAGAAGCTGGTCCTGTCCACCTCCCCTCTCCCATCTCTGTGACCCCACAGGCCAGGACACGGGGTCCTGGGTGTGGTGGGGTGACCCTGCCCCGGGGGGACTCCGACACAGCTCACGTGCAGAGCCCATCTCTGTGATTTGATGCATCACGAACCACAGCACCACTGCAAAGGCCCTGCCTTAGATGGTAACGTGGTTAAAGAGCTCTACACTGTGAGTACCTGTTCATAAAACATCTTTCAACTGCTTCTGAGCACCCTGATCTGAACCAACTGCAGGGAGAAATATCACAGAATATCGATGACACTTAACATGCTCACATGTCATTAACAGTGTTAAGATCTCCTTGGGGTGTGGTACTTATTTAAAAAGCATAAATAAATTTTAAAAACCCCACCAAAACCAAACAGAGTTTTGTATAGCACCAGTTTCAAACAGGACCTGTGAGGTGCCATCCCTTCCCAGACCACCTCTCAGCCTCCACTCAGCACAGAGTGATTTCACACAGCTCGAAGCATGAATTACCCACTCTCGGTCCTTCCTGCCCAGAGGATTTAAGACTAATTTTCAAAATCAAAGTTTAAAAAGCTGAACTTTTCTGCATTTCCTTTTATCTTTGATAATGCCACCCAAAAATAGTTTCTCCTCAATTCTGACAGTTTCTTCTGTAAAGACGAAAGGCACATTTATAAAAGCATCTAAAAACCAGAATATACTTAAATATAAAAATGCCTAACTGTATCCATAACTAAGTCTTCATTTAGTTAAAAAGTTTTGATATTATCTCTTATTATTTATTCTTCAAAGGAGAATAGTAATTAGAAAAGTTCTGCAAATTTGCACTAATGAAGCAGAAAAATCTACTATGAAGTAATGAATTTTATTAATCACCATGCAAGCAAATAAGTAAAAAATGTTAAAAATTTAAGTACACCTAGATCTTTTTTATGATTTTTATAGGAGTTTATGTTAAATTACTTACAGGTTATTTCAGAGAATCCCAGAATGGTTTGGGCTGGAAGGGACCTTAAGGAACATCTTGTTCCAACCCCTGCTACAGGCAGGGACACCTTCCACTAGACCAGGCTGCTCATTTCTAAGTCTTTGTAACAACCTGAGCTGGGAAGTGTAATTTTGCCACAAATTTGAACTATTATCAAGGAATTTATACTCCCTGAACACTGGAAAAGAGAGGACACTTAAATATGCAGCAAAATTACATTGCTGGATCTGAGCAGAAACGTGAAGAGTGCTGGGATTCACAGAGAAAGGAAACCCCAAATCCCTTTTTTGTTTCCATCTTTCTTCCCTTCCCCACATCCAGCACTGTTCCTTGCTGTCCTCAGGACATCTCTGTAAATCCAGGGGAAAAAAGGATGCCCATAAAAATGCCTTATGCCAGGATGTGTTAGCACCATTACATGAAATAATTGTTCCTTGGGAGATTCTAGACAGTCAATTAACCCCCAATTCACGACTCAAGTGGCAGAGCAGACACTCAATGAATAAAGGGTAGGGGTTCAATTCTCAATTAGGATGAAGTTTTTTGCTTAATAGTTTAATCTTGTGGTCAATTAAATCCGTGAGCGTTGTACTAATTATTATATGAATTCTTGGCAACTTCTAATTTAAAGGTTAGTTATGGTGTACCACAACTGGACCACAGTCCAGGGCTTAAATTTTTCAAAAAACCTATTCTACCCTAGGGGCAAAAATCCCCTCTTCTGAAAAAAGACAAGGAAATGTCTTTACATTGTGCTTTCCTAATCTGGGATACTTTAAATGTCTCCTGGATTTTATACCAGAGGTAAGACTGTATTATGTCACAGATCATTAGAACCCTGCTTACTGCTGCACCACATATTCAAATCACCAATTATAATAAACAGGGTTTCTAAGCAGACTTTTAGCCATTAATCTCATCTCCAATTGCTGAGCTTTATTCCTATATTGTTGGGCACAGCAGCTTGGAATAGGAGCTTACTTTTCCATCTGTTAGACATATAGAGACTATCAGTTTGTGAAGTACTTTCTTGGTACTCTTTTTGTTAGAATAAAGTCCTGGATTTCCTCGGGGAAGCAAGGGACATATGCTGGTGCTCTATGGTTTCTGAGTTACTGCAGAGATGAATTCCTCTTGGCCAGCTTTCTGTTGAATAGGTGCTGGAATCATATAAAACAGCAACTTGTGAAAAAAACACAGTAAAATGGTGAGTTCCCTGGCCAAATCAGTGATCTTTTTTCAACTAATTATTTTTCTTGCTCAAAATGAAGACAGTTTGTCTTTGAAAAGACTGTCTATCATTAAAAAAGAAAAGTATGGAAAGTTTTTGAAACAACTATAACAGATGTCATAGCAGTTGAAAGTACAATTAGAAAGCACAACGCCGCAGAAATAAAACTTCAAACAAAAGCGGAAAGAGTTCTTTGTGCACATCAATAATTTAGAATGATTTAAAAACTGTTTTATAGATGCAAGTGGAGCTCTTTCTGTCTATATATAAATCGAATGTGGTCTTTATAGGCAAACAAAAAGACGATACAATCCTTTTAAATTATTTTTAGGATAATTGTTTCCACAACAAACATCATTATTTACCAGTTTTGAAAAGAAGCCAACTGCCAACATTTGAAATGCACAAACCTTGGCACACAACACAGAAAATGGTAATCTCTCCCCTTTTCAAAACCAGTTTAGCATTTATTTTACACATTTGTCAAGTTCTTATCTCAAAGCCCATGCAGTGTTACCTATTTCTATCAGAAATCATTATATTTTATTTCTAATCACCTTCCCATAGTTAATTTGGTAACTCAGGAAGGGAAACCATTATTGCTACCAGATGCTGTTACCTTCCTGCTCACTCACATATTCCTATAAATTGATTCAACAGCCTGGAAAACAAGGTTTAATATGTGTTATTATGCCTTCTGGATTTCTTCTGTTATAATCTCTCTTTCCAGATAAACAGTCTCATTTTAGTGATGCAAACATTCCAAAGCTACGCTACAGACACTTCCCATAGTAATTCCTTCAGGAGAGTACTTCAGGATGCTGCTGGTCCTTTGCCAGCAGGAATTTCTCTGTAGCTTTATGTGCAGACTTCAAGATAAAAAGAAAAATAGGCAGTCTAGTGTATAGAGAGCTAAGATTTTCCTTTTCAGATGAGGAGGAATATTAGGGAATAAACGACGGTCCCTGAGACTGTAAGTTTTCTACAGAGGAAATGGGAACAGATGTAGGTCACGGAAGAGAAACCAATAACTTCCACACTGGAGTATCAGAACATACTTTCACCAAGTCAACCAAGAGACAAAAAGGGAAGCCCCAGCCCAGCCACTCTGCTGCTCCAAACAGCAACAATGACAAGAAAAAAATCGAGCAAAAACTAAAAACTGCAAACTTTGAGACTTCAGTTCTGCCACTACAAGTTATTAACCCCTGTGTCTGTGTAGGTTGGCCCTCTTTGGTGAAAAACCTCACATTAATTCTTCCAATTTAGCAACAACTCTTCCAGAAAGATAACCATACTTTGCAGATACCTGGGACCATTTACCCTCAGTATTTTATGTGACTGATGATATATGAGCTGCTAGCTGTGTAAAATTAAAGCTCCAGCCTGATCCATACGATATTTCATATGGGCCATACAGGAAGTGATTTTTACCAAACACTCATCCTAAAACAGGGTGCTGGTAAGTTATATTGTGTATTAGAGAGAATTCTTACATGGAATCAGACTCTAATCTAGAAGTACCTGACATTTTCTGCTGAGTTTTCCACATGTGTGTATGGAGAGAAATTAATAATGAACATTCTTGAAACAACAGAACTGTCTCTCAGGGACTCATTAATTAGTTTTTGAGTATTGGTAGATTTCTTTTTTTTATTTAATATCAAAAGCTTTTTACAAAGAAATTATATTGTGATATAATCCTTACGATTTTTATTACTACTGCTGGTGATGTTACCAAAATATTATGCTTTCCTTGTAATATATCAGGTAAAATAAAATTCAGTATAAATATAAATCTAATATAAATATAATTCATATAAATATACTGTTTTTATAGAGCAATTTCAAACTCTCCTTTCTGCCTAAATCCCTCCTGCCTCCAGTGCCGAAGGCGATACGACAATAATGTCAAAAGTCAAACAGCAGCTCTGGTGACTCCTCCTTTAATATGTGAATTTCTCCACACTTTTGCCTGGAGGGCACCATCACTACAGTCACTTTCTAGATTTTCAAACTAACAAAAACCAAGACAACAATAACAAATACAGGCCAGTTTCCTAATCAACAGCACCTAAAAAGTCCCCAGAGGTTACAGATGTATGAATAACACGTTATTTTCTGAGCAATGCTGATTTTCTGGCCTCTGTGAGTAGGCACGTGTACACACACATATCCCATTTTCTGCTCCAGCTCAGCCATCTCCCAGAGATGCTCCATCATCCAACATATTCCACATCAAAAAGGCATCTTCCACCACACTATAAGAGGCTCTCCACTGAACTGTCAGTAAAATTTGTACAGCTCTGGCTCCCCTTGCTGACAACACACACCTGAAAAAGCCACGGGATATGTCAGCAAATTCACACAAGCCAAGTGTAACTATCAAAATATCACAGAGCAGCCCCAGTGACGGGTGAAACAGACAGATCCAAAGCGGCACCATGTTTTATAGATTACAGCATCTCGGAATACACCTGGAAGCAGAATTTTATTTATTAAACTGCTTGTTATAGCCTGTCACATTCTGTCAACTAGAAGAAGAATCTGCTTTGGAAACTACTGTCACACTGACTACAAAATAAAAGAAAATAAATCAGTTGGTATTTTGACACCAACATGGAAAGGCCAAGCATGACCAAAGAAGTGTGCAGGGGAATTTTGTATGGGAATAATCCCTCTTTCTAGTTTGTCCTCATTCGCCTCTAATTTCAGAATTCACAGCTGTCTCTCCTTCCATCTTTTTACCAATCCTGCTACAAGAAGGATGTTCACAGCTGGGAATCTTCAGCAGGGACCCACAAGGATCTTCAAGTCCAACTCTTCAGTGAACGGCCCATACAAGGATAAAATCCCCCTTAAAACCTTGGCATTATCAGCAGCAGGCTGTAACAAACTGAGCTAAGCCAGCTGAAATTATATTGATTGATTACAATTGTGGGCTCCTGCTCTTTCAGGCACAATGATGAATTTCCAAAGTACAGCTGATAATATGAAAAACCTGCTGAGAGAACTGTCCATCCCCAGAAACCACTCTGGCTGTAACACACAAATACCACACACAGTCCAAAGCGTTGGAGTGGTGCCTTCTGCCCCAGCAATCAAACACGAAATCTGATTTCCCTGTTCTGCAGGCCCAGTGGCTTCTGAGATCAGCACATGGGTCATTATCAGCTCTGCTAACATGAATTCATGTACCTTTACCAATGGAATTCAACACAATGTCTGAGACAGAATCAAGAACACACATTCTGGTTTCGTGACTATGCATCAAGAATAATCTTTTTCTACTTCCAGTCTGAGGTTAGTTCACTACCTTATGCACAGAATCCTGGACTGGTTAGTGTTAGAACTTCACTAAGGGTTTATCACTTGTTATTATCAGGAACATTCTAATGCAGCACGTACACAAACACCTTGGAGATGAACCTTAATGTGCAGTTTTGTCTCAGCCTTGCTGTCCCCCAGAAGCCCCTGGGCAGCAAGCCCTCCCCAAAAGGGAAGACAGAGCCCTTAACTGCCATCTTCATGTGACTGTGACACAGGAGACAGACACACTCCACAGAGCCATCTTACATATTCAAGATCAAATTAGTAAAAAAGTTCCCGAGTACATAAAAACTGCTACACAAAATACCATCCACCAGTGCTGGCTTTGCTCTTCCGACAGCAGGAGCACACTCTGCTGTCACAATCATGAGCTCTGTACTTCACTGATCTGGAACATCCAGCTGTGGGCAGCAGGACAAACTCTGGCTCACTGGTAGGAACCCTCAGGAAAGAACTGTGTTTTATGAAGCACAGCTTCTGTGAATTTCTTCAAGGTCTTCCTCAGTCACAAATCTTGCAAAACTTCCAAAGTCACCAATTAGCAATTTTTATGACTAATTTGAATTTTTATTTGTATTTTTATCCCTTTGTTCCTCTTTGTGTGCAGTTACACACTTGGGCACCCAAATGCAGGAGCACAGTGCCCCTGAGCACGTTTGGTGCTCAGGCAGGGCAGGCTGAGCCCCTGTTGGTGCATTCCCTGAGGTCCCAAAGATGTCTGTAACATGACAAAAACATTCAGCAACCTCTCAGGACACAGATTTTCCACATCTCACTGCTCATAATGAGGACTGAAGGCAAACTTATTAAATAACTCACAGACATTAAGAATGTCACCAGCTGCAGGTCTCAGGTTAATGACTTTGCACCAGAGGTAGCACCAAGCAGAGAATCCAGCGGGTCAGTTTCGAGACCAGTGCTAAGGAAAAGATTCCTGGGCCTAACCCAAAAGCTCTCTTAGGTCACTGGGTGCCAATCAACAATTTTTCTCCTCTTCTTACGCTTTTCAAACCTGATACAGCTCAGATGAACCTATGCAAAACAATTCACAGTATTGGAGGAAAAGTGGGAATGTCTCTGAAGAGACAACTAACTGTGAAGAGCAGTTAACCTGATTTCCCTCTTATATGCCCATTTTATTGCACAGACTGACATGAATACCTACTAAAAATTTGTTTCAAAGCTTTTCCAGTAAAGAAAATTTCATTATTTCACCATGTTTATACAGACTCCTAATTTGTAGTGTTTACACAGCAATAATTAAAGTCACTGAAATCTAATAAATAAAACATATTAATAAATTATATATCAATGTAAGAAACTGCCTTAGCCCATCTGCCAAGGTGACTATTGAAGTAGGTATTTTACTCATCAGAAAAAGAGCATTCTTAAAAATAATTCTGCAAATAAAGCTCTAATATAAACTCAATGTAAAAAGTGTGACCCTGGAGTACTTCACTAGTATCTCTTGCATAACTGCCCTTACATTTATACATCTTTCAGCAATGGTTAAGCACACAATCATAACATGAGTACAGAAACTTCAAAATTTAAAGCCTTACCTTCATTGCTTATTTACATTTTGTGAATCTAAGTGTTAATAGAATTTGCCTTGGTTTTATGGGTTTGGGTTTTTTGGGATTGACTGACAGACGATCACATCTACTATTAGGCCACCTTTTAAACAGTTGACAGTTCACTTGTAGGTTAAATTTACCAACAAAAAAACACTTGTGGAAAATGCCTTTACCCAGAATAGAGCGCTGTGCTTCTTATCTTTCAGTATTCTTCAAGGATAGAAAATGTAAAAATATCTCTGACTTATCCAGTGAACATTTGCACTGCGCAAGTCACTAAAGGTTTTGGGAACAAGAAACCCTTAAACTCATGTACTATTGCACCCACTGCTGATGAAACAACCCTGGGGTCTGTGACAGACACACTTAGAACCAGAATGAACACAATTTCACTCCTAATTTGGGGAGTTCTTCATGTATTCATGAACACATGCGTGAAGAAAATAATTTTTTCCTCCCTGCTATCTTTAACATACCAGTATTGATACGTCAAACTGATGCCATGATGATTTTTTGCCTTTTCTTTTATATACCTTTTATATAGCCTTTTATAAAGCTTTTATGTATCCTCAGTGCTCTTAGCATGCATACTTGTAATTCCTTAAATCCGATACCTGAGCATAGTCCTTGTATTCTGTTAAGCCAGGAGACCAAACATCCTGGAGGCCTCGCTCCTGGAGGCCGGAAAGCCCCACGCCATCCTGGGAAACCAAGGTCCTCTCCAGAACACATCCTGTACACTGAGATAGGCCCATCCAGGGGGGAATTCCTCGGGATGGGGGAATATCACAATAATCATTCAAGCCTCTCTCACTGGGGAATCTTTGATAGAGATGCTAATTTGCAAGGTCTATAAATTGCATACACGATCCACTGTCTGGGTGCATTTCGGCGCATTCCACCTTGGAGAAGTGGTGCACCCTAAGGATCCTTAAATAAATACCGAGGTAAAAACCCCTTTTTCTCTTAACCGTGTCTAGCTCTCAATTTTAAGACCAGGAAAAGACAACAAAACAAGCAGCACGGAGAGCATGTGAGGTGGTGGCACCTCTTGCACACTTTGCACAGACACCGTGTGGTTCAGCTTCGTGCTCCTTGGTCTCCTTCTCATTCCTTCCCTCTCCATCTGGATGCTTTCAGATTAATTGTTGGGAAAGTCCCCTCTCTGGAGCACAGCCCCCCCCAGCCTGTTGCTGTTTCAGGTGTTCTGCACCTGCTCGTCCTCCTCCCCTCACATCGTGAGTAGCCCAGTCCTTTGGCAGTGATTAATTTGAACAGCATAAACCCTCTTTTCCGCTAATGAAATACAATAAATAAATATGGTTCTTCTTTCATTACCACGGTCTCTGGCCATCTGAAAATATTTCACTCAGCGGACAGAAATGATGCAAAATTCCCCTTTCCTTGAAGCAATAAAGGGAAAGGTGTTCTTTAATAAACTGAGAAGGGATAGCTGCCAGATGCAGAGTTTGGAGACTACCGTGCGCTGGGCCATGGCACACAGCCCCCGAGCCTGCATTTGGGCTCTGGAGAGGCAGGATGGGCTAAGGGAGGGAGCAGTGCCCCCAAGCAGATCTGGAAGTGCACAGCAAGCCCCCTTCTGAGCAAAAATAATCTTTATTTCTACTCACAGACTGCCTGAACAGTCGGTAAGTCTGAAAATATGGGGCATTAATGGCATTTTCCTACAATACTTTCCTCTGGTTTGCTTTGGGTGGAGCACAGCACCCCAAACCCCATGTGAACATGCTATCCACGTCTGCATAAAAACCAGCAGCCTGAGCTGGGGGAGAAACTTCCTAAAAGACCAGTCTTTGGCCAAACTCTTGCCACTGAAGACACCCTGTACATCCCCACCGATTTCACTGTGGCAAGAGTTGGGCCAGTGCCTTTTATTGCTCCGGCCTATGTGAGGAGTTTGAAATATTTCTTGTCATGCAGTCAAACAGAATAATTGTACCAGCATCTAAATCCGGCTGGAAGGCACAGCCAAATTCTTTTCTGACTCATTTCACTTTCCTAATGCCAGAATTCATATGGAGGTTTCTGTAAAACCTATACAGGGCTGTGTCAAACACAATCCTATCCCACACAATAGAGATTTTTTCCAGGATATGTATTGAAGCGGATGAATTTAAAATGTAGTTTCTGTGAGTAATTGTGCAGGTAAAATGTGGGGCTGTGTTCTAGGGGGGATTTTGTAACTGTTTCCTTGCACTAGTGATTTCAAAATAAAGTGCAGATTACTCTTGATATGGTTTTCACTCAGAAATAGATGCACTGGCAAAATGCTGGTGTAACATGATAGAAAAAGGCATTTGACAAAAATATAGTACTGTATGTAATCTATGCAGCAAAAATAATTTCAGATATATATATAAAAAGACCCCAAACCCTGCAGACTTCCAAAGATGTTTGACTCTGTTGTCCTCTAATGTTAAATTTGACCATACTTCCCATAAAAGGATGATGAAAGGATGCAGAGTAATTGAGATTTAATGGCATTTCTCCTTCAGAAAGCTTAAAGGTATGGCCTGTAACTGGGCTCTAACCCCTCTGCGCTGACACAGCCACCAATCCTGGAAATTCTGCCCCACCAACACACGCAAACAGATCAGAGCAATGGCAACAACCTCATATTAAATGTCTTTTAAAGAAGCACTGTTGTGAAGCCATGTTCTCCTCAGCCCTAATTACCTTGAAATCACTTTGATGAGAACAAAGTGGCACATTTTTGTCTGTTGCTGAGATCACTTAAAATGGGGCATGGAAAACAAAAACTGTGTATCCTGAGGGGTACTTTGTCTATAATCATTACAGTAACTTTTATCTTTTTTTTTATGCTAAGGTTTCACATAAGTAGTACTCCTGATAAATTTTAGTTCCTTAATTTTCAATTGTTGCTACCTTAATTCTTACAGAGAACTCGGCTTTGTGAAGTTATGTCAAGGTGTGTAACACAAAAACACGTTCAATATACGCCTTCAATAATTTCTTTGTTGTTTGAAAACTTCCAACTTACAGCAAAGCTGGCATTTTATGGCCTGCAGAGCTATAAATCATTTTTAAAATCATGATGATATTACTCAAAACAGATGTGAAAACATATGTTTGCCACGGTTGTATAAACCGCTTACTTGTCATACTTAATAAATGTTGATACTTTTATTTTAACTACATTCCTTCTTAATAACTTTGAAAATCTTTTCCATGGTGGATATATTTTGCCTTGGTAGAAGCAATGGCAGGTTTCGAAAAACAAAGCTTGCTCTGTATACAAATGACATGGATGTTTTTTGCAGGGCAGGGCAGCACAGATCACACTCTTCACACTGTCCACACCCGACTCTGAAACATTCAACATCACTGAGGTGCTCCAGAGCCCAAAATAATTATACAGAAGAAAACAATAACAGTATTAGGAACAAAGAATGTAAACAGGACTGAGACAAATCATTGAGGACTAACCCCAGTGGTTCCTACAGAAACTGCAGTATAGGTCTGACCCACTGACAGATGCAAAATCAGCTTGGAATGGCTGGATAAACAAGGTCAGTGCCTTTACAATTTCTGTATTAGTCCTACTGTAATGTCACCAAAAGGTTCCAGTTCTGGAGCCATGGAATGACTTGAAAAATCCCATCTGTACATGACAAAAAAAAAAAATTTCTCATTTTCGTATTTCCAGAGAAAAACTTGACCTCTGCAGACCAAGCAGAAAAGCAGAAACTTTGTTCTGTCTCTAAAATGGTATTTTAAAATGTCTCACGATTTTGAAGCACTTCATTTCTGATGCAGGTGGATCTCTGAACACTAAATTAATTCTAAAAACATCCCCTAAGTGCATGCAGAACTAACACATGTATAAAGACGTATTTCCCAGTACTTAATCAATTAAAGAAATTATGCAAAAATGTAGACTAGGAAATGAATAAACCTACCCAACTTTAATCTTAAGGAGAATTATGGCACACAAACCGTTAGCATCAGATCTTTGTGATTTCATCCATGTTAAGAGGAAAGATCACAGGAGTCAGGAACTGGGTTCACAGGTGGTGGAGGTTCAATTATTTTCGTTTTGGGGATTTCCGAATTATTTTTTCAGATTCTTAAGCTGTATCTTCCTTCATCCATCCTGAGTGACAGAACTGCTACTACCAAGAAGTACATCATTTGCATCTTTGAACCCCACAGGATACTGAATTGTTTCACTGAAAAATGACTGAACATGTGGCAAGAAACCATGCACAGTTCAACAGAATTAAAATCAACTACACTTTCAGACTGAGATTAAATACTCACTATGCAATTACTACGGAAATGGAATTTTTAAATCTTAGGAGTGAAGGTATGGCTGATAACTTTGCTGGTCTGTAAATGTCAACAGGAGACAAGAGGGAAGGATTTAAGCAGGATGATCCAGACAGAAAATTATCTCAGAATGGCACAGAAGGGCTCTTTTGGGGTTTATGAAGAAAGTGCTTAAATGCCCAGAAAAACCAGTGAATAGAAAACAGCTTCTATCTTCCAGGAGAGTAGAGTACGAAAATACAAAATATAAGGAGGAAGTTTCAGGCTCTTCCTGCCCATGACTGGATCAGTCACAGACCTCTAAGGAATAGAGCCGATCATACAAAATCATGACACTGCTCAAGTAATTCTATGTGACTCTGGAACCACAGGGCATGGAAGGCCTCCAAACTCTCTTCTGAGTAGCCCATAAAATTGTCTATACCTGCCTTTTAGTATTCTTTGAAAATACATGAAAATCACCTCAACCAAAACATAAATCAGTTTGTGCTTTCACTTATGATGATACACATGAATATTTTCAGCAGACTTAGAAGTACATTTAGCTCGTGTTGTCTCTTCCTTCTGTTTCTTTTCCTTCACATCTTTTTCACTCTAAAACCTCACTATCCCCCTCAGTATCTCTTTGCAGTATTTTCCCAGAATAAATCCCTAAGTATCCACTTCTGCAGCACCCAAGAACCAGGGCATGGAGAACCTGGCAGAGGGAGCACTTCCCTGCCCACAGGAGAATCCTCCAAGGCCAAACATCACCTCTTCCCTTGCTGCCCCTCACTGGTGAGACAATATAAAATTATATTGCTCACCCAGAGCATCAGAGACTCTGCACACACATCCCTGAAGGCAAACACACAATGCCACGTGACTGATCAAATATTTGCTCAGAACTTCATAAATAATTGAGGCAAAAGACCTGCAAAATACTACCCTCATGCTATATAAACAAAGAGAAGCAAAGTTCTGATTGCTTACACTTCCACGTGAGTTCACTGGATACATTATTCATTGCAATTAGGCACTTAGTTCTCTTAAATTAATAATATAATGTCACTGCATATGCAGAATACGAGAAAAAGGAATAAAGCACATAATAAGTGGAACTAAATGCTGGAGATGGAAAACAGTCTGTGATTTTACCTTTCTCCTTTTGTATTTTTTTTAGGCTGGTCCCAGTTTCTTGGTCAATGAGTTCTCCTTCCCTGCTGTTGGTCAGCATAGCTAGAACAATCAGAGGGCACAGTTATATAACACTGTCAGTAAAAAAATGTTAAGAGAAAAGGAAATATTAAATTATATTTCCTCTTGGTCGGTATTCTGGTATTTTAACTCTTAGAGCCAAGTAAAATATGCAGTAAAAGCTAATCTGCTCAAGTTTATTAGACAACGACACCAAGATAGAACACGAATTACTACTGAGGTGAATGTGATTTCTTATGAAATGTTCAAATTAATGAATTAATGGAAAAAATACTTCACAAAAACCATTTTGGGGAAAAATACATTTAAGGATTTAAGTAATAGTAATTATCTATAAAGCAGTAAGCTTAATAAAAACCACAGACTGACAGATCATAGCCCAAATTGATTGGTGACAGCTAACTCCCCCCCACGTTTTAGTGCTGAAGGGAATTCTTTACTTAACACCTGCAAGCTCAGCGAGAGCTGTGCAGTTTATGACTTCAGGATGCCTCTTTTCTTTGTTCTTACTTGATTAAAACATTTCCTTCTCTGGAATCAACAAATTACAGACTTTACAGTTATTCCAGGGAGGACACTTGTTACAAACTTCATCACCATATTTTAGGGAAAGCATTTTTTTTTCCATTGCAAAAGTAAAAACATTGTATTTCTATCAAGAAAAAATATTTATCCTTATCTTTACAATAGTAAGCACGAGACCTCTACACAGAGACAGCAACAGTCCCTTTTCACTGCTGCTACAGGAAGTTAAATTTCTTGTCCTGTGTATTTCCAGCCCTATCTTACACAGGAAAAAGATGAGGGAATCTACTCCACAGTCTCTGCCTTGTGTGTGTGCGCACAGATTTAGGCAAAGAATTCAGGTTCTATCCACTGTGCTGGGCAGTATCATGGTGCTGCTGCAAGGACCAGGGTCAGAACTACAAAATCCCAGGAAGCAGCTGAGTAGGTTGTGGATGGGAGGGAATTCTCCAGTGACTCACACGGAGTGCGTGGCTTCTGTGGTTTAAATCTGGCTCAGCAATGCCTGCACGGGCTCCAGGCCATAAGGAGACAGCAGTGTTGACACACACTGACGCGAAGAGATGTTAATTGACTTGTCCTAGATCCCTCTTGGAAGCACCACGAATAGGACCTAAACTTCCTCTAGACAGAATTAGCATTTTAATCGATAGTGCACAGGCTGTGAAAGCTGTGCTGGAGAGACCAAAAAAGCCAGAAAGGCCTCAGCCTTGGGGTGATGAAGGAATGTGTGGGCACAAGGAGTTTTTGGAACAAAAAAGTCATCATATAATCTGTGACTTCCCTCACACACATATGAAGAAAAAGATACCCTGCTCTTTTTCAACTGCAGGTGCCTTGAGCAGAGCAGCACTTCCCCACCCCAGCACGCCAGAGGAGCTGGTTGCACCAGGGAAGGGTACAAGGGTGATCCCTCTGTGCAGGGGACTGGCACAGGGTCCGAGGGGCTGGGCTTTGCTGAGTGACGAACTTAACTAAAAACCCATAGGGGTGAACTTTCTGGGTATTTCATAGCAAGTGAGCGCTTCCCTGCGAGTTTCCCAGCAAATAAATATCGGCCTCAGCAAACCTCCCGAGAGGCTGAGGCGGGGGAGCGAGGCCGCGGGCACTGACCGATCCTGTCGGGGGTGTTGTCCAGCTGGGACGGGGAGCTGGACACGCTGCTGCTGGGGTGTGAGGACGCGTGGCTGCCGGGCCGCTGGCTGTCCTCCAGGGACGGCGCCGGGGAAGGGCTGTCCTGGATCCTCTCCTGCAGACAGAAGCAAAGCAAGGGCTGTGACGTTTCATTCACGGGCTTCATGCAGTTCAAACGAGAAAAATGAGCTTGGGTTAGAAGTAATGATAACAAATGGCCTTCCTGAGGTAAATAGAGAATAAAACTCACGTCTTAAGAGCAGTATTGTCATCTACAGCCAAAACCAATACAGGCTTCTACAAGCAACGTGTCTCAGCTTAGCTTATCATTTGCCACCTTTTTCTTGTTGGCAACTTTTTATGTTCTAAGTTTTTCACACATAGGAACGTATAGAATATTCTTTCATGTTGCTTTTACAAACTACTTTTAGTCTACAGGTAGAAATATTGCCATATGTTAGTCACATTTCAAATAAACAATCCAGAGTTGGACTGAACTGTCACTAAATGCAGTCCAATTTGTAATTAGAATCTGTACTTGTAAATTTGTAACTAGAAGCTGTACCTGAATAAACTACATTAGTATCTTCTCAGGGTAGCACCTCAACAAATGACAAAAGCTGTGCCACTGGTAAGAACTTCCTTCTTACATGCAAAGCACCACTGGCTAACCACAACAAGAGCCTGCTTGCAAGTTTTTATGTTAATGTTTGCACATGAAACTTTCGTATTAACCTCTAATTTAAATATATACAGTACCTGAGGTAAGGAGGAAATAAAAAAAAAGGGTAAGAAATAAAAAAAAAAAGAAGGCAAAATGAAATTCTGCATTTCTGTGTATTTATACTTGCAAATTGCCTGAAGATGCCATGGAATTTTCATCAGTAAAAACCTTTAGGAACGGGTCAGACAAGCAAGGAGTAAGTAATAATTCATCCTCTCTTAAGACAAGAGGTTTTGAGACCACTTGAGATCCTTCCAACCGAGTGTTTCCACACAAATACTTTTAATTAAAAATTCCAGTACCCTTCATTCTTGTTCCCAGAACCAACAGAAAATGAGAATCTTCTGAAAGGGAAAATCAGGGCCTAAGATACTTCAGATGTTCTTCTCTTAAAATGCCTTCTATGTTTTAAAACCTCTGTTAAAGTCCTTGAAGGTGCAGTTCCAAGGGAGAGACACTAATGAGGAGAAATGGTTGAATTTACAGCACTCTAGAAACTGAACCTTTGGAGCTGCCCTCATCCCTGGCAATCAGCTGCTTCCTGTGGAAACCCAGAACTGAAATATTACTGTCTTTTTTCTTAAAAAAGGGATTGTCTTGCATCCACCTCACTAAAAATCACAATTACAGTTCATCTGGGAAAGTTGTCTCAAAGGAACTTTGCAATCTTTCCTCCTTTCTAACCTATTCTAAAGATGTTTCATTAGGAATATACAATCTGGTTGCTTGGTAGCAATTTACTGTGTGCTCTGGAAAATAAACTCAGTAGCATCTGAACTTTTTATGCAATTTTCTAGGTGGAAGCCTGAATCAATAATGTAGCTTTGGGAAGAGCATGATGGTTCCTAGAAGTTTTTCCATTATAAATATCTGATATAAAAGCTGCTGTTTGGATGTATCAGGGCAATTCATTAATTGCACTGCCAGCAAGATCAACAAGAATATTTTCTTACCCATTAAAACCATCCCTCTAAGCCACACTCATCTTTGTATTTACAGACACTTCTGAGAATTATGCAGAGGGACCATGAGATTGGATCCTCCTCAGAGCATGGGATGGCATTTCCCTATTCCAACCACACCAGCTGAGAACGTGGTGCTGGATGTGGTTTTAATAGGATTGTTATTGTATATTAAATAACAACCCAGCCTCAAAACCATGTAGCAGATGTGTATCTATTACATAGCTGTTAATCCTCAATGGATCAGTTTCACTAATTATCTGTTATTTAATGAACATACAGTAACTAACAGATCTTAAAGGGAGACTTTAATGCTAATATTTAACAGATATGAGTCTTTTACATTGAGTCACAAGTTTTTATAATTTTGAAAACTGAAAGGTTTTACACAAATTAATTTTCAAACTCTGTGGGAACAAAAAAGTCCCCATCACTGATCTTAAAGTCTCCTCTGTTTTCTTCCTTTTGGCCTCCAAAAGAGAGGGTTTAGAGGCTGCTAAGATGAATAGAAGAGTAAAAGGGAGTTGAGACTTTGTGGATGTGCTGCTTACTGAGTTGCTTTTAAAAGTCACATTTTTACCCCAAGAAGTACTGTCCTAAATGACAATGAATCATACACATGCAATCCTGAGTGAATAAATCCTGTGTGGTTTTTACCTTTGTGCAAGTAATAGCTTCCAAACAGGTTCCTGCTAACAGGTTACAACTCTGACTGCGATTTCATTTGCCTGGATTTCAGTTTTAACAGTCCTCTTTGGCACTATTTCCTCTCTTTTTACCGCAAAGAGCACTCAATTTACAATTAAGATATCGTTTTGAAATGATTAATTTTACAGAAGAGTGCATAGTTTAAGTAAATTTCATTGTCTACTGCAACCATGAAAATGAATAGCCAAGGAGAGGACATGCCAACTGTTCTGCAAAAAAACCCTATGAACAAATATGACTAGGAATTAACACTTAGATATCACACAAACAGCCATATATGTCATCTTAAATGGGAGTTATTTGAGTAATTCAAAAGCTGATGATTTGGAAAAGCAAAGTATTCCAGCTCCTTCTGGTAACTGCATTTCCCATTGTCTCTCACTATGAAATAATCTCTGCTTTGAATAATTTGCCTTCAAACTCAGGGTCTTGGTTAGGAATCTTCAGGCAGAAGTAGAAGTGTCAAATAATAATGTCATTCTTAATCACACAGTGAGTCACTTTCTAAGAGAATTAGTTGATTATGTCATCTAATGTCTTCCCAGTTACACCAATTTACCTGCACAGGGAAGGCAGAGCTTTCCCTATAAGCAACAAAGGAGCTGAAATTCCCTCTGTATCGTATGTGCTCCAAAGGAGGATGGAGTATCATCATGTGAGGCTGCATATGGATCAAGAAATTGTCCATTTCTAAATGTTTGTGTGGAAATGTGCTGAATTTCCCCTACTATCATGAATAATGCTGTGAGCAGACTCTTCTTTTGCTAGTAAACAGATCCATTTTTCAGTCCTGTAATCAGTATGCATCTATTTAGCTACTTAACAGCAATGTGCTCTGGTTCATTAGGTAGCTACTGTTGTGTCTCAGCCTAGTTAAAATTTCACAGCGAGTTAATCTATTTTATTACAAATGAGAACACAAGTGATAATGTCCTCACCATTTTCCAAATACAGGGTTAACAGTATTTGTAACAAATCAATGAGGGCATTTAAATAGGAAAATTGCAAATCTAAAACCTTAACATTTTGGTTTACACATTGATGACTTCATTTTATTAGTCATCTATGTATTTTATAACCTTGTTCCTTTTCATATATTCTATTTTTTTCCCCCTTGAAAATGGCTCTGTTCCCCCTGTACCCTGCAGGGCAGCCTGGTCCCACACTAGGTAACCTCACAGAAATAAAGAAACATCCCTAAATAAAGCAATGTTTTCCCCATTTGTATTTCTTCCTATTCATAAATTTGCAAGATTAATACGCCAGGCTATAATTTAATGAATTATACATAAGGATTCTACAGATTGTGAGAATTTTATGAAAAATGAAAACATTTCTCAAGATTTCACCTATTTATCTACCTACAGTACCTACTTTATCTCATCTTTTTTCCTTCCTTTACAGAGCTGTAACATAAATTCTCAAAAAGGACTTTTCCAGTATTTAATCCTCTTGAAGGGTAATATATTTGTCTCACTAAAGATCAGTGTCCTTCTCTGCCTCAGAAAATGTAGCTACAAAGCTTGACATTGTTAATTTTAGTTCTGATTTAGCTTAATGGCACTGAAGTCATGAACTCACAAAATTTCCAGACAGATCCTTGATTTCAGCTCAATATCCCTCTTCTCTCCCCTGTGAGGGAGTATCCCACACCAGTAATAGGAAACACTACACAGTAGTTACATCCACACAAGTTTTATTTGAAATATATATGAAGAGCTTACCTATTTTTGACATAATCATCTTGACCTTAATTCCTTACCTCTGATTTTTTTATTGTATTGATCTTCATTTTATGTCAAGAGTTTAGAGGAATGATGCTGCTGGATTTTCCTTTTTATTTTTCTTTATTCTTAGTTGTAATGTAGTTGTAATTACTCTTCCAAATGTTAATCTATTAATGAGTTCCTGGAGGATTTAATGGCATTTCACTGCTGACAAGCAAGTTTTGGAAGTCCTTCTGAGTCCTGGATGTTTTATTCAGACATTTATCTTGGTATTTCATATTTAACTGAGGTGCTGCTGCTCTACTCTACAGGATTCTGCAGTGGCTGGAATTCACCTTCTCTAATGAAATGGAAAGGAAGGAAAAATGGAGATTCTACTGGGTTTAGGCCTAGATTAGAGTTTTCAAGTACTGTAAGAAAGATTTCTTGTACTGTAAGAAAGATTGATGTTGGCCATGTTGGAAAAACAGAGTTCATGGGCTCTGGCAAAAAAATCCCAGCATTAAATTGCACACTGGTTCCCTAATGGGATGTTTATTGTGCCACACCTCGACCTCCCAGTGGTTGCAAAATCTCCATTCATAGTTTCAAAATGGACTAGTTATAAAAAAATTCTAGAAACCAGAGTCTGACTCCTCTGGAGGGGTCTGTGAAGCCAGGATGGGCAGGCAGAGTGTGCCTGCAGCCTTCCCCACCTCCAGCCCCAGTTTCCTGCTGAGCTACCTCTGCTCCCCCCTCCCTGGCTGAATCCCATCCTCAGCAAGTGAGAAGAATAGGAAAAGTTAACACAATTCATAATTTCAGTCAGCAAAGACCTGAATTGCTAACACTTCCTTTTTTTAGTTAATACTAAGATGTATTTCTTTCCAATTGACCTTAGCTGATACTGATGCTGTTTGAATTCTAATAACCAGCACATTTTTCATAGTGTTCTAAAGTTTACAGTCCTTAACTGATGGACTACTAAGAAAACCAATACATAATTGGGATTTAGGCTTTTCCAAGGACAAGAATACCCCCAACACAGGAAGCAGGAATTGTGCTACACCTGAACTGATGCCAGCAAGACCTAGGATAGTCACAGCCACTGTTTCTGGCTAGAGAAGAGCAGTTTGGTTTGGATTTTGAGTAATTCCACCCTGAAAATGAGCACACACAAAGACTAGGGGTGACTTGTTGGTCTTCTGAGCTACTTAAGAGTACCTGTGATTGCTGTAGGTACTGGAGATGAAGAAGGTAAACAGCTGGTCTAAAAACCAAGATAGGATCTGTGTGTCTGAAAGCCAGCTGGATCCCATTCATCTTTTGCAGTGTATCGGGAAGTCATTCGCTTAAAATATGTACTTTGCCATTTAAAATGCAACTTTTTCTTTTCACTTTGTACATATAGCTGTTGCAGTTGTAGTCAACCGGCAATTATTTTCTCACAGAATTTAAGAAATCATAAAAACTCCTACATTTACTGAATTTAATACCAGATGTTCACTCACTAATTCCATTACCTCGTGACTACTTCCTATCAATCCATTAATTGCCAGCTGCTCAGCCAAACAGAGCAGTGCAGCTAATCAGATGGTGCTGGGAAACAGCCAAACAAGAGCTGCCTTCTTCCCCATTTCTTAAATTAGCAGTCACTGGGACAGCCATGCAAACCTTCACTCCTGGATTAAGATCTTGACGTTTTACTTTGAATCTGAGAGCACAACGGTGCCTGAAACTGGAAAGGAGCTCACAGTGGAAACCTGGTACTCATGCCCCTCTCCTGAATTGTTTCACCCAGGGCTGCCATGGAAGGGAGGAAAGGCACTCCCAGGACTAATGATGATAATGCTCTACCTCATCTATGTTAGAGCCATATCAGTTATTAAGGACAAATGCAAATGACTAAGCTAATACTAAAAAGATCTGAGCCAGAACTAAGAGCTTAGATGTGCTTGGCCTAACAATTTACCTTTGCAAGCTCTGCAAAAAGAGGTGTTTCTGATTGGATTTTTTTTCCACTTGGAAGTTTAAAGTAAGTATTCAATGCTTAAAACCTCTCAACGAGGGTGGTGAGGAGCCAGGCGTTCTTGGCACCGCAGGGAGAGGGACAGCCTCCCTCCAAAGGAGGAGATGAGAAGGGTATTTAATGCCATTTGAAAGGATCTGAACATCTCAGAGTTCAGAGTAATTTCTCTGAATCAGTGAATAAAGAGATACAAACCTGCACACTCACTCCTCCTTTGCCTCAAATACAGCCACAGAAATTAACCTTATAAGAAGCAAACAAACTCCTGTGTCTCACATGTCACTCCTCTAACATATCCCAGTCCCATTCCAGCAATCAGCTGCCTGCTATGGAACAGAACAGAATAAATCTAATGTTGAGAAAAATCACATATATTGTAGAGAAGTTTTATTTTATAAATGTTGCAATATTCTGAAAACAATTCATAATGGATTGAATGCACAGAGAGATATGAAATTACCTATGTTATAAATTCTTTAATGGGAAATGTTTCCATTGTGAGAAGAAGTGTTTCAGAGCATTCTGAGATGGCCACATTTTTCTGGCTGTCAGGTAAATATTATGAATGTGAGCTGCAGAGCACACAGAAAATAGCACCTCTCAGCAATAATTACACAGCCCATCTGTATTCTCTTCAGGGAATTTAAAATCATGTCATATACATCCTTTACAAACACCTTACCAATCCCACAAAATCAGGAGAAAAACAAAACTCAAAGAGAAGGAGACTCAAAAATCTCTACTGCATGTCTAGATCCTACTGCTCAAATGCTTTGCTCTGTTTATCAATTAGTTTCTAAAGTACATTGGGGTGAAATTCTCAAGGAATTCTGGACTACAAATATAAAAATGTTTTAATTCTTTTTTTTAAAGCATTTTAATTTTTTTTCCTGCATTTCCCATTTGCACTCAACAAAAGCGCCATTTATTCCTAGCTGGGACCTCAATGAGAGCAAGAAAGAGTAAGAGAAAAGCAAGAATACAGCAAGCATGAGGGCATGACAACAGAAGAAAAATGGACAGCAGGAAACCAATTTTCAGAACTACTCCTACTCAGGGGAAGCACATCCCTCAGCAGCTCCACAGAAGCTGTTTGCCAAAAGGAAAGGGAGGGAGCACAAGGAGGATGAGACATGAGCAAGAGGAGCAAGTAGAGTGCAAAACACATCAGGGAAGTAAAACGAGAAGCAAGGAAAATTTGGGAGAAAACAAGTCCCAAATCTCTGGCATGAAGTTTTGCCTCACTACTCTCACTACTCTTTGCATATCTAACACAAAAGCAGCAGCTCAAGGCCCCTGGTTTGGCTTTGGTTCCCACAATTTCAAGCTCAGCCTAAGCATGGTATTTCCCACCAGCCTGTTCCCAAGGACATCTGGCAAAGTGGCCTTTCAGCTCCAGACTTGGCTCTTGCGAGCTTGCCTTCAATTTCCTAACCCCAAACCTCTCCCCTGCCCTCTCCCTCCTTTTTGGCTGGAATTGTGTAAACCAGTGTGTTTTTAGTCATGTAAGGTCATATTTGTTACAGGTGCACTGTAAATTAAAATCTTCACATTATGTAGCTGCTGCTCTCTGGAGCTGAGTGTTTCACAGACTCCAGTGAAAAATCCTCTCACTTCTGCGTGAAGGGCTCATTTAAACTTTCCTTCTGAACACCTGAAAATGTTGTCACTGAGTAGATTTTTCTGAGTTTCAGGAACAAAAATTACCGTATGACAGTAAACCGCAGCATTTATTCATAGAATCACAGACTGGTTTGGGTTGGAGGGACCTCAAAGGTCACCTCATCCCACCCCTGCCATGGGCAGGGACATCTTCCACTATCCCAGCGTGCTCCATCCAACCTGGCCTTGAGCATTCACTGCTCTTTCTAGCCCAAACCATGACTCAAGTGTACTTAGCCAAATTCCACCCCAGACTGGTCCTCATTTGACACCCAGGCCATCCCTGGATTGCAGAGCAGGTCTGGCTGAAGAACAGCGCTGGTAAAAAAGAACTAACAGGACAGTGGATGCAAGAGGGAGAAGAGAGAGGGTGATGAAGTCAGTGTTGCTGTCAAATTTTGCTTTTGCCATATGAGACCCTCAATAATAGAGATTCTTCTGAGCCATTTGAGCCAAGTTTCAAACACAGCAAGCTCCTTCAGATGTGCAGTAAATCCCTGCAAGGCTGGATTTATCACGGGGGCCCTGCCAGGACTGCAGCCACAGTGCTGCTGGTGCTGCTATAATCACATCACATCATGTTATAGATGGCTAAGGAGGTTTTGTGAGCCTGGCCATTGTGCCTCCCTAATTTATGGTGTTCCTGTCAGGGGGAAATCAAGTTTCATAGTTATGACATTTCTTTCTGGAGCACTAAATGTTAACTTTGCTGATCATGCATATCTTGGTAGAACAGCTTATTTCTAAATGGCAAACGTGATATAAAAAGCATAATGACTTCATTCAAAACCTTATAAAGCAGCTGATTCTCACACCTATAGAAAACAGGCCAAGTGGTATTTTAGTCATCAGACTATGGAAACAGACGCACACTCAATATATTCAATTCATTTCTCCCATTTTAAGTAAAAACATGATGCTGGGATTGTATTCTATTGAAAACTAACCATGTTTTGTACTTATTAAATGCACTTAAACAATGTCCTATAATAAAAGTATTACTGACAGCAGGAGCAGCAATGCTTTTCTTTTACATGTTTCATTTTGTACAAGAATTTCATGTTAACTGGTCCTCATTCTGTGCTGGGTGATTGTACATAAGGGAAGGAAAGGACAAAAGGAGCCTCACACCGTAATAAAATTCATCTACAGTTGCAGCACTCAGAACAAACTAGAGAAAGACGCAGCACCACTTGACAGGTGAGAGTTACACAGCAGAGGATGCACACTCTGCCTCTGTCATGCTGGCTACTGGTGCATTTTCCTCTGCAACATGAGAGGAAATAATTCCCACCAGAGTGCTGGCGAGACCTCGTGTTGCTGTGGAGATACTGTGTATCCTCTAGTGCAGGTGCTGGGGAAAAAATAGCTGCAAATGAGTAACTCACATCAGCAAGGGCCTGCTAAATCACACCCTGAAACTCAACTGCTGGCAAAAACTGCAGTTTAAATTACAAAGGACTAGCATTATTTACAAATACATATTTAATCTTCATTTTGACATACTGGTAACATTTAGAATACAATCAAAGCTTCTGCAAGTTTACTTGCTGCTACAAATATTCCACTGCAGTTTAAAAAACTAGGGCTTTGTCAAGAGGTCTCTGAACAGGTAAAGAAAAGGTTATGGTTTGAAATTAATGGAACCTCAACTAATTTCTAACAATTTAATGGCTTGCATTAACTAATGGGCAGTTGGACATCAGAAAGAGACGTTTTCCCCACCCAGCCAACAACTGTGCAGGTACATTGCTGATAAAGAGAAGTTTTTACAGACCTTAATCCTGTAGTAGGGATCTTAATGGGAAATGTTGCCTCTGAATTTTCCCAGCCCCGCAGAATCCAAGGGAAAAAAAAAAGTCAACAAAACCAAAGCATTCAGAACAAAATCTGGAAGTGGGCTCTCAGTAAAAAAGAAAAACAACCTGAGGCAATTTTGGAGATGCTCAGGGTCAGAAAGAAAATCAGAAGGAAAACAAACCCCTCCAAAACCACAGCAACAGAGGGATGTAGCATTGTACTGCAGTGATGTGACAAGAGACATTTGCTGTCTTGAGAGGATGTTGCTATCAGAACATACAGGCTTGAACAATAAACACATGCTTGGGTATTATGAGTTTCTTTCCCTGCTTGATTTAGAAACAAAATCTCCTGCAGCACCAACCTGGGACAAAAGGAAGTACAACACAACCCTCACTAATGTATTCTCACAACTGGCCTGTAATGTTGGAAACGCTAACTTGGTCAATGATAAAATAATGAATCACTATAATTAAGATGTTTTACAATAAAGACATGAAAGATTAAGTTCAGTAAATCAGTGAGAGTTGTTAGAATAAAGCAACTCAGATTCCAGAGTGACAGGGATACATGAGTGTAAATGAGCATAAATATTGAAATGAAGACATTTACTTTCCAGAACAGATAGCTCTATAGACTCACATATTTAAACCCAAAGAAAAATGGACTAAACTAATGAACTTTCAAAGCTGACAACATTTCACTTTGTCAACAAGAAACCCACATGTGCATGCAAACACACAAGTCAGACTGCTAACACCTTTAATTTCTGCTCAGCAGAAAGTGGACACACCGTTTTAGAGAATCCCATCACACCAATCCTTCACAGGCACCGATCCTACTCACTTCTATTTTGAAAATTTCTTGTTTTAATGCATTTTTGAGTGTGTGGCAGGACAGCAGCTCTCCACAAAGGCAAGAACCGTTCTGAACAACCTGCTTGGTAGAGACTACGACAAGCCTTTCAAAATACAAACATGTTTTAACCAACCAGAGGGAAGTTCAGGTTTAGCTACCAGAGACTCTACTCACTAAAGTACTTGTGATAATTTTCTCAGGTTCTGGATTTGCACTGCACCACAGTTCCTGTTATGTTCCACAGCCTCACTAAGGTACTTGTGATAATTTTCTCTGCTATTTACCTGCTCTGGATTTGCAGTGCACTAGAATTCCTGTCATGTCCTACAGCATTTTCTCTTAAGTTTGACTTTAAACAACATTTTAGAAGAGTTATTGAGCTTTCACAGATCTACTCTAGCCCACAGTGAGTGTTAATGCCCATTTTTAATTAACTAATTACAGACTTATTGACAGATCAGAGCAGCTGAACTCCTTGGCTCCAGTGGTGGGTGTTGCTCAGTGTTGGGAGCAGCCCAGGTGAGCTGGAGCAGTGTGACCTCACTGCCTCGTCCTCCTCCTCCCTGAGAGAGTCACTGGAAATGCTGTGTAAGCCACGAGGAGCAGCTCTGAGCAGCTGGGAGAGGTGCCTTACCTTGATGACGGAGGCCCCGGCCCTGGAGAGGGGGCTGTGCATCTGCGCCGCCGCTGCCATGTTGGCGATGGTGTTGAGATGGTTCATCTGGTTCATGGCCATGGCCACCGAGGCCGGGGGGAGGCTGACGGGGAGCAGGGGGTGCGGCATCATCATGAAGGGCAGGTCTATCCCTGTGGAGAGCACGGCCACCGCATCACTCGGGCACCCTGCAGGGCCCACAGCCCACAGCAACACCCACCCCATCACTCGGGCACCCTGCAGGGCCCACAGCAACACCCACCCTGTCACCTGGGCACCCTGCAGGGCCCACACCCCACTGCAACACCCACCACTCAAACCCAACAGCAGCACATCCTAACATTTCTTGGGTTCTGTAGGGGATAATTGCCTGTACAGCCCAGGAAAGGCTGGTTTGTGTTGGGGAAAGGAACACACAGCTGGGGAGTGACACAAAATGAATATATGACTGTGCCAGTTCAGTGACCTCCTTAGTAAGAGAAATGAAGGAAAAAAAACCCCACAAAACATGCATATTATTTGCATGTTTCCCAATACATCAGATGAATATTTATTAATAATTTTATCTGATCATAACTCCTACCAAGTCCTCTTCCTATTACCACTTCTCAGCAATGTCACACTAAATTTGTATATGAGGACTACTTCTTGAACTCAGGAGGCTGTGGCTTGGACTACAGACACCACTGAACGATTGTACAGAAGGTCTGTGAACTGCAACACATAATGAGAGGTTAAAATTGTTGCCAGAGGTTTTAATTTTCAAAATGTCACTTTAAATTGTCTTCTGCTACGGATATAAACCAATTTAAGAAGGTATGAAATTTATTTGGACCAACTTGCAGATCTTGACATTGCCAAAAAGGTGGAGTTACTGCTAGGAAGAACTGGATTCTCCTACTTCATTAACATCCATTTCAGCATGTGTATTACTTCTTGTATTTAGTAATGACTGCACTGGAAAGCAAGACCAAGACACCAATTCACTGAAAAAATTGTTCCAGGTTATTGTGCATTCAAGAGTTCTTTAGAGGGACCACCTGAAGATAGCTACTATAGGGCATCCAAAATTAATTTTTCAGAAAAAAAAATAGAACTCATTCTGCCAGACTAAAATGTCTTGCCATTTTTCTAAATGACATTTAGATTAGAAATCCTCATTAAAAAATTCAGGTGCAAGTATTAAACAACACAAACATATAACTAGTCATTACCACATGCCATTGAGATTGTTTATTGTTACAAAGTTTTAAACTTTTGGCTCTACCCTAACTATTTTAAAGGAGAAGGCCAGTTATCATTTTGGTGAATGACAGAACTAGCAATAAAAAATACCATTGAGTGACGTATCTTATGTTATTCCTATAGAATTGACTCCAGTGATATAAAAACACCACGGTGCCCACCAGGAAAGGCAGAATTGCAATATTCCCAGCTCCCACACTATTTCTGTTTAACATGAGCATATCATGATCAACAACTGTGATGTCTAATGACTCACTCTCTCTTTTATATGATGATCCACGCCAATATTAATTATGATAGGCAATAAGCAAGGCCCACCTACATCTCCCTTCACTTCAAACCACACTGACAATCCCCTCCAGTGCCTGCATCCATAAGCCTTTGTTCCCCTGCAGATCTCCCTTAACAGCCCAATAATCTTTCCTCATCCTCTATAGAGTTCCAAAACTCCCAGACACCATCTGGCCACATTGAGTTGTATGTCTACTTAAAGTCCAATTGACATGCAAACTAAATGCAAACTACAAACAGAATTTAACAGCACATCACCAGTTTTAAGACACAATCCGTCAAACATTTCAGAGGACCATGAGGAAAATATATCCTGCACTTGCAAATCATTGGGCATAATGTCTGACATCCAGTAAAGCCTTTAATAGCCCACAGACATTCACCTACTACAAAATCCACTGGAAAATATCCTTAAGAGCAAAGAACACAATATGCCTGTGTGTAACAGAAATCCAGGTATTGAATTATGCAAGAATATAAAATGAAAGGATAAACTACAGAGAATCTGAGCCCTATGACCTGGTGACTTTTAACTACTGACACTTGACCCAAAATGCCCAGGTCCACACCCTCCCACAAAGAAAGCAGACTCATTTTGTAGGAGTCATTTCAACAGCTCTGATTTGCTCAAGTCTGGGGCCTGACAGAGGTAGCAATGAACTGACTACTTCTAAAATTGTGTAAAGAGCCAGAAATGTCATTCATCCACTAAAACGAACACCAAAATCAACTTTCAGAACTTTCAGGATGAAAAGCTTAAACAAGCAACAAGAGTTCATAAATAATGAGCTTTTCATTCTTCATCTATCATCAACCACTGGAATAACTTTACTTCTCACGAATTTTTAAAATGTTAATCCCAAACGTCTTTCTTGGAAAAGTTTTTACTTCCCTTCTTTCCCTCTTTGGGCACAAAGAAGGGGAACTGATGGCATCCCACCTGCTCCCTTCCTAAGGGAAAGAAAAGAGATGTCTTTAAAGGGAGCTGTAAGTTCCAAATCCAACCTGTGTAATTTTATTCCAGTTGTTTTGGATAGCTGGGTTCAGTGCATGACCTTTTTAAACTGGACATTTTGCATTAATTCCTAGCTCTCCTATTTTATTTGGTGGATCAGCATTTTCATCTGGAAGAGAATCTTCTCACATAGCTAAAATTTCAAGCAACTTTATAATTACTGTTCCTTTCATTCCAGGCCATGGAAATGTCAATTAAAGCAGTCTCAAACCCAGTAGTGAGTACTGTTCCAAGAGGGAACAGTCACTTGGACTTGGACTGGTCCCAGAAGGTGGCTTGGACATGAGGCACAAGTGCAGCTGGCAGTGGAAGGACTGACCCTCCTGTCACTCACGTGTCTCCCATCATTCCCCCCCTCCCTGAGGCTGGGAAGGAGGGCAAGCCCAGCCCCCCGCAGGGCTCCGGGCACTGCTTTTTCCCAGCAGGATCCCAGTACGTACTGTTGGTGAGCAGGTGGTTCTGCTGGAGAGGGCTGAGCGGGTGTGCACTCCCAAGGCTCGACTGCCCTGACAGTGTGGGGTGGCCAATGCTGTGCTGGGATCCCGTCGTAATGGGAGACTGGAGCTTGTCTTTATCCCAGGAGGATTCACTCCCACCTGCAAAACAAGGCACAACAAACCGTGAGTGACGTGTACCTTTATTTAGGGACATTTTTCTCGGTTAGCAATGAGGCAACACTCCTTACCACAGCTGAGCACCTGGCACAGGCACACACCTGGAACTTACACCTGAATTTTTCAAAAATTAATAAATAAGCATCGGGGAAAAAAAATATTTTTAGACGCTTTCAGCATCACCGACTCTCAAAACACTGGTTTCTGGAAAGAGGAAAAGCTAAATGTCTGAGAATGAAATCATCAGTCATGATTAAGTAAATTATCAGACCAGGAACATCTGAGAGGCTGAGTCACAATCTCCTGCTATCACAGGACATGAGGACAGTAGTCCCTGCCAGAGACTCATCTGAGTCCACCCTCGTGCTCATCAGGTCTCTGCACTGCCAATCCTGGAGGCACTCGGCCATTCCCTCCCTCCAGTGTCACCACATTCCAGCTGAAACTCACCCCTGAAGAGTTTACAACACTTTATCCTCGAGCTTTGTTATCTTTGAGCTTCAGCAGCTCCCCCTCCACTGCTGGGCTGGATGCTGGGGATGCCCCACATGAAACCCTTCACTTGGCTGGGTTAAATGAGCCAGGCACAGGCTGTGCTTGGAAATCATCAATATTCAGGAATTTGAACTTAGGAGTCCAGATATCTATTATGCATAGTAATTACTGTCTACAGCAAACACAAAGTCTAGAAAACTGAGCACCTGATGTCTCAAATCTCTGGTCTGCTGAAGAGACAGTGTTCTGCAGCAATTTTACAGACTGTAGTTTTTTCAGTATTACACACTTGAATAACAAATTCCTTTTAAACTGCAGGTTAAGTAGACCATGTTAGTGAATTCAAAAATACATCTGGTCCAAAAAACAGAACACCTAAAAAAAGTTAGATCAAACATTTCTAGAGTTAAAAGGTGTTTTAAGATCACTCCCCTCTCAGCTACATCCCACACTGTCACTTAGATTACGGATTGTAACAAAAACATGTAACTGCAGTATCGATTTTATTTTGAATTTATGAACAAGGATCTCAATTAGAATAACTAAATAGATTACTGGAGTGCAGCAGATAGAGGCAGCAAGCAAAAAACCATTCTAATTGAATATGAAAGTAACAGAGAAATTCCATTCTTTATGACAACATTTGGCTAATAAACATGATTAATACTGCTAAATGCAAAAGTTTGAAAGATCAGTGATTGAGAAAAAAGGAAAGCACTCCATCATTTTAGCACTATGTCCAAGTATGAATTACCTTCCTATAAAAGAGTTGTAATTTGTAAAATGATGAGTAATACACTGACAAAGGAAGATACACTAAATTATGCCATGTGATATAATATAGCATGGTGTAGTGCAGTAATTAGAACTACTACAGTTGAGGCTGTGTCAGCATCTTTGTTATTTAATATACTGCATATCAGCTCTTTCAAATAACATTTGACTGCTATTTAGTGTAGAAGTTGTTCACTTTGACAATTGTGAATCTGGATACTTTTTGGTGTGTTTCACAAGTTAAATGTGTGATTTATGAAGGACTTTCTGAGGAAATGTCAAGCATCTGATTTAACCAAGTGAGTTTTAATCTCCTCCATATGCTTTTTCAACAAATTTAACATTTACACTCGATTCTTCCTCAAAAAACACATGTACTTTTCCATGAATTTTTTGCTTAGGAACAGATTTTGTAGCTGTAACTTCACCTATCAGGGCACTGGCCTCAAAAATCGGGCCCGAGACAGTTTGACAGAGATTTCTGAATGAAAAAACTGAGTCTTTATCTCAAAGTTTCCCTCTCCCTGTCTTCCTCTGCCCTGGGTAATTCCAGCCCTAGACAGAGACAGTCTAAACTTAGCTCATTTAGTTAATTCTGGAAGTTTCTCTCTCCTTTCAGAGCCTCGTGGCCCTGAGGCTGCAGTACCAGAGCCCCACCAGTTCTCTGAGCCCAGCTCTACAACCGCTGCACGTTCCAGAGGAAAATTCCATTATTCCCAATTTACAGATGGAGAATTGCCCTGTGAAGAAAAGTGACTTGCCTAAGGAAACCCAGGAAATCTGCAATGGAAGGGGAAACCGAATTTAAATTATGTCACACAGTCTAAATCACTGGACCAGTTCTCCTTGCAGATGGGGACAATAATAACTTTTTCCCTCTGCAAATTCCACTTGTAAATCTGCTCCAGTATTCAGTGCCAGCAACACAAGAATAAATTGCAATACACTTATCTCTACAGACCATTCCTGTATTCTTATGTTCCCTATCACTTCTCCTTAGAGAAAGAAAAAAATACAGCTGAGTGTACGATGTATAATAAAAGTGGATGTTAAATGAAATGCATCCTTAGGCTGCAGAGTCCCACAGATAACAGCTCCATCTCTCCATCTGGACTGCATTTACCAGGGAGTAGGAAGTCTCTTAAAAATAAAATAATAATTAGAACAGTTCTTACCTAGAACTGCTCAGGTGTGAAGTGTTTTATAAGGGCAGTGTGATACAAGAGGGAAACCTGAGGGGCAGAATTAGGAGGTTCCTCCCCAGTGAGGAAACTGAACTGGAAACAAGTCAGGGCTCATGGTCCTACTCCTGTGCCCTACACCACAGACAGCTTTGATTCATCCTACCCACACTCCCTTTGCACAGCTAAAAAATACCCATTTTAAAAGAAAATGTGCATTCTTCCCTGGAGTATCTATGCCCATAGGGTACAAAAAAGATTACACATAAATGTACACCAAGCCAGAACCAGATTCACAGTGTAAACCAAGTATATGACATGCACACCTGTGGTGAAATACCCAGTCCTTTAAATGCCATGCAACATTAAAAAAAAATTATTTATTTTTGAGCATACAATTTTCTTATTTGGTAACAGTTATCAGCATGTTTGATCAGCAAATACATATCTGACATGCAACTTGTCAATGTGTATTTTCAAATTCTTTGTTGCCATAACAATTAGAAGTGAATACATCCATAAAAACTGAATCCTTCTTACTGCTTCAAATTCAAGTTTAACCACAATTTTTCAGATTTTTCGTCATTGCCATTTTTTGTCCAAATAGGTGCCACCCATAATGCAAAGATGTCACATTTTGATTGGATTTTTTTTTCATTTTCAATCCTGTCTTTTGTATGATGAGCTTATAGTATAGAGAGATGTATTTCAAGTAATTTCTTTTAGGTATATAAAACATAAGGGGAAAAATACATGGAAAAAAGCAAACATACACTACTAAGAAAAATGAGATAACAAAAAACAGCAATGGGACCTACCTCTTTTAAATGAAGGGAAATACAACTTTTTATTTATTTTACATGAGAAAGAATATTTCATTTTAAAGTATTAGTAACTTGATACCTGAGTGTCACAGGAATATTATCAGAGCACCCAGAAATCTGTTATTTGTCAAAATGCCAATACATCATTTATACACTTTACCAAAAGCTTTACGTTTGAGTCTCTTACCCACTACCCACATGACCTTGCCTCCAAGAGATAAAACTAAAGGACACAAAGGTAATTTTTCCTTATCTTGTTTGCATTCTGGTCGATCTTGTCCCAGAACAGATTGTACTCAGCACTAGAGAAGAGAAAGAGAGAAAGGACCTGCCCCGCCAGAGCTCCTGATGCTCGGCAGGTGCGGGCACAGAGCTCGTGGGTGCCTGAGCACAGCCAGGATGAAGGGGGAAGAGAAGTCTGGGCTGCTTCACCCACCCAGCTCAGAGCAGGCAGCAGGGGTGTGGTGCAAGCTCTGCTCTCAGACGTGCAGCTAAAAGCACAGTATGGATTTAAAAAAAGGCCTGAGTGTCTGCACAGTCCAGGGAAATGCATAAATAAAGATAAAGATGGACTCCATGTGGACTTGGGCAGTTATTTACTATATAATAAATTAAGTCTGGTATTTACCAGTCTTAACGGGTTACTTGAGAGAAGTTACTTAGCAGTGCATGAATGACACTAATGTTCAACTAAGCAGAAGCAGAAATCAGGTGAATTTAGGAGTTATATCACAGGTACCAGGAACAAACAGGGAAAATCAGCCCAAGCAATACATACACCTGCTGTCAGTGACAGACCCCCACACCCCACTGGAAGGTGATTTACCATCACGTACAGGTCTGTAAGCGAAGTGTCTCTGTTTAACTTTTGTTTTATTTATTTCAAGGAAATGCAAGTGATAAGCTCAGCTTCATTTTTTCTGAAATGCTGCTACTCACCCATCATTAACTTTAGGAATTTTTTAAGGTAACTCCTAAAGCCAAAAGTTTTCTAGCAATAAGCCTCTCCGTGCATTTCTGTTCTTCAGAACAAAACCCCAAAATCTGTTGGGTTTTTTTTTTTTTTTTTTTGGTGAAGACATATCTGTAGTGATTAAATTAGTGTCTTGGTTTTAGGTATTGAAAGATCTCCAGAAAGTAATCAGAGTTCAATTCGGTGACAGTTTCTTTTCATTTGGTTTCAAATTCATTTTATCACCCTGAAATCTGTCTGGTTGAGCTAAATGAAATCCTCTCTGTCAGAGCCACCTTCGAATTCCACAACCACACTGTTTCAATCTATGTCTGTCATTTTACTTTTCGTTGTGATACATTCCTGAAAAATTGAACTCCAATTGTAAAAAGCAATACCATCTTCGGTGGCCAATTTTATTCTCCAATTATTTTTAAACACATTTTTCATCCTGTTGGGCATATTAAGCATAACAACAGCTGCAAAGAAAAAAGTATTCAGTGCATTGCTATTTCAGCACTGGTAATTCCGAAGTATTTCTCACCTCTAACTTCTTTTGTGAGTGTCCAGCACACACAGGACCTTTGAAAATTTTTGGATTATACAGAACCCCATTACTCCCAAAACAACACAGGCCTATCTGCCAGCACTCCTAATCCTGTGTTTTCAGGTGTTCCAGACTATTTTACCAATCCCAATCTCACCCTGATTTTGAGAAAAATGGTCCCTTTTTTTTGGCCTACACAGAATATCCTCTGCAAAACCATTTCAGCCTACAACTTTCTGTCAACATTTTCGTGGTATCAACCTTTGAGTGTCCCAGGAAGACAAGATTAGGTTGAAAGCTATTTTTGTCATATTTGAAAAACTAAGAATCTCACTGCAGGAAGGTCAGGAAGAGACCACCCAGGTCTCATTCCTGGTCGGCTGTCACTTTCCTGTCAGAAAACCATAAAACTGCTCCTGGTCAGGATTATGACCCATTTAACCCCAAATTCTGTCCCTTGTATTGGCAGTAGATAATGTTATTTACAGAGGCCATGCAGGTGCAGACACTTTCTGTGGTCCTTATTACTCCCAAGAGAAATTTTTCATTTTAAAAACAGGAACAAGATTTTTAATCAGCCCCCAAAATCATTACACCCATCTGAAAATCTAAATGGCAGATCTGCAATGCATCTAAAGCTTTAATCCATGGATTTCTCTGGCTGTGTGTATTCGACTGTATCAACTTTTGGATTGTGCCCTACAAGAAAGCCATGAAAGTGTGTAGGGTAAGATATTAAAACTCAAGAAATCCAGTGATGGCTTTACTGGGCTACTTCCAAAAACTTATCAAGTGGTTCAGCAGATGTAATTACTGCTTAGCCCTGCCAAGGCTTTGAAATGTGCCCATTAATTCAGCAATTCCCAATCTGTCCATCAGTCAGTCATACTTAAAAAATATGTCTGTCAGGACTTAGGTGAAGTAATCTGTTGATAATTACACAATAAGAAGGCATCTGAAATCTGAATATCATTTCTAAACTTTTCGAAAAGTCTTGATGACAGGAAAATCAAAGTTTATTTCACAGCAAACAGGACATTGAAGATAACTGGGAATATGTCAGAATATTTGATGCCAATTTAATTAATAACAATTAATTCCAGGAAGATAGTTTTTGAGAAGATAAAAGCAGAGTTGCAATATTTATCTAGGAACCTAACCATCCATCCCAAACCATCAACTGCTTCCTTTAAAGGGAACAAAGAAACAAGAAGGTGGTAAATGAATGTGTTCTGAGGTTCCCCCGTGCTGATGGATGATTCTGGTGCTGAAGCACAGCCCCAGAGGAGCCTCCTCAGTGCCAGTCACTTGGCAGGAGTGACTGTCCTTCCACGGGCCTTTCCAGCCAGAACAGAATCTCACCATCACAGCCAGCGCTCGCTGCCCAAGGCTCTGAACAGCAGCAAACCTGTTCTCTCTCTCACACCAGACAGAGCCATTCATCCCTGCAAACTATACCCACAAAAATGCTCCTACAATACAACCACGTGTTTTCTCCTACTTTCTGTGACCAGTGCAGATGAACAACTGGGTGCAGCAATTAAAATTCACTATCACCTTCAGTACCTGCAGCTGTACCCCAAAACACCAAACACACCTCAGTGATTCAACTTCCACAACCACAGCACCCTTTAAGTTACATTTAACAAGATGAAACATCAGATTGACAGAAATTTAGACATGAACTCTTGTAACAATTGTCATTAAAATGCACCGGTACTCACAAGCACCTCTCAGAGCTAGATACCTGTACCTGCACTGTAGGAAAAACCACCTCCTGTTATTTGAAGGTGTGTTTTGGGAGGGTTAGCTTGGCATTTGTTGTCTTCCCCTGACATCTCCTCGTTCTTGTAGTGGATTAAATACTAAGTTATAAAACTCTATTCAGTTTCTTCTATAGAACATGAAGTACATTTATTGCTAACGTTTTTAGTAACAACTGCGTGACTTTATTGCTATTTATTTTTTCTATACAAAGATAAGAATGATGTACTAGAACATGGTATCTCTTCTGGTTTAGGACCATCAACAAAAAACCTGTTTTCTACTGCAGGACCACAGCCTGCCTTCAGAAACACGTTCATTTCACAGAGAGAAAGAAGGTCAAAATTCTGGTCTGTCATGTTTTTATTACTGTTGATGATGCACAAGCCAGAAATAAAACAGCTTAACTTTCAGATCTTGAATACAGTTTGCAGGGCTGCCTGCCAGAAAGGATAAAACATACATCCTTCTGAACTCCACCACTGCAGCCAGCAAGCAGGGAACTAGGATTTGTATTCCAGTGATGATAATCACCCATACCCTCACTCACCACAATTTACAATTTCCTGCCTTTTTTAAAATTACTTAATATTTCCCCATATTTAACAACATACTGAAAGAACCACGGAGATACACATGTATTTTTACCATGACTGTAACTAGGCAGATAGTTTAGTTTGACCCTGAGAGGCTTTGAAAACATCTTGGCATCCAGGCCAGACAGGTAACTGTATAAACCCAGGTTACCTGAGCTTCAACAATTCATCATTTACTATTTCTTTGAAATAATTATTAAGAACAGTTCAAGTTACAGATGGCAATCTGCTGAGTTAATCTGCAGTGACATAAATGGATCATGTATTTATAATCTTTTCAAAATCTCCTAATACTAAAAGAACTCCATATAATACAAAGTATGGCTTGAAAGAATTAAATAAAGTCTGTGGCCTTAATACACACCTGGACAGTTTTCCAAACCTCCAGTATCTGCACCAAACTCAGGGGAGATTTTACCAGAGAATGAGAGGCTGCCAAGGGATGCCCAGCACACTTTTATATCGAAGAAGGTCTCCAGTGAGGTTTAGTGCCACAGTCCCAGTTCCCACAAAGGACCAGTGAGTGCAGCCTCTTGCACAGTTCCACCAAGCTGTGTCAGGATGGGAACTCAGGCCACACATCCATTCTGAAGGTGCTCCATTTCTTACATCTGACAGTCGATCCCTGGCACTAAACACTACTGATTTCCAAAAAATTTAGAGCGGTCCCAGAACCAGGAGAGCCCATGAGTAAATCCAATTCACGTAAGAGGTCAGCAGGGACATCTTCTGTGTTTCACTCAATGCCAGCCTAAAAATAACACACAAAACCCCCTGGAACTACATTAGCAGCCAACTTTGTACTTCATTTCCCAACTACTTTCATTTGTACTCACAGTAATATCTGAATAGGTTCCTACCACAGCACTTGGACATCTCACACATTCAATCCATCTTTGTTTTCAGAACATTTTTCTCATTCAGCAAGCCTGGCCACTGGGTATTCCCATCACCTCTAGAATAATTCCCCTCCAGGAATACCAGTGGGAGTTTTGCATTAGCTTCTCTAAGGAGCAGGATCAAACCCCTAGTAATGACCAACAGTGTCAAATAAACCATTCAAGAAAATACATCCTAAATTTGTTATTGTGTAAAGGATACTCTATGTCTTCAAACTAGCATTTCTTTCTGAGCTATGCAAAACTATATGCAAAATAAATAACAACTACTATCAGAACAAATATCATTAAAACGTTGATATTAATACCAGATAAAGTGAAAATACTTCTTAAGAAGAGAAAGTGAGAGGCTTCTGCAACAAAACAGAATAGCACAGTGCCAAGCTGAACTTAACTAAGCTTGAGGTTTTGGCCAGGATTCATTTCTGCTTGTGGTATAAGTATGCACCACCTTGATTATCATTTAAAAAAATATTGACAGCTTGCCTTCTCATACCAATGCCTGGTAACAAATTCCAAATGTTTTGTCACATTTCTTGTGAGCAATGCCATCTGCCAGAGGTGGCATTTCATGGCTGTTTACCCTGACTCCCTCCAAGAATTCATCTGCCACTATCTAATGCTGCCTGAATAAAGGGGATTAAGACTCTGATGCAACAGAGACTATTGATAATTTGGTATAATTGGGAAGAAATGAAGATAAATGAGGTTGAGGATGGAGAGGCAATTAGTTGAGCTGCCTGTACAGCTGTGTTCTCGGCCTGGCTCCCCTGGCCTTTTCTTTGGTGAGGTATGTGCAAATTAAACATAATGACAAATACACTCTTCCCAAAGCTCCTCAGTTTGCGAAGCTTCAAGATCTGTTTTTCACTTCTGAGATTCTGGGCAGTTTTCTGTTTAAAAAGGACAGAGGATCCCACTCTCTGCTGAGGTTTTTAAAGAGATGCACTGTCCCACCTATGGCACAGTACCTGTGGTTCCAGCTCAGCATTCCCAGCGGTCCAAAGCCCAGGGCTTTGTCCAAAAAGTGAAGGATTCTGTTCCCTCAGTGCCACAGGCAGCCTTGGTCATTGCACAGCTCCAGATGTCTTTGCCACCTCTGTTCTGCAAATATCCTCTACCCATGCAATTGGTCAAGCAACAGCCCCAAACCATGATCCCCCCTAAAGCCAAGCCCCACAGTTTGCAGCTGAACCTCCACTTTGTAAACTATGCCAGTTTTTAAAAAGACTGGTCAAAAAACCTTTGAAACTTCTAAAACACACATTTTCCTCTACAAAACATCTTGGAAGTGATAAGAATTTTTAGTCATAATACAAAGACAGCTACCCAGATAACAGCCTTTGTTTTAAGCTGAATTATTCAGGTGAGGCCAAGTAATCAAGCTTGAATATCACGAAAGATATTTAAATCTCAAGTGAACATGGTCAGACTACAAACCTCCAAATTAGAAGACACAAATCTGCAGTCTGATTTGCAGTTCTCATTTCAAATATACTGAGATAAGTTCATACATATACATTGTAGAAATGCACCCATATGGGGTTTAACATAAATGTAAAATAACATACATTTGCCACAAGAAATGCCACTACATGTTTCACATAAAACTCTAACAGTTTTTCATAAATGTCAAATAATGCAAGATCCCTTTTAGAAAGAAATCCAATATTTGCAGAGGCAGCTTTGGCTTACAGACATGTTTGCCCAACTCCCCAGCACATGTTAATTTTTTGATCTCATGTACAGGTGATTCTATCTGAATTAGGTCTTAGATGAAAGACTTCATAAAACTGCACTTTTTTCTGCATCCATACTGTCTTCAGTTATTTAAAAAAAGTATTTTATGGATTACTCGAAAAATGCTCCTTAGATAAAGACAAGAGCCCAGTTTCAATGCACAGGAGAGATTTTAGGAGCCAAATGTTACATATCTTAAAAGATTAACAATTTAGTAGATTTATTTTGCTATGAATTTTCAACCTAGCTGCTTTTTATTATACAATACAAAGAGTACAAGGATTTTTGTAAATTCTCAAAGTTGAAATCACTTGAAATTATCTCTTTTCAAACTCACAGAACTGCAAAATACAGTGGTTTTTTGCATATGAAAAACCTTGCTCAACCCTCAACACTGCACTCTTCCCCTCTACCTGGAGGTCAACCAACATTTCAATTTAACTCTACCTAATGTACCTTTTCATTTTGGATTAGATTTCTACAAATGCCAAAAAAAATAGCTCACTTTTTATGAGACAAAGATGCCGGGAAGGGAAAAAAAAAAATTATACTTAAGTTTATTTAAATCGACCTTGTTTTGCCTTAGTGAGGCTGAAAATTTGGCTGAGGTTAAACTGTTCCTTTATAGAAAATGAGTTTTTAACACGTAGTTCAGAACAGTGATTTTTTTGTTAGTCTGCAATATTCCAAGTGCATACATTACACCCCTGGTCTTTCCCAAAACCCTCTCCTCCTTGGCTTTTGGGAACTCCAGGAAGCCTGGCCTGATCCCTCCACACCTCACCCCTCATCCCAGGTACAGCATGAGCTGCCCTGGAGGAACAGCTTTAGGATGGAGCCCCACACTCGGCCAGGCAGGGAGGAAGTTTGGGGTGCAGAAGGGGAAGGAAAGGGAAGGAGATGGGGAGATGGAAATGTGGGCAATGACCCACCCGAGCACAGGGAAAAGGAGAAAAGGTATCCAAAGTACTCCCCAACTTCCATGAATTCCTACACAGAAAGGGTGGTGAGGTAAAGAGAATTCCCATAGTGTAAAAGGCAGGGAAAAGGAGAGGGAGACGGAGAGGGAAGGGAAGGGAAATGGAAATAAACACCTGAAAAATTTGACACCAGCATGAACAGGACAAAAAGCAAACAGCAAAATATTCTGTTTTCCATGCTCGTCTTGCTTTGTTTTCCCACTTCCACATTAGGACACTGCTGTAACTCCCTCTTCTTCCCCTGTTTCACACAGCCCTTCCTCAGAGGTGGGTGCTCCTTCTCTCTACATCCAAATCCTGTCCTCAAATCATACAAAGTGACAGACTTTGATGACTGAAAGGGAATAGGGGAAACTGTTCCTAAGAAAATACCCTGTATTTTTATAGAATCCCTTCTTTCTGCTGTTCAAATGCCTCTGTGGGTAACAGTGGGGCTAAACATGAGTTCTGTTCTGCCTCTTCTCAGTTCTGAAAATCAGAATCACCCAATCTGAGCCATCAAATCAGACAACACCAATTTGGACTCGATGATCTTGGAGGTCTTGTTTCAACAGTGAGGATCTTGTGGTTCTACGAGAATAAGAGCAAATATACAATACTCAACAGCCTCTTGACTGCTGGAGTTTCTTCTTGATTTCTTTGTATCCTACTTTTAAGTGATTGTGCATTTTCCCATTTTATAATGGTACCTGCACCAATATTAAATAATATTTATAAGCTAAACCAAGAACTTTATTACAAAGTCTACTGTAATTTCTCAAAAGCAAATCCAGAATGGGAAAAGAAGTGACTAAAGAAGTACTTCTGCAATTTGCAGATGATTAAATTTTGAAGGTGAGATGTTGAATAACTGCACCAACCATTTATTAAGTTGACTTGAAGAGCTGTAATTTGTGGTGTTTGCCCAGCAGAGCCAGCACACAGCCGTAACTGATGATCAGGGATAATAGCCATGGATTTCAGCACATTTCCAGAGCTCCCTGCTATATGCTGAGAACAACAATATCAAAAGGTTCCTCTCTCCAGCACTGCTGGTGTCAAGGTTAATGAGCTAAAACTTGTTAAATTGATATTACCAAACTAATGACTTTTTTATAGGATACTGCATGGATTTTGACACACAGGCTAATGTGGAATATTGCTGGTCTTAATTGAATTAGAAGTTATTGCATGTATACAATTAAGATAACTAAAAATGGGGGAGCTGTGACCACACTATCATCACATACCTCATGTGCTTCAAATCGTACAGAAATACAGAATCCCAGATGGGTTTGTGTCGGAAGGGACCTTAAAGCCCATCCAGTGCCACCCCCTGCCATGGGCAGGGACACCTTCCACTGTCCCAGGCTGTTCCCAGCCCCGTCCAACTGGCCTTGGACACTTCCAGGGATGGGGAGTTCTCAACCTCTCTGGGTAATGTCAGACTTTTAAATACGAAATTATTTAAATAATACGAACATTATTTTAAAATATTTTTACATCGACCATACCAAGTGTTAAGGAAGAGGAAATACAAATGCCTGGAGTCTCCATCCAAAAGAGATGAACAAACAACAGGAAAAAAATTTAATGAATCATATTAAAAAGCAAGGAGCTTATGAAAAATAGATTGCATTTGTAGATGATTAAATTTTCAAGGTGAGATGTTGCATAACTGCACCAACCATTTATTTCAGTGCCATAACTGCATCTAATAAATAAAACACTTATTTTTAATCCAAACTGAAGATACACTGCTATCCTGATGACTTGGATTTTCCATTTACATAGTACAGGGGCAAGGTCTGGGCTGTAATTATTCGAGGCAGAAAGAAGAGCTGTTAGTTAGTTGGAGAGAAAATCAGTATCAGCTGTGAGCAATAGGACAATGCAAATATTTCTTCTACAGACAGAATCCCTGAGTTTAAATTCAGAGAGGCTCATTAGAGATTATCCTCCCAAATACAAGATACCTGCAAGTTTCATGCAAATTCCCTTTTGTTTCAGTAGTATTTTTGTATTAAAGTTCAACTGATCACTGACACAGAAATGCCATTTAACATACAGGATATACCCAGATATGCTTGGTGTTTAAAAAGTGAAATTAAAGATCTTACTCGTGCCATTCTGGTTTCTCCTAAATGACTTTTCTTCCTGGATCTAAGACTTTACCGAGAAAGGGAATAAAGTTGAACTCAGCTTTCAAAAAATATCTACTTTGTCAAAATCCAGAAAAATAAAAGAGGTGCTGTAAATGAGGGGGAATATTTCTCAAGGATGAAATGCCAAAATCCCCCTCACATCAAATTCCGAGATTCAGTCAATCAACAAACAGATCCATAGGAACTTGCAAGACACTTCTTCCTACTGCCTTTCCAACTTCCATCTGAAATATGAGAAAATGAATCACAATTTAACTAATTTCATAAGCTTTAAGGGAAAAAGGGAAAAAAGCAGCCTCTGATGGCCCATGACATCCATCAGTAATTGAATATACAGCTCTTACACAGTTTTACTAGTCCCGAAGTTTCATTGTCTCCATCCTTAAAACAGCCTGAGCATCTTCTTAAAAAGAAGAATCTCTTCTAATTTTTATATTGTACAAATGCAGAACAGTCACAAACCCCCCCAATTTTCAACATTTTAAATATCAATGCCTGTCTGATCTTAAAGGGAAGCTCAACATTTATGTCTTGTCTTGGTGATAAAGTTCATGAATATATAATGAGAGTGGAACAACTCTGCTACTGATTAAATGTCAAAAAAGGTTTTATTGTCAAATATATTGTAAATACAGAAGATATACAACAAAGAGCATTAATTGCAGATGGCTGTGTACAGCTTAAAAAATGCACGGCATCAAGACAGGAAATGCTGATTTTCAGTTTCAACTATCAATTTTAATTTACATTCAGAATGTACCTTCAGTCAACGCGTACAGAGAGAATGAACCTTAAAATGGCCAAACTCATCTGAACTAACTGCTCCAGATTCAAGGGCAGATGTTAGTCTATATCCTAGGCATACCCAGCAAAATTACCCAAAATTCTGGATCTTTATTAGAATTTGTCTAAACTTTTATGAAGATTTAAGAGAGATACATGAAAATCTGGTGAGGACAGAGGGAAGGCTGGAATAACCATCCTCACCTCAGAATGGGGTCTGACTGCCTGTGTAAATTTAAAAAATAAAAATAAAAAAGTATCTGGAGTCTGTAGTAGACTGCAGGTGAACACAGGTCAGCAGAACCCTGCTGCCAGGAAATGCCAGGAGAATGAGCAGCACACGTTTGTAGGAGATCACTGTCTGTACAAAGGGAGGAATTCCCTGTCTCTGTCCCATTCCACGTTCCTGCCCGGAGCACCGGCCTTGACCGAGGCACTGCCCTGGGCTGGGGACCAGGAGGATCTGAATCACCTGGAGAGAGGCCAGGGGAGCACAGGGAGAACTGAGCAGGGATGAGGAAATCCTCAGTGTGAGCCCTTCAGAAGAGCAGGCTGTTCAATGGAGAGAGGGGACAACAGGCAGGAGCTCACTAATTGTCTTCAGTAGCTAAAGAACATGTTCAGCCAAAAAGAGGAATAAATTGTTCTCTGCAGCCACAATGTACAGGACAAGATACAGCAGGGAAAGACTTTTAACAAGGAAGACTTAGGGAAAACATTAGGAAAAATGGCCATGATCAGCAAGCCTATGAAATTTCTAAAATTAAGCTGGGCCACTGTCAGTCAGACATGAGGCTGGCAGAGTTGGGAGTGTGTAAGGAAACGAGTCTGAAAGTGCTGCTTTTGATGATCCTTAACACCACAGACTGCAACAGAGAGACCAGACCCAGAGGCAGAGCCATCCTGCAGGGTGGAACTGTCCTGAACTCACCTGGCCACCCTAGAACGGCACCTTCTACCCTAGCCAGGCGTGAGCAACGCGACCCCACCCTGCAGGTACAGCCTCAGTGCCCACCCACAACAGGAGCACTGTCCTGCACTCTGGAACCTTCCTCTGACACACAACTGGCCAACCTGGAATACTCATTAGTCAGTTACCAGGTAGCATAATATTGGTTGAGTTTCCAAAATAGTCAATCACTTGGAACTTGTATTAAAAATCCATGTGTTTTTCCTTTAGATTATGGACAAATTAGTAGCTTCAATTATCCGGTGCCAACAACATTTTCTTCTCCATGACTAAATGGAGCAGGTTTTAATACTCTTCAGTGATCTTATTAATTTAAATTAACCTTCTAACAAATTAAGAGTAAGAATTCCATTTGAGGAGAAGATGTCACAGCCATGGAAATTAAAGCCTCTGGTGGACAAAGGTAAATTTACTCTTGGTCTGAGACAACATTGCTGGTCTTTCCTAATTGTAACTATAATGATCTGATAAATTGCTGCTCTTGTATACAGTCAGGGGTTGGGTTTTTTTAAAAGGAGCTAAAAACACAGACTACCCACCTGTATCTATTTTTAATTTGGTAATGACTGTACTTGCTAAAATTCTACCAAAATGTCACTCACAGCTTTGGATTCCAGCTTTTTTTAAACAGAATATGGAGCAGAAAGCATAACCTATTATGCAAAACTGTCAGATGCTTACTTTAAAATCACAGAAATAAATGCATAATCCTGATTCTCTCATGGATCAAAACTTCATTAAAGGAAAACAAAACTTGAATCTAACTGCTCAAGAGAGCCAAGGTATTCTATAAAAAGCAGGAGGGTTCTGATCTGTGTGTGTCCTGCTTACCCACACAGCCCCTGCTCCACAACTAAGGGATGCCTCGTACTCTGTGGGTGCAAGGAAAGGCAGAATTACTGGAGACCACAGTGACTTCTGTCTCATCAAATTCACAGATCAGCCAGACATTTCAACAGCACCAACTGTTGCAAGGAAAACTGCTATCGAATCTCAGCTGCAGAAATGTCAGCTCAGGGCACGCCGCACAAATCTAGTGCTGAATCCATAACTAAAAACCCACATTATTAAAATTTGGGGGGGGATTAATGCTACTCCTTTAAGTGAGAAAAAATTCCAAATAATCACACCACAAACATTTCTTGCCTCAAATATAAATTAACTGTACGTTAGGGGACTTTTTTTAAAAATCTGATTAAAATTGTAATTCATGAGACTCCTGCTGTTGGCAGCTGTATCACTATCAATGACATCCTTTGGGGGACTCTCAGCATGTGGCCCACATCAAAGGTAATATGCCAGTTTTCATCCTAACTTCTATGTGCCTTAACAAGAACAAGAATGTTCCAGACTTTACAGTGTAATTAAAATATCGAAGTACTTTCTATTGTTAAAATATCGTTGATGTGAGACTGAAGTGGACTCACTACTTAACAAAGGCAACTATCATTCATACTTGCTTTTACAGGATTCCTCACATCCTCACACCCTGCAATGGGAAATTAAACCAACAGAGTTTGCACATGTTACTTTGTGCAAAATGATCAGCAGAGGAGAGACTGTGCAAACGAGTACATACAAGGACCTGAAAAGAAAGAAACAAAAAAAAAAAAGGATTTATCCAACATTTTGTATTTTCTTGCTCTTTGGTAGCACAGGAACGCCTGCAAATCCCTGAGCACTCCTGGCACCCCTCGCTGCCAGAGTTCTGCAGGTCACGAGTGGATGCCCCCTGATCCTGGGGCTGCTTTTGCTTTTTCCCATGATGTTTTCACATAAAATTCAAGATGCCTTTCAGAGGGGTGGACCTGGATCACTGTTTTCCCCTTCCTTGCCTTTCTAAGCCCCAGGCAGGAAGGCAGAGGTGCCTCCTCATCCTGCCGTGAGCAGGACAACCTCTCCACAGTGTCCTTTAGCAGCCACAGGACCCAACTAAAACATCAAAACTGGAACGGTTTTACTTTTAAAGTGTGGGGCATCCAATCTGCCTTGGTCTTCATAAAATTTTATACAGAAAGTCCTAAATTCGGCGCGTTTCTGCTAAGTATCACTCCCCACAGTGCTGTGCAGTCCCTGTGCCTTGCAGATGAACACGAGACTTGTCTTAATGGGGACACCTCAGAGCCACCTGCTTTCCTTCAGCACGTTGGTGTGGGCCACGGATTTCAGCTACCACCAACAAAAATGAGAATTATAACCAAGGAAAAAACATAGCCTTGGCTCTAGAGAAGCCAAAATGATTTATGACATCAAGACCTAGTAAAGAGAGTAATACTCTGAAGGGACTGTGTGAGCTCAGCCCGCATTCACATCTTCTGTGCCCACTCCTAATTACTTCATTTACCACTGGAAAAGTGTTTTAACAGACAAAATTAATTATTTTGAATAATCCTTCTGAAATATGATATGCATTTTAATTGTATGCACCCCATCATTAATTAAAGTTCTCTACTTTTTGGTGCATTCATTCAAAGATTGTATCAGTGACAAAGCAACACTTGTAAGATTGTTTACTAAAATTAAAAATACAGCTAAAGGGTTAACATACTCTTGTGGTACACTTAAAGTAATGTTAAAATGTTTTCATTCGAGTTTTCACTAGACATTATTTTTCCACTCTTTAAAATCAATCTCTTTGTTCCAGGAACACATTTCCTGTCAATAAAATGAAAAATGATATAGATTTAGGAGGATAGTGGTCTCAGCGTAGCATCTCTCATATTATTATTCCAGTATCATCTGTTACAAAGTAAGACCAATTCCCACATCTAATTACAAACAGGATTTCAGAGTCATTAAACAAAATACATTTCCATTAGTGCTGCTGTAAGAAGATAGGGGAAAAAATGAAGATTAGTTCATGCTGCACCTCTGTTTTTCAAGCTTTGAAGATTTAGACCTCTGCACTCTGAGACTATAAATTTGTAAAGGATCTGAAAGGTGATAGACATGTGAAAGCTCTCAATTCTCCTCCGTTTAGCCATACCATTTGCATTTTGTCATTAGTTTATCTTTTGCTGCACTTAGTTCTGATAGCAGATACAGCAAGAATCTGGAGAGGTTGTTTATGATCACGCCGTGTGCACCCAGAGGTATTTGATTTGGCGTTAGGCAGGGCTTCTTAATACATATGAATCTTGATTTTCTATATTAAATTTATTCCCAGCAAAAGTTAGAAATCGTTGTAAGGAACTCTGTCTTTATTTAAAAAAAAAAAAAAACAACAAAAAACCGGTACTTTATGCTCTGGAAAAAAAGGAAAAAAAGGAACAACAAACAGTTCCTTGACTTCAAATAAGATAACAACCAAAATATATTGAGGAAATAAGATTGTGTGAGATGTTTAACTGCTGAAATATAAACTTACAAGTATCTATATTCTCCATTTGTAAACACTTAGCAGTATCTAGTACCTAATTGTCATGAATCCATTTAAAATAAACCCTTGAGAATTACCCACTCAAAAAGCATTCATGCAACCCAGAGCTTCAAGAGTTAATAACAACTTTTCTAAAAAGAGGCCAATATAAGACAAAAACCTAAATTTTCTTGATCTTTAAACCAGTTTACATTAGCTCATGATGTTATATAAACACAGTTAATTTCATCATGTGTAAGATAAGCATCAAAAACCTGAAAGATAATTCCTCTCACAGAAAAAGATGCCTCAGAGTTACAGACAAGAGCACAGAGAATTTCGTTTTCAAAACTTATCTGGAGTTATATTTTCTTTATTAGTTTTAAAATTAAAGCCAGAGCTACTTCACATTTCTCAGAGTTGGGTGTCAGTCAATCCAAATATGTAAATATCAGCTGATGTATCAACATTTATGTGTGAATCATTATCTACATTTACTATAAAGTATTTATGTTCAGATTAAAATGAATACTTTAAAAATACAGTTAAATTATTCACATGCATTCAATAGGTAACTGCTTAAGCATGTACCTAAAACGGGACCTTAAGATAAGTTTGCAGATAAAAAATTCACCTTTGCACTCCACTGAAACTGGGGTTCACTAAAGCCTCCTAAAATTTTTGGTACTAAACCCTGCCCAGCACTGGGGTAACACAGCACAAAATATCCACTGACACTCACTCTCCAAATTAACACAATTTGCCAAAGAAATAGCTGTCTGCATTCCCACAGGGAGACTGGGCTCTTGGGGAAACTGAGAGGGCCCATGGAAGTATCCCATTAGGAGGGAACAGGAGAGAAAACAGCACAGTGCCAACGAGGTACAACTGACCCAAACAAACAGCATTTCACCTCCTGGCTAATGCTTGAGGAGTTGTATTTTAAATATAAATCAGCACATCAGCCTCTTCCTCCAGGACTATCAGTGCCTGGCCCCAGGGAGGCCTCACTCACATCATCCATAGGGAATTCTCTGCTCGTGTCATTCCCCAGCCACGGACGTTTTCTGACAAGCAGCAGTGGGGAAAGCTTTTTAAAGCCCCCATGTTATGAGAATGTTTGGGTTCCTTCACTCCACTTTCACTGAAAAAGCTTAAATAAACCTCTTCCCCATCACTTCCACGTGGGTTCAACACAGTTTGATGAAACCACACCTCCAAGGGGATGTATGGAAGCACATCCTGAAATCCACTGAGTGTCACCACTCCCTGAATCTCCTTTGGGGGTGATGTCCCTGGGTGAAACCCCTCTGTGCAGTCCCTGTCCCCACAACAGGGGCCAAACATCCCCTCTGTGCCTCCTCAGCTTCCCACCCTCACCATCACCAGCACAGGTACTGCCTACAAAAATAGCACAGAAGTCCGAGTTCTTAGGATAAAATGTTTCAATGTGTCTGCTCGGGCTGGAGTCAAGTCTAGTTTTTGGATGAGACAGCACAAACCCCAAAACGTGTTAAAATTCTCTCTTGCTTCAAGACTGCACACATCCCTCCTGGCCGAAGGACAATTTAAGAAAATTCATAACTATTTCAGAAAATTCGTAACTCTCTGCTCAAGTAACACAAAAATACTTGCCTTAACAACAGGAAAAATGACTTCATGAAATCTACATGGTACTCAAGGATTAAAAAAACCTGTTCTCTGGTCCTGTCATTTTTACATTCTTACAATAAAATAACAGCCTTGGCATCCTGCTTTTTAGAAGAAAAGACCTACCTCTTTTGACTTTTCAAGCACTTGAAAATTTTAAAAGAGAAAAACTAAAAAATGCTGACCGTGTAATAGCTGGGTATTCATGGTGGGTGGAGAACATGAAAGGTTACAATATGGATCTGTGCCTACGCGTTTCTTTTCAACTTGAGCAGCATCCTCCTGCTTCTGCTAACTCGGCAATCATACAGCTGACAGATTTCTGGGTTTTCTAAATAATGCATGGGATTTTCTTTTAACATGTCAGAGCAAAAGTATCAATTCTGCCCCTGTGTCGTTTGTGATGCTGATTTTCCTTGACAGCATTCCATTAAACCAATGAGTTTTTTCCCTCCTGATGGTTCCTTAAATATTCCTCCGAGTGATGTATTTGTGGTTTTTTAAACAGATTGTGAAGGATGTTTGCATTTGTGAGAAAACTGCATGGCAGGTACTGAAGGGAAAGAAGGATAAAAAGATAACACTCTTTTTTTTCTATGAGAGAGCTTTTTCTCTGATCCTCATATGCCAAAAGCTCGGGTGTTTTTCCTTTCTTTTCTGCCTAACTTAGCTCCTTGTCTGGAAATTAAGCAACGAGACTCTACACACAGAATAACATTTTGACTTCCTAAGGAAATACCACTGAAACACTTAGTACTGTTTGATATCTCTCCTGGGAAAGCAAAACACATTTATTAAATCATGCATGCTAACTCCAAAAGCCACCAGAAGGAAATACCTGCTTTATTCTTTGCTGTGAGGTTCTGCACACACAGCTCCTGTCACGACTGCCGTGCACTGATCCTTCCTTGCTCAGGCAGCTTGAAGGACGTCCAGGTAACATCACCACTCCCTGTTTCACAATCTATCCTATCTCACACTTGTACAAATCACCTGCTGCCATGCCATTAAAAATAAAAGCTCTGACTTCAAGTAAGTTCCAGATCTCCCTCAGCAATGACACGCTGATTTCCAGAACACACTTCACCTGATTTTAGCGCTGCACGATGATGAAGGAGCTCATCTTTGTAAACACTTCTGTGCAACCAGAGAGCTTTTGTTCTATTTATCTGATTTCTACAGAACAACATATCTGGCTACGTGGCTGGGCTGGGAGTGAGCAGGAGGCAGCTGCCAGCTCTCACTCCACACCTTCCTCACTTCCCAAGCGGAATAGGAAAGGCCACAATCACTCCTGGCAACCCTCAGGTGCCACCAGCAAACCAGCAGCACTCAGGTGCCACCAGCAAAAAGTCTCCTCTCCAGGGACTCCCCTGGAGGAGCCAAAAAAGGAAGAACAGGATCACAAAAGACTTATGGTCACTGGGAATTTGAGATTCCAGAGGGATGGATTTCTCCCACATCCAAACATCTTTGTCCCCAACTACCTGGTTCTCCAAATTCAACCTTCCTGCCCCAGTCCTACCAGAAGATGGAGAGGGACACCAAGCCCCAAGAACAGCCAGCACAGGTCAGTGGGCTGTGGGGCCAGAGAGCCTCCAGTGCCAGATTAAAGAGGAGATTTTCAACTGCCAGAGAAGCTTTGCTTCAACACTTCATATGATGAGTAGGAAGGTGCAAAAAATTCTCTTTCTCTTCTGCAGAGAGAGTGGAAGGAGGACATCAATGTTCAAATGTATAACAGCATTCTTCACAGCACTGTGAACTAAAGCATTACTTCAATTAAAAAATATCTGCAAATTGAACTTTTGGGGGAATTTTTTTCCCTATATTTTCAGTATTAACTCTTGTAGCATTTGTTTTTAATAAGTTATTTAGAATATTCCAGTGCCAAACTCCACCACTACTGAGATTACTGTGACTTCATGAAAAGGAGGCAGGTAGGACCTGATGGCAAAAGCACACCAGCTGGACTTAGAAGCAGGAGAAGAAGTGGCACATTTATTCCCCACTTCCTTAGACGCACTTGTGAGATTCAATTCCACACCTGCAATTTGCTAGAGGACAACATAATATCTGAGGAATTAGTCAGTGATCGTGTTGAATTGAGTTAAGAGTTCAGATTTTAAACAAATTCTGGCTTCAGACAGAGAATTCTTAGAAGTTTCCATCATCATAATGATGCACAGAGGAAGAAACTATAGAAGTGACAGGCTAGGCATCAAAAAGAAGCAAACCTAAAATTATTTCATACTTCAACAGATACAGATGGGGATTGAAATGAATATGCCAAGACATCCTCAACACTTTTTTTTATTATACTAATGGCCTGTATATAATGACACACTTGCAAAAAAATCTGGCAATAAAGCTTCAGGACTTAATACTGTGCAATTACATTTTTAATTTAAAATAAACAAGAGCAAAAAGAGAGTATTCCATCTATCAGACTGTGGGATGAGCAGGAAGGCACATATCCAAAAGTGAAATATTTAGTGGCATTGTAGGAAGCCAATGTGTAATACTGAGGTAAAAACCCAACTTAATTGTTTTAAACCCTTCGAGTCTTTGTTACAGTAAGAAGAAAAAAAAAATCAAAGGAAGCAAAAGGTCCTGGGCTCTGTACAAACATATTTCTGATTTGACAGCTACAATTATAATCATTCAGACATCTATTTCCCACAAACTCTCCACAGCCATAACCTTTAGTGATTAATTATAAAGTTCCAGGAGCAATAGTACACAGACTAATTTCCTAAAACAATAAAACACAGAATTTCTCATTTGGAGCTAAATGAAACACGAACAGGTTGTTATTCATGCTGAAATCTAGATGCAGAGTCATGTTGCAGCCATTACAGAAGCTATTAAACACAACCTCAAATCAAAGAAACTGTAGGTCTCTCTCCTAAAATAAAATGTTTTTCTCACTTACGAGGCTTCTGACTCCTTTGCTCTGTTCCTTTCCACCTCTTCTTAGTAAAAAAAAATTCAAAATTCAATTTTCTTCCTCATTTCACATCCCCATTTTATTTTTAATAGTCATTTAAACTGTAAGTCTAGACCAAAGCAAACAGTTGGTGAAGGTTTCATGCACACGGAATTATCCTGGTGTTCCCTCCACAGCAGATCAAAGTTACAATGTCTGCATTAACTTCTAAACAAAATTCCCACTCTCTTCATGCCACACCAAGGAGTTTTCTGTACTGAGTGTTCGGTTATTTTATTTGGTGAAATGTACAGCCAACTTTTACACTCCTTTCATGGGGGTTTTCCTTTTTGACACATCCTGCTCGATGTAAATCTTTGTAACGTGACCCACTAATGAAGGAGGAACCCACACGTCACAAAAATTATCCCAGTGCTCACACTGCACACACTGGAAAGAGGGGAAATTGTGATTTTTAACAGGATTAGTATTAGTTCTTTCTGATAAGGACTTATTGCTCTGTCTGCAAGCAACACTGGCACCTGAGCCAGAAAATTTGCTCTTGGCAGTTTTACTGCATCAGGCAATGAAAAGGGGAAAGAATTGAAAAAAGATCTTTATGGAACCACCTCCATACCCTTGCTCTTGGGCCCCACTGTAATTTCAGCTTAAGTCAGTGGGAATTTTTCCAAATATTTAAATTGTATTGAGTTGGTTTTAGAACTCACTGAATTGCTAAACCACAGAGAACTCCCCTGTAAAGTGCACACTCTTGATGCACTGTCCAAAGGCTGGTGTGACAGTCCTCTAAAAAAATTCTTGTTCCACATGGTACCTAAAATAATCACATTAATTTAGATTCTCCCCACAAGCACACAAATTTTGCCCTATCAGGCAACACACAAAACCATGAGCATTCAAATTAAACTTCCGTACAGCAGCTTTTACAACCCCCATACCAACCCTACATCTTTTCTGTAAGAAGCTTCCTTGCTCTTCTGTAGTAATTCTATCTTCAGTCCTTTTTCTTAGCGTTACGTGAACCTTCATTCTGAATTACATACAAACTATTTGAGTTACAACCACTAAATAGGCTTTTTCAGTGCTTTTTTTTTCTGAATTCAATGTGCACTAATTGATTAGGGTCTGAGAGGTGAATAAGAAACACATATCCTACAGAACAGGAAGCGGGGGAAAGGTTTAATGCATGAGTTAGAAGCCAGATTTCTTCAAATACAGATGAGTACACAAAATTAGCAAAAGGCAATACCACTTTTGGAAAGACTGCTTTGTGCATAATTTGTCATGAATTCAAAGTTATTCCTTTAGAAAATGAGTCTAAGACCTTCCAGCTGCTGCTTTATTGGTCTAATAAATTCCCATTTTGACGGTAGGATGCATATGCAGCATCCACCAGCCAGGCTCTGCCTTCGGAGACGCGGGAATGCCGAGGGGAGAGCGGGATGCCACGGGGATCACACTGAGCCCCTCTTCTTGAATTGGCAATGGAAACAAACAAAGTGTGTTTCCAAAGTGGTAAAAGTGTATTGTAGGATGCAGTAAAAAGTGAGGCCAAGGGATTGTAAGAGGTATCAGAGACAAAATGGATCTGTCTTGTTCCAGGCTCTCTACACTGTCCAAGTAAAAATCCCTTCTATTCACCTGGAAGGACATCAGAATAAACAAAGATTTCCTCTCCAAAGGATCCATTTTGACTTCACCTTTGAACTCCATTCTTGGGGAGCTGGGACTTGGGGAGCTTAGCTCTAATTTCTATTAATGCTTGTATTGCACAGACTGAACGTGTTCCGTGCCAGGGCCTCCTGTCCGAGGCGGCTCCAGCCACAGGCAAGGATTATCACGACTCCCCTCTGTACCTGTGCTTTGCAAATATCCACTCAAGGAAAGAACAAAATGCAGAAGAGCCATAAGCTTGGTGATGGAGCATTCCCTACCTTACCCTTCTCCAGTGACCTGTGGAACTCAGGACTTCCAACAACCTGACCTTTTGGAACCTTTGCATCATTTACTGGACAACTCTAGACAGTGTTCTTGCCAGTGGAGAAATCCTTTGTTACCCCAGATGTATTTAGGGGGCACTTTAAAAGGTCTGCATCCAACCCTAATGAAGATGATCCTTCACCAGTATTTGTCAAAGAATTAGTGAAGGGAGCTGTTAGGGGGAAAACTGGAGGAATCTGGAGGAGTGAGAGCACTAATTGTGATTAGGCACTGGTAGAGCAAAGCTTAGAAAATGTAAGAGCCCAAGAATTTGAGACGCAGGTGCTGAGAGCTCCAAGGCAGCTCAGGGGCACAGCATCCCTTACCTGCATTAGAATTGAGCTCTTCATTTTCTGACTCGGTTCCATTTTGACTCCCACTTCCATGAAGGCTGTTCATGGCCATAAGTTTCATCTTCTGTAGCTTCATAGCCTCTGCCATGGCAGCTGCTGTCAGACCTGGGAAAATATAAATAAATAATATGCAGTGTCATATTATACAATGTGGCACTGCAAGTACAAAGAGAACATTCCTTTTCAGTAAGAAAAAGTCACATAAATTCAATGGCCATTCTTAGTCCAGTTAAGTAACGCTGTCCCTGAACACCATCTTTGTTTTAAAGTCAGGTTACTTCAATACACCATTCTGAGAATTTAAAAAAATAATAAATCTTTCATGTTTATTTTTCTTTTTAACATGTATAGCATAAAGCAGTATTTATTTAATGGTATCCCTTTTGATTATACTTTTAAATACAATTTCCCGTCACTTTGATCACCTTGTCACTTTGATCACTTTCTGCTTGACTTACTTAGCTGCAATAAAATTTCCACACACAGAGTAAGATACAGTATTCCTTAATTTCAACAGTTCAAAGCCAATTAACGTGTAATAGTACAGCATTCATTGTTCTATTATGCATCCAAATATTGTTTTGTCTTTTTGGGAATCCGTTGGTTTGGATTAATATTACTGTTACTGCAAAAGATTACATTGGAAGTGTGTAGAAAAACACAATATGGATAATTACAGAATCAATCCCACTCTTAAGGGACCATTAAGACCAGCAGAAATTCACAGAATTAAGGGGGATATTGGTAGAAGATTTTCAAATTACCCAAAAAACCCAATTAATTTCCAGCTGTAAAAGAGAAGAAGCAGAACAACATCAGGCTACAGGTTACCAGAATTACCATGATTTTTTTATTATTTAGATTCCAGGTATCTTTTTTTTTCAAAATTGCAAAGTTTTTAAGTTTTATCACTTTGACTTGGTCAGTAAGTAAAGAATCAGATTTTCTTCCAGACAGTACCAAATTACTTTTACTCTGGGCAAGATGTGACTGAAAATAACCTGAAGTTCTTGCAGGAAAATCCAAGAGATATTGCCACATAACCAAAAATATCTCCACGGGTACAATTGTTTATTCACTCAGTTATGGATGAAATGGGTTTATTCTTCCCCCAGGAACAGCAGGACTTGCTTTTATTATTTGCTGCCTAGTTCCACCAAATCATTGAATTGCATTTATTAAAACCCGTGACTTTTTGGTGCTGGTGCCTGTTCTGTCAACCCACTGAGGTACCATACATCAAACCAGAATTAAATAATCTGCTTCTGGAAAGCATTGCTTACTGAGAGATTCAGATACTGATTAAAGGGAACTAATAATTTTCACACCCCATCCATAAATTACAACACTCTTCTAAAAGCTGCTACGAATTTGACATTCAGATTAGCTCTGCTGCTCCTCTAATGGGCTTCTCATTATTTTAGTAAGACTTAAGAAAGGAAGCAATCCAGGACTGCAGCTGCATGGAGAGGGACACCATTATTACATGGATACAGCAATTTGGTCAAGTTCAGCAAAGATATTCTGATCACCATCAATAATTTGGTCTTTTAGGTTATTTATTGCAGCCCTCACTTCATACGGAAGACCACTACGCTGTAATTTTTTTTCAACACCCTTTAAAGTTCTTTTACAAATGCTACAGGTTTTTTATCAAGCAGATATAAAATACTGATGTTTAAACTCCTGTTTTTATCTCACACGTTCTCACTTAATCCATCACAGAATATATATTCAATGATAAAACTCTCCACACACTTTCTGGAGAAGATGAAATAGCCTGCAAACTTTTTCACTTTTTTTTCTTAGGGAAAGGAAGTGGGATTGCTCTTAGAATGAATTTTACATTATTTTCAGGAAGTTAAAAAAAAACTAAGTATCATCACAGTTCTGAGGAATTGACTGTTTTCAAGATTTCCAGGCACCTTTTCACTTTATATTTTTGATCCATATGCAAAGAATTCACATTCATTTTAATGGTTACAAAAATATAGTGTCTGAACATGGAGTTTTTTTATCCTAACATTTTATCATTTGTACGTACCCAGGGACGTACAGATAAACCAATATTCCAGTGCTTTCATCAGGGTCAGTATTTATACAGGTTCTTGATATAGATTGGAAGTCATGAAATTTAATTAAATATGCAAAACAGTAAAGAAACTCTTTATAAGGAGGTAAATAGGGAATAGAAAATAAATTCACATCTTTAGCAAAATGTTCACAGAAAAGAAAAGAGAAAAAATTATCCAGGGCACTATATTAAAAAAAAAACGGAAAAAGAAAAATCCCCCCAAACCTTCTACTGAGCAGTGGCACCAGAAGTGTAATGAAGGCAGAAAGGTACCATGGCACAAACAGAAAATAATAAACACAGTCCCCAAATCACCACGATGCCGCCTGCAGAAATTAAAGGTAATTATTGTCAGGCGTTTCTGAGCTCCCTAACCAGACACAGCTGCCATAAGGACACCAGCCAAGAAACAGTGATGTATCAGAACTGTGCTGTGCCATCTGCCACACCAAAGTCACTCCACTTGAGCAGCAAAAGTTTCAAGAGTAAAACACAGTCCTAGTGCAGAAAGCGCCAAGCTCCTGCACAGCCAGGCCCGAGCCTGAAGATGCAGCTGAGATTATCCCTAAACTCAGTGTCAGCAAAGTCTTTATTCTCTCACTCACTTAATCCCCAGTCTATATAATTTCTTACTTGAACTAAAAGTCACAGTATCTGTCTGAGGCACTTTAAAAACAACGTCCTAATTCTTCAGCATTTCTGAGAGATAATAAAATGAGGCTAAAGCAAATGGGTTCAGCAGTAAGGGGGTGCTGCTGATTGAAATGATGGCAGGAAAGAGGCAGCATTGGCATAATCTTCAATAAGGTACCACCATGGTTAACGTTACTGGAGCCATTATTTAATTTAACTATTAATAAAACTCCTTTCTATAACTGACTCAGCTCGGACTGGCTGTGGCAAAGAGGGCTATTCCTCAACTGACTTATCTCAGGATCTACAAAGAACTGAAGAATCATTTCCATCCTCTTGGATGAATCATTATCAGCAGTAGAATCTCACTTAGAGCACCTCACTTTGAAAAATGTCCTGGAAACTGCTGTAATGTATACATCCATCCCTCTACTTCCCCCTAAAAAGAAAAAAGGATTGCTAGGAAAACCCCCATGCTGGATTACACACTTCAAAGCTTCTGTTTCTTCCTGTCCATTTACACTTTAAATTTTTCCTTCCTTCAGTTACCTTCTGCCAGCTGCGATCAGTCAGGGAACGCCCAGGAAATGAACTGTGGAGGTTTGCGGTCAAACACGGACGCCCTTCCCAACACCGCAGCACCCCAGGGGGAGCCTCGGCGCTCTCGGGATGGTTTCCTGGCAGGGCTGCCCTCAGCCACGCGCCCAGCGGGGCCGGAGCTGCTCCAGTGTCCCCAGTTACCTGGGCTGGCAGGGAGCAGCTCCTGGTGGGATCGCAAAGGATCTGGGAGCCGTGTTCTGTGCACAGGAACGCGATCCCAGCTGCTCAGGAACTCCTGCTCCACGGTGTGCACAGCAGAACCACCAGCTGCCATCCATGACCTGCTCCTGGGGGCCCAGTTTTGGCAGGACACTCTGCACCCTCCCTCTGCCGAGCCTGCAGAGCTCCGCTGCACAGCACAGGGATTTAGCCCAGAAACAACCAAAATAACCCTTCAAGGACACACAAACCACACACTTCATGCACAGGTTGCACTGAAGGAAAAATGTGCAGTTGTACTCTGCACAGACAGGCCAGGCCTAGGAACCAGAGAGTTTTCAAATGAAAGTCTGGATCCAAATCAGCACTGTTCTCAGCTGGCTCAACAGAGCACAGCACTGCTCTGGGGAGATCCCAGTGCTTGGGGGCTGGAGATGGAACAGAGCCCACGTCCTGGGAGCCTTGGCTGCTCCTGCACCCCCTGAGCACGTCCTCTGCTCCTACAGCCACAGCACCATGGTACCTCAGAGCTGTGAGCGCCGGAGAGGCTTCTCCACCCCTTGTCTGCATCCCATTAGGCCAGTGGTCAATTGTTTTCTCATGTGTTCCCTACACAGACAAAAGACTACTGAAGGTTATTGCTCTGTGAAATCTCAGGAATTATTCCAAAAGAAGCAGCATTTTCATTGCATGGCCCAAAGATCACAGCCCCAGGTTGTTTGCAGTCTCCCATCACAGGGCAGTGCTGAACCACCCCGAGCACCAGAGGACAAGGGGACAGTGTCCCCTGCCTCCAGTAACACCTCAATTTACTCTTCAGCAAATACCTCCTGGTGTTTGGGTAAGAATCCAAAACTCAGCTACATTCCTGTACTGAGGTACCTCCGGTGCCTTGGGTGCAAGTGACTCCTCCACATTTAACCAATGTCCAGTCACTGAAAATTGGATTTTGATGGTGAATATAAGGGCTCTGAGCTTTTCAGGTGACCCTGAGTATCTGCTAATCTCATATTCCAGCTACAGCTATTTTTTTCCAGTTTCCTGATTAGTCAGACTGTGCCCCTCCTTCATATTAGTTTGAAAGCTTTTCTGTCAAAACTGTGAACAAGTAAATTAACTAAAGGAGAACTATGAGTAATCAAATCCTGGGGTTTGCAATTAATTAAATGAAATGGTGAGTCAGTGAACTGAAAAATGGTTTTATATTAAAACAAAACATTTAATTAAATTAACAGTCAACACATTGCAATTAATAATATTCAAAAGGAAAAATGAAACCCAGTTTAGCTGTGCCATATTATTTCAGTGTAACAGTCAAGCATTGTGCATTGGCTTGTGTATTATTTGCATTCAGAGCTGCTATGGGTCAGGCATGCTGTGCTAAAACAGCAATGATGGAATATCTGGTACTATGAAATGTTAGTATGAGAGACCATATTGCCAACAGTGAAAACAATCCTGAAACCTCCAACAAATTAGGCTTTCCGAAACTGAAAAGGAATGCTCACTTTAATTAAAATTAATAAGTAAATACATAACATATACTTTACATTTTCAGAATGCCTGCAAAATTTTATCAATTAATTTAAAAATCATGTTAGAAAGTGAAGGCTTCTCTGTAGCTGAAATGAATCATCCTTGCTTAGTGATAAAGAGGGAGGCAAAACCCAGCTACTACACAAAGGACAGTGAAACTGCGTTCTTGGTAAGAGCAGTAAAATGCCTAAAGTCTTAAAGCAGTTTGGAGATGGGTCCAAACTCAAAAGTCTTATCACTGCAGATGTTCTTCATGTTTGTGAACTGACCCAACCAGAAATGTAGGAAGGTTTAGCTCTAGTGCATGCCAAGTTTTCAATGGCTCTGTGAAGATACCCTGGCTACCACCTGGGAATGGTCACAACAATCCATCAGTGTGAATCGTCTGAGAGCCCCAAGGATGGAACTCAGGGAGTAACTGGTGAGTTCCTGGTGAGTAACTGGGCACTGCAGGCTGGGGATGGATTTTGGCAAGAGCTCTGTCGTGGGCTGGGCCGTGGGAGCATCACCCCAGGAGGGCACTCGGAGCCCAGGCTGAAATCCAGGACATCCATCTGACAGTGCCCAGCTGAAATGCAGCCAACAGCCAAGAAATGCATCACAACACTGGAGCTTCTTTCATCTGCTCTTACACCTGCAGCCAGTTGTTCTGGTATTACAACCATATTTCAAAAATATATTCTTTCCTGTTTCGCAACAGGAGAACACCCCAAATGACAGCAAGAATTTATTTTTCGAGTAGAAAATTTGAAATTCTGTATTTATCACACTGCATGATCAAGGTAAAAGAGAAAATAAAAGACTCCTTGCTTTACCTGAACAGGGCTTGGAGCAAGCTGGTCTAGTGGAAGGTATCCCTGCCCATGGCAGGGGTTGGAATGAAATGCCCTTTAAGGTCTTTTCCAACCCAAACAAATCTGGGATTCTTAAGATTCTCTACCCACATTCAGTCAAGCAAAGTTCAGAAACTACTGAAGATGATCCTTACCAAAACATTTCAGTCAATACTTAAAAATTTGGAGTGGCCTAACATTTTTAAATACCACCACTTTAAAATATCAAAAAACATTATACTATGGCAAAAGAGTCTTACTGAGGGGGAAAAAATCCAAACAAATATTACTCATTTATGTCAGGAATTGTGAGAAATTCATCTTTCACAGAGAAGCTCCAGTCAGCTTGAAAATGTCACAGCTTGAGGGACTTGATTCCCTGCTTTTGTGCAGCCCCTTAATATTCCCTGGGTAACTTCCCCTTCTGCAGCTGCTGGATAGGGACAGACTCACAGACAGGTCTCTGCATCCCACAGCCTTGCTTCCCACACAGGTCAAGGGATGCTCTATCATCACCCAGGCAGTGATGCTGGGGAAAACACTGATAATGTAATTGAAAGACTTTGCCAAATGCTCAGGGGATCAGAATTAGTGTTGCACAAATGTTTCTGACTTTCTGACGGCTTGATTTTGCAATCCTGGTAACTTCTGTTTAACATGGTGTGCTTGCTCACCTTACTTTAAAATGCAATTTCATGCAAAAATTCACATGAGCATAAACAAGCTTAAAACCCTCAAACATCATAACATCCCCACCACTCTGTGGAACGATTCACAGAAGCAACAGGTTGTCACTCTCTAATTTCACACATATTTAGACAGCAGCAAAAGCCCTGATTCTTACAAATCTGGGTGTCCTCTTCAAACACGGGGAGAGTTCCAGATGGTTTCATCCCATGTCTGTCTCTATTATTTAAGCTCCTCACCCCAATCATAACCTCTGTCCTGATCTTATCCTCCCTGACATCCATCTGAAAGATTGGAAACATTTTTAATGTGAACCTTTTCCATCAAGTACCCGGGTTATTCCATATCCTCTATCCACATGAGGAGACGATGACCCAAGAGCTGTCAGATTTCCTGTCTAGACCCAAGGGGCTCAGTTTGAAGTACATAGAAATTTTAATCCCAAATTTGTGCCTGGATCTGTAAGATGAGCACTCCTGTTCAAGCTGATGCACAGCAAAACCCAGCTGTGTATTTTACAGTTGACTTCCCTCCCAAAAAGGCCACCTGCATCCCACATCAAACTGAACTGCAGCTTCCCCTGTTGGAGGGAAACGGCAAAATCAGAACTTCAAAAAGCACTGAGAGGGTTACATTACTTTTTTTCCTTCAGTCATACAGTGGGTCTCATGAGAATTGATTAATTTTGTGACATTTTCTGCTCTGTTTTACAATCTATGTCATGAGAATGATTTGTCAAGGCTGTAATGCATAATACTTTTAGTATTCTGCACTACTGTGACCTTTACCTTCTTCTGTGCATTTGATTGACTGACTGCCCCACTCTGGATGTGCAGGTTTCAGAAGATGGAAGCACACACCAGACCCAGCAGCCGTTGAATTATCACTGAAAAAATCACAATCCCTTGGTAACTTTTACATTCTTCAGTGCAGGTCTGATGCAGTTTTAGCCATGTCATTGAAACTTTTTGACACAAAATGGAAACTTACAATATGGGCTGTATTTAAGCAGTGTTTTCAAACATCAAGAAGTGACAAATTCATGCATAAGGACTCTGATTTCACTTAGGATAAGACTAGTTAAACTAATGCTCATAATCACCCAAACTCTCAAACTATCTGCTTATGCTTTCATAATGCTGTCACAGACTAAAGATTGCAATTCTATGAGATAAGGATTTGAAAAATTAAAAACTAAAGCAGAAACATGTTAAATTACCTCCCCGAGAGCAACACAAAATAAATTCCATTTACACGAAAAATATATTAACTCCAAAGTGCTAAACATTCAGAAGACACAGGAAAGAAGTGGTGGTTACCATCAGCATTTGCTTCTGTCTGCAGGGCTTTGTTATCCACTTTAGAATATTCTTGGATTCCTGGGAACCTAAGGCTGTGTTATCAGTATATTAAACCTAAGAGTCCTCATATTCACCATGCACGTTCTGTTACTTCACTATAATCATGGAATTCTGCACGTGCTGCCATCTGAAATCAGAACTGGCTGCTGTTTCTTTTTTCTCCACATTTATTCCTTTCCCATTACGTCAATTTCTGTGGGTTTCAAGCACTTCCCCATAAGCAGTAATGACATGGAAATTGCAGAAGTTTTTGGAAGTCCTTTCAGCTAAGTACCAAAAAGTCTGAAAGCTTATCTGGAGTTGGCACAAATCTCTCGAGTTTGTAAAATTAATTGGGCTGGAAGGTCTTCTGAGAATAAGGATATCTTTGTGAGTGATTTCAAGCTACTTCCTACTTGTGACTGGAAAATACCACACAAATATTTGTTTTGTATCAGATGACACATGGCAGCTACATCCCAGCTGTCTCAATCCACCAGTTTAAAATGGTGCATTTCAAGGATTTTAAGTGAATAGTGAGTTCCATAAATTCATCGTGCTCCAGTATTTCACAAAAAACCTCACCACACTGCCAGGATCAGCACTGCTGGTAGAGGCTGGATTGTTTAAGTGTGGTTTGCATATTTGTAGAATCATCCCCTACATGCTGCTGCTTCCACAAAAGCCATTTTCAAGACTCTGCCAGAACAGAAACGGAATGCTCTGATCACACACAGCTCCAGTTACTTAAGGCTGAGAAATCTGTGGCCAGTTAATAAAACCCACAAAAATACTATGCTTATTTGAAACACAATAATCTAAACAATGAAAAGAGAGAGCTCAGACACTCCTCTCCAAATGGCATCTAATTAACACAACCTCAAAAGATTAAAGTTTGAAAGCAGCATCACTTAGTAACAGAAATTCCTGGAATATTCTTCTGAGACCTATAACCACTTTGCAATTCTGGCTGTTGAATTAAAGCAAAATATTAGTGTTTTGAGATCATGTGAAAACCCACAACTTATTCACAGTGAAAAATATTTGGGAATGGCATTCGGGGATCTCCAGCTTCAAGCAGAACCCACCACATTTACAATTACTGCCATCAGATAATATATGTACAATGTAGTGCACAAATGTAATTTTCTTGGAATAGCCAATTCCCAAATGAATACTCCGTTAATTGTTCAATGTAAAATAAAGTAACACTTGGGGGAGCAGGGACCTCTACCTCTTCAAATGAGGACTCCACCTACTGCCACATTATGATCTCCTTATACCCTTTTGGCTTAGCAAAACCTGTTGGGTTTCTGTTTTTTTTCCATTTCAGGGAGTGGAAAACCACATTCCTCCAAACGAGTCACAGCCTGATCTTCACACAGTGCTCAGGAAAGCAGCTTTTGCCACCAAGTCCCTTCCACCAGTGCTGGCTGTGCTCAGAAGGGCACTCGGTGTGAACCACCCGGTTCTCCTCTGGAAGAAGGAAACGAGATATTCTGGATGAGTTCCCTTCAATTCCAGCAGGGTCTGGACAATCCAGAGGGCTGTCCCCGAGGAAGGACAAGCCTCCATGCAATGCTCTGACTTGCACAGCAAATTCCTGTGGCAGGAGCTGCCCAGACGCCTCCCCAGAGCTGAGCTGGCGCTCTGGGCACCTCTGTGAGTAGGTGATGGATTTGTGCGGTCCCAAAACCACACAGGGAAAATGAGGAGGCTGCCCACAGGCTGCAGAAACCAGGTTTAACTCCAGGGAATGTTCAGACCCCAGGTAAAGAAACAAAAGAGCCCTATTTTCCTCTGGGGCGTAAATGAATGACTATTGATCCCACAGCCAGAGGGTGAGGAATGTGATTAGGGAGGAGTGGGTACCTTTACTTTCTTTTCTTAAGCATTTTTTTACTTCTGATCATTCTGATCTCTCTGTTTTTAAGTTACTTTCCTACAGCTTTGCTGAAGCTTATTCATGCACATTTACTTGCACAAACAACACGGGAGACAAGTAATTTAGTCCCAATAGGTTAATATCACCTTTGTTTATGAAGTTATGCCAGAATAGCTATTTCCATTTTACGCTGTGCAAGGTAAAGAACATTTTTCAAGGCTGAGACACTGACTGGAAGCTTATTTTCTTGTTCCAGGTGGTGAATAAAAATAACACGTAGAAGATGAACTACACCATTTTTAAAATCTTAAAGGATGTGTCTCTACTCATTGGTCAAGCTGAATTAACTTGCAGCCTCCAAGCCAAATGCAGGCTCGAGGAGGAGAGGAATAATTTAGTTACTGAATTGAAACACTGAGTAATCTAAAATTATGCAAATATTCTCTTTGCCCTTGCAAATCTTTACACATAAACTCTACTGGTCTTTACTCCAAAGTTTACACCAGCATAGCAGTTTCATTTCTTCTAGAACTATGGCAACAAACATTTTTAGCTCAGGTTTTGTGCAATTATTTCAGTAGTCAAAGTATGTTCAGATTTTAAAATAGATTCTCAAGATTTTTAAAATTGAAATTAAATAAATTTACTTTAAAAATAAAACTGCATTTAATATAAATGATGCCCAAGATGTACTGAGATATTTTTATCCAATTCAGAAAAATACTGCAGGTATCTATTCATCCTGCTTTTCCAGAATTCTACATTATATAACTAACCCCTTGCAAGCATTCCTTTTACAATTATTGTACTCTGCAGTCCTCAACCATTTCTCAATATTTAATACTGTACTTTTTGCAGCTACCTGTTTAGAGCTGAGAGGTCTAAATCTACTTTAAGGCCTTTCCCACACTGGTAAGCTCATTATTAAAAAGTTATCTGGGTAATATTCCAATGTATTCCCAGCAAGCATTTAACTCAGGTTTTAGAAGCTTAACATGCAAAACATCTGTCAATTTTGAAGTTTATTAAAAAGACAAATTCTGCTTCTTCTATAGATATTTCTTTCAAATCAATCCTTTCAGTATTTATCTATTAAATCCTTGAATTGACATTTCCCTAACAGCAGCACTACACTGGTAAGAGTAGATCTAATAGATATTTATCAATTAGTATCTGAGCAGCTCAGTATGTTAAATAGAAATCCTAACTGGAATTGTATTCCCCTGTATATTTTTAGGAACTGGTATGTATTTAAGAAAACCTACTCATTTCCCTTGGGCTGAGGATGGATGTGAGACAGACTCCCCTAATGTGAAGGCACTTACAGATGACCGAGAAACTTCTTTATATTCCCTTCAGGAAATAAATAATTTGTCCTTATTTCTTTCAAAAAAGCACCAAACTGCTCATACCTGAGAAGAAAATTAACCTCTTTACTGATTAATCACTAGGCAGCTTTGACTGGTGAAGAGAAAATTGTATTACAAATCAACAGCTACCTGTTATCAAATTACAAGGCATTTTCATCAAAGGACCCAAAAATGCAGCACATTGACCAGTTAACATGTTTCCACTGACCTGGGGGGATTTTTCCAGTTAACAGCTTCTGAAGAATGCTGCCTTTTGATTCTTGTCTCTGACACAAAAATGATTGTCCCATTTAGCCACTGCTCCATCACATACATCAGAGAATCCTATTTACTCACACGCTACTGGAACATTAAAACACAATACTATGATTGTCTCTGGAAGAAAATTCTAAAGATTGACTTTTTTCCTTTTTTTTTTTTGTAAAGGGAGTAAGATCAAAAGCTAACTTTAATAGATGTTTCACTAAGGTCACACTCCTAGGAAATGGAACACTGAAGATGAAAGAGAACAAATAGATTTGGTTTTTGATCTCAGCCAAATGCATTTGGCATTGTTTAGCTTTTATAAAATACTTCAACTTTAGGCCGTGTCACGACTAAAATGAATTGGTTGAAGGTTTCAATAGTTTGGTAAGACTTTAACACGTATCAACATTTGGAAAAACATCCGAAGTATGTGGCCAGATTTTTTTCTTACTGGAATGACGTCAGGTCAAGTCTAAATACTGTTGGTAAGGCTAGATGTGTATAAGCAATTTTAAGAATACATTCTCCTAACCTTAGGCAGATTTAAGAGTTTCTGTCCACTAGTGCTGTAAAATCAGGACCACTGGTACTTCTAGCAAGAAAATTCAGGGGAAAGTGCAGAGCACTGAGAAAAGGTGAAAGCACTGAATTATTCCAATAAAACAAGCAACTGTGTCCCTAACCAAGAGAGCAAATCAGATCCTTTTCCCAAATTATTTCACAGTTCTTGGCGACATCCACATTTGTAATCTAAACAGGAGTAAGAGGAATGGATTACAATCTACAAACTATTACTTTCAAATTTGTCAGCAATAATGGTGTTTGCTGACTGAAGACAACTTGCTTAATTAAGGAAAAAGATGAGATAACACTCATTAAAGCAATATGCTTAAATCATTACTATTGTTAGAAAAAATTAATTATCATTAGCCACGAGAAGAACTGCAGAAACCTCTAAACCCCTTAGTAGATTACACAGTCAAAACTTTCCAAAGGAGTTCCATGATCCCTGATAAAAATCACTGATGGCAGGAAATGCCCCAACCCCAGGGTTCAAAACTGCCTTCTTAGAGTTTTGATGAAAATTAATGATTTACACCATGAACTGTATTACAATAAAAATTACTGTACCCGAGTCATGCAAACATTTGGCTTCAGAAGCTCTACAGAAATTATATAAAGGGAAGAACTTCCTGCTCTTACTTTCCAATTATTCTATCACTGTATTACAGCAGTGATAAGGAGCTGATAAAGAGCTATTTCCCAAGACACAAAGCCAGGTATTTATCACCATTAAAGGAGACACACCTGACCACAAGCCCTAAAAGTAACATAGGGAAGGAAGAGGTGATTCCCCACACGCTTCTCTCAAAACCTTTCTCCAGGGGCACTTAAAACTCACCCTGAAGGTACCTCGGCCATTTGCTCTCCAACCTCCAGCCACAAATTTAACCACACCAAGCAACTGCTTCCTTCCTTCTTTATACCCTTTATTCCTTAAAAAGGGAAAATACCTCCAACTCTCCCCTCTTTTGTTTTAGAAGGACATGGCCTGTTACACTTTTTTCTGTTATTTATTACTTTCTGTCCAACATTTCTGCTGCTGAGGCAATAAGTGATTTCCTGAGCCCACCTGGGCACGGAGGATCTCTGCAGGCCAGAAACCCCACCCGGCTGAGCCCTGCCCCTCCCAGGCACAGAACACCTGCACCCAGCAGGATTTTAGCTATGTCACTCTCAAATACTACAAATATGCACCCCCCTTTACTCACTAAAGCTGCCTGCAGGACCTCCCCACACATCACAAATAAACCTGGCTTGTTCCTCAGCACCTCGGGTCACTGCCACCGAAGAAATTACACCTCAGCCTCATCCTTCAGATCCCACCCAGCTTCAAGTGCCAGTCAGTATTGATCCACACTACTGCAAACCTGATGCTTAAAAATCCCTGCCTTAAACCAGAAGGATTAGTAATTGACAGAGAAATAATAAAAACCTAGGAAGACAACTTGATTTTACACCAACACAGAAAAGCTGTTCATCAGTGTTAAAATACCTTGTTTTCAAGGACAGAAAGCAAGGATGGAAGCCATGGAAGCAAGCTGGATATTAGCTTTAGTGTAAACTTAATTTGAGAGAGGCTGCTATCCACCCTACATGGAGAGGGTTGAGGTTTTTTAATATATATAATATATATAAGGAAACATATATGCTTTCATGCTCTACAGTTTGCTGATCAACAAACACCCAATGTGGAATTCCTGTCTCTCCTCAGTTATATTTCTCCAGGCACTGAAAATTTTTGATTCTTCCTGAAGCCAGGAATATTTTCACTTCTCTGCCCTTAAGACATTAAGCCCATAAAAGTTCAATAAAAACTTTCTTTGTTTTAGTAGCTGAACATTTGCTATTCTGCATATCCCTTGAAGGACACAAAAACCTACAACATTAATTACACAGCACATTTAGGCATCACCAAAACAGGTCTTGGTCTCATCCATTTCACTGTCCAGCAGCACAAATCTGCATCTTGCTTTTTACACATTTCCCAAAGAAGGTGTAAGTTTATCTATCTAAAGGTTAAACTGTGGAATTTGTAGTTACTGGCATTTTCAAAGAAAGAAGGTCAAGAATTAGAAAGCTTCTTTATATGGTATATTAGAAATGTGCTGAATGACAGAAGAAAACTGTAATTAAACCAATTAGTAGAATGCTATACAAGTAATTCAGATGTATGGTGAACAAAGTAATATCTTCAGTCTTCCAACTGTTCTGCTGGTAGGCTCAAGTTTCAAAATATTGTGCTTCTTAAACAATGAAATAAATAAATTCTTCATAATCTTTTGTGTCTGGATCAGTGCAAGAATAGGAATTTATAAAAAAACAAGAGTGTATTTATGGATAAAAATTAACTTCTACCAAATAAAAACCAGAAGACTATAAAGCAAAAATTAAACAAAACAGTGCTTGATTAATTTGGTCCTTAGTAGGAATATAAAAGGACCAGCCTGTGGAGGATATCATAAGGCTGATTTATATTACCAACACTGAACTATTGAGGTATCTGCTTATATATCACATTTTATAAGAGGCATCATGGGATCACACCATCTGGTACGGAGACATCAATAACTGCACCTTTTAAAAAATAACAGCCAGAGACCAAAAATGATCACTGTGAGGTTTTCTTTTGTTTTCTTTTTAACTATGGAAATTTCCCAGTGAAAAACAGGAGCACAGGAAGGTGAAGCAGGACTGAAGCCCAGCCCTGCAGGGGCACAGGAGTCTCAGAGTTCCCGGTCCTGCTGCTGCTGCCCAGACCCTGCAGACACAGGCAAGGGCAGACACATTTACTGAAGACATCACTGCTTTGCTTTTGTCCAGATGATTAAATATTTTTGTCCTTGCAGCAAAAATATTTAGTCTCCAGTTTTAAGTGCAGAAAACAAATTCCCAGCAGGAAATGAGTTATTTTTCCCTTCCTGAAAGAACCTGTAGTATGATGAGCATAACATCACCAATAATGGGATGAAATGGGGTTTTAAACTGCACAAATAACAAATCTATTATGAATAATTCCCACCAGAAATCCTGGAAACTGGACAACCTACTGCCAGTTCTTGTTTTACGCAGTGAAAACAGAAAATTAAGAGTGAGATCTGTACAACTGGATTTCGACTGGATTTACTCACGACTTCCAGTTGCACTCACTCACAGGTGACTAATTGTTTTACATCTTTTCTTTTCTATTTGGCCAAACTGAACAGGAGACAAAGATGCAAAGATGTGCTGTCCCCTGACACATTGGGATTAATTATGGGGAAAAGTAAATGAGAACTATTTCATCTTCAAAGTGCTTTCCTAAGACATTAACATCTAATAACAGTATTAAAGTCACATTATAGATATTTAATCTGTGGCAGTAATAATGCTGTCTAGTTTCATAAAAATACCCATTAAAATAAATATTTTGGCTATCCACTTTCAGGACTTTGCAAAACTGTATTATTACCAAGGTGAAGACACTTTGGGATAGTTCACACTAAATTTTGAGAGCAGCACTGTTGCAGTAATAGCAACTTGGTTCCCTTTCCTTGCTTACCTAGAGAGAAATGAAACCTACTTTATCAGGATCACGTCAATACTTTTAAAAAAGAAACAAGCAGTAAAAGTTGTCAGGTATCCTGAAATCAGTAACCAAGTAAGAAATCATAACAAAGCAGAGCTCAGGAATTGTGCACATCTCCTGCAAGCCTTATCTGCACAGATAAGGCAGCACCCAGCTCACTCCTGAGATATTCCTTACCCAATTCTATTGGAATTCCAGCGGAGGGACCAACTGTATTTCCAAACTGTAATAAGGTAATTGCTGCTTCACCAGGAATGTGATCTTTGAAGCAGGAGCCCTTCATGTCAAAGATCCCTGGCCCAACCAGAGTGACACAGGTTATTGGGTTCCAACTCCCCTGGCACTGCTGGAGGACTCTGGATACACCGACACATTCCATGAAACAATTCACTGCTGAGGGCATTTAAAAGTTAGTAAATAATGTTTATTGCTGTAAGAACTGCCTTTTTAATTTGCTAAGGAGTTTGAAAAGGCATCATAACTTCTTGCTGGGTTACATTTACAAAATTGAGTGTCAGCTTCCAAGTTTTGGGAGCTGTGATAGTCGAACGTGAACACATTCATCTGCAACGCTGCAGGCACAGCACTAGCCAATGAGAGATTAATTAATTAGGTTGTTTACCAAAAGTAAGAAATAAAACAAGCATATTTTTGCTGTTGGCTTCACAGAAAGTGCAATCAGCATTTTCAGAGCGCAAGGTAGTCTTTCTTTGTGTCTGTTTTTGGCTGGCTGACATTCTCTCGCCAACAATGTGTTATTGCTTGCTCTTTTTTTCAACAATTATTGAACTGAAATAACTGAAAGGCTTATAAATAATATTCCAGCACTGTCTCAGTGCAGGACATGAAATTCTCCTAATTTTGTTTTATAAATTCCGGCTCCTCTTTACCCCTTTTTCCGCCCACAGCACCTTGGTACAGGGGCAGATGAGAAGCTGGATAATCTCAATTACAGGTGATGGCAGATGAGGTGAACTGGTACAAAGAACAATGTCTTTCATTTGAGATTTCTGCTCTTTATCTTTCTTGGAGAGATCATTCCTGCTGGCCTGGACTGGTGCATTTGATGAATGGGTCAGCAGCAAGGGACTGTGTAAGCAAATGAGTAAGATGCACATCCCATCCCTCAAACCATAATGAAAATCTTTATGAGATTGGATTCATGCTTTGAGATGACCTAAGAATATGTTCCTGCTTTTTTACATATTCCAATTTAGTTATCCAGTAACAGCATGAAGTGCTAGCACCAACCATTCCTGAAAGCTGGGAAAGTAACTCACACATGGGTGGTGCTACTTTAGGCGGATATTTAACATTAAATTAATTTTAAAAACCCCATAGAACAGCAGTAAGACAGACTTTTCTAATCGTAAGTGTTCCAATAATCTTTTTGAAGCAACACAGCTGCTGCCAAAAAAGCTAAAGATGGAGTTTCATGGGCAAAAAACTACCTAAATTACCAGAACTTGCTCAGTCCTGTCTTTTTTTTTTCCTTAATTAGCATGTAATGAGACCACAGAACTAAACTACAAGAAATATCTGTCTATATCTGAGAGCAAAGGATGATGTTATTTAAGCTCAAATTACCTGCACCCATACCCACACCTCTGTGTGCCAGAAATGACCATGTTTACCACAGGTGGGATCTTCTTTCTCTAAACCTCACTCCTGCAAATTTGCTATTAATGACAAACTGTAGAAAAAGTTGCAAGTTCCTCTTGACAGCTCGTGAGAAGGATCAAGGTGAGTCTCAAAAACTTCTCGTTAGAGCTGAAACAGAAGTTCCCCTCAAACCAGTTTGTTATCACAAAAAGAAACATTTCAGAAGTTCTTGGTGAGTTTTTCATTGAAGTTTAGTACCTCTAAAAGCTGTTGGTTGATGATTTAGTGACATGAACTGAAAATCATTCAGGAAAACCATTCACTTTCTTTGCTCAACCCTTGTTGAGTTTGCTCAAGCTTGTGTTTCCTCAGCAAGGCCATTTACTGATTTAAATAACATTTAGCAGGCAGAGATTCATGCCTTTATTCTCTCTTTTTCATGATGGAAAAGAACTGAGTTTTCTTTCAATTATTAAAAGCCAAGAATAATGACACCCAAAAGAAGGTGAAGAAGTACACCAAAAATATGTATCAACTGTTATGGTCTGGACAATGAAATACAAAAATACGATGAAGAATATACACAATCAGCACATAATTTATTGATCGCCCCTTCTCCAATGAAGGGCCATCAGCTAGTTTAAAAGTAAAATTACATACTAAAATAACAGCAGAGAGAGATAAAAATTATGAGGGTCATGCAAGGGGAAAAAGATGTATCTTCAGCAAAGATTTTTAAATGAGATGGAGAGTCAATGAGGCAGAGAAATACAGGAAAGCCTTTCTCTGCCAGAAAGAATTGCAGAAAAGCAGGTTCTTTTAGCATTAGTGGTGAAATGCGGAGTGGCAGCATGGGAAAGGAAACTAAAAAAGCAAAGCAGACAGTCCTGAAATAAACTGCCCTAATCCTGCTTTTTAGAATGTCTATTAATTACATTAGCATAATGGAAGTTGTCTGCAAGCACAGACAAAACGAGAAGGAAATAAATGACTTGTGCTAACAAATGTGCTCGCAAGTTACATGACTGCAAACATGAGCTTAAATTGTACATGAGCCATGGACAGCATCAGCCAGCTCTCCCTGAGCTTTGCAGTCCTCCTGCCCAAATCCCAGTCCCTGCCCTGCTGCCCGCAGAGCGACTCCTCAGCGAGTTTTGCTGCTCCCAACACCACTGATGTCACTTCTGTCCCCGTGTCAGGGACCTGCACGCTCCCGGTCAGCGGGTCCAGCTGCTCCCAGCTCGGGGCACTCGGGGTCGAGGGAGGAAAAAAGGCAACAGGTGAAAGAAAAATGGCAAGTGCTTGACCACAGAAATAAAGTTCAAAGGATTTGCAGCAGTAGGCAGAAAGCTTAACATAAACGGGAAAACAAAAAGGTCATTTTTTAACAGCACGAATAAATAAACGCTGGGACAATTTACTGAATCTTTGAGCTGGGCCTGGACGTGCTCCTCGGATGCTGAGGGAGCTCAGCTGGAAGTGCAGGCTTCTCCCAGGTGAAGTTTCATAGCCCTGCTGACACAGGAGGCCTTTACACATGGTCAGGACGGTCCTCTAACACATTTCTGCCTGCTCAAGTGTGCAGCCCATGAGCAATCCAGGTGCACAGGCTGCCCCTTGCACTGCAAATCTACCCCACAGTGTAAAATTCCTTGTGGGAGAGGCAGAATCACTCCTTAGAATATGGCAGAACTTGTGTTCCATGGGTGTAAACAGACTGTTCGCCCCAATAATTACGTATGCAGATGGTTATTTCGTGGTTTTAATATTCTGGTAAAATACAAACATTTTAAGAGAAATTACTCTAATGGTCTGTCCATTTACTTGCACATGTCCCCTCCAAACATACTTGTTCTCTAGAAAAACCCATTTAGAACAGGCAGGAGGGTTTAAAGCTGTGCCCCAATGGCTGGTTTATATAAAATGAATTAACAAATTTAACTGTGACTCATACAGAAATCAAGTTGTGTCCTTGAGGTTATTTTAACGTACTCTGAGCCCGCCTCTGATGCTGCTGGTGAATAACCGAGGGAGGGAGGTGATGTTCCACATCCCCTGGGATGTGCCCAGGGCACCTCCCGTGCCCGTGCCCCGCAGGATCCCCCAGCCCCTCTGCCCCAGCAGCCGCTGCCCCTCGCTGCCCGGGCAGGGCACCTCAGGATGCTGCAGAGTGGGATTGGTGTTGTCCAGCAGGGCACAATTCCACTGCCACTGTCACCCCTCCTGTCCCAGGGGGCTGGGCAGAGCTCCCCTTCCAGGGCATGAGTGACCACGGCAGCTCTCTGGTGCCAGCCCATTGCTCTCCACCCCACTGAGAACTCTGGCACTGCTGGGGACACAGAACTGTCCCGGCCATCTCCACAGCAGTGGGAGAAGCCTCCTCATCCAACGCTCCATCCTGAGACACACAAGGCTCAGCCCCCACAGTTACACCCCACACGCTCCAGGTGAAATGCTCAACACTAAACAAGAATGGATTCTGTTTCTAGAGAACTACCAAACTAGTGCAGAACAGGGTACTGATTTATATGTAACTTTTCATAACAATAACCTTGCAGATGAATTTGAAGAACAGGCAATGGAAATACCAAACTGAGCTGTTTTCAAATATTGCTTGAATGTTTTTCCTTCAATTGTCAAATGCAATGAAATAAAAAATACAAATTATTCAACTGTGAAATCATATTTAAATCTAACACTTTCTCTGGCTGTTAGAACACCTCAGCCCAAGCTACGCTGCAGAGCAGTTCCCTAACCTGCACAATTTTGATGTAAATTCAGCTGAAGCTGCTGTGCCAGAGCTGCTCTGAGCCTGCCCCAGCCCTGCTGTGGCTCTGAGAGTGTGGCCATGGGGATGGCAGTGGAGGCCCAGGACTGCATTAGCCAGGCTGTGAGCAGCTGATGAGCTGTGCTGATTCATTTCCAGGGAGATCTACTTGGAGATGATTGGGTTTCAATCCTTGACCTACGGAATTTTAAGCATCACTTCACTCATATTAGAGATTTTGTATATAGACAAATACAGCTTATGGATGACTTCTAAGTCAGCAGGAAAGAAAGTCCCTTACAGTCAAGATTATTTATTTCACTGAAAATTTGTTTAACAACAAAAATCCTTCCCAACTCAACTGTAAATTAAGTTTAGAGTTGGTAGAACTGATTGTGGAATAGGTAGCAGAGTTTAAGTACAGTTATAGTCAGACACCAACAATTCCTCCTATGAGAGGAAAAAACTGTCAGAAATAAAAACCTGCCATTTCACATGTTCAGTCTACTCCTCTTTCCTGTTTCTTTTAGTTAACAGATCCTACCTTGTTTGATGGAAAAAGCCTGAAAGAAAAACCTTAAAATGATAAATTACCATTAGATTAAGGAGAAATTACAGCACCACAAGAAATCCACTGAGCAGATGAGGTTGGAAAGGCCCTCTGGAGATCATGTAAGCCCAACTCTCCCCTTTGAGGAAGAGTCACCTGGAGCAGATTTCCCAGGACAGTGTCCAGATGAGCCTCAGCACGTGCAAGGATGGAGATTTCAGCCCACTGGGAGCTCCAGTGCTCATCCATCCCTCCCAGCCAGCTGCAACTGTGGTGTTGTCCAGCTCTCCTTGGGAAAACATTCCTTGTCCCAGGGCTGACTACTCAGTCAAACTAAAAATCAGCATTGAAAGTAGGCAAAACTATTAATATTATAAATAAGGAAGAGCCACATTTATGCAGAAAAAAGCGCATTGGTTTAGCTCATGAGCACTAACAGAAAAACAAGAGCATGGAGAGTGTTCTACCAGATCTCACCTGTGCTAAAAGCATTAGTTCAGTTCTAAACATCTGTCTGTCCCTGCACTACACCAAGAAAATGCAGATTTCTTGTGGAACATGTGGGAAAGAACACAATCCCTCTAACTGAGCCATCACTGCAGTCACTGTCTTCATCTTTGTCACCAGCTCTGTCACCTCTACGATGACAGGAGAGCACAATCCCAGACCCTGTGCTTTATCGTCTCAAAGTCAACCTTTAAAGTTAATCCTTCCTCTGCTCAGAACAACTGAAAAATCCCTACAATTATAACTTCAGATGTATTTGTTAGCAATTGTTATCCAATGAGCACGTCCCGGGAATTTATTTTCCTTTTCCAGAAGGAAGTTCCTCAAGTACATAAATATTGTAAACAAATGTTTTAGGTGACAGCAGAAAATCAAACTCACCCTTTGTTAGTAACCACTGGGTTAAAATAACACCACGTACTTTTTTATTTCAAATATGAGTATTTACATGATAAAATAGGTCATTTAATTTCATGTACTTAAGTTGAATTGTGATTACAATGCCCTAACTCATCCTTATCCTTGCTATCACATCCCTGAATGAGTGACAATGGAAAAGTGCTAAGAACACACCATGGAAACGAACCAGGGAGGCTGCCCAACAGTCAGAAACCAAACTAAGAAAACCTGGCAATGCTTAAATACCAACTTTGAGTTTGCTGATAGACTGCCATGATTGCTCAAGAGGAAATCAAAATAATTATCAGAAAATACTATCTTGGGATCAAATAAGAATATTTGTAATAAAACTTATTTCTCATGCATTTGTACAGGCTAATGTTTGCATATTTGTTTGTGTATGCATATATACATATATATACACACACACACATATACATACACTTAAAAAATCTGATCTTTGGTTTTAACCCCACAAGAAGAGAAATGGAAGGAAAACAGATTTCATTGTAACTGAGGTCAAAAGAGCCACCCTGCATTTATGATCCCTGTGTGGTATTTGAGGTCAAGAGCTCCAAACTTTGTGTTTCACTTGGAAATGACACAAGCCCTGTTTGCTCCCTGCACCTCGGTGCATTTATGAGACAACTTCATGCAGAAAAACAATCTGGGCTAGGAAGGGCACACCTGGGGAGGAGGAGGAGAAACAGCAACTGGAGGTTGTCACCACTGTACCTCCAGTCCCTTCAGCATTACACATGATTGTTGCAGCTTCAAGATTCCATGTTACATCTTTAATTGTGGGCATTTAGCACACTGCCTCTTATTATTAAGATACTGCTGAATTTTATTGTCAATGTGGCCACAGGACAAGGCTAATAATTACCAGCACCAGAAGCAGCTTGTGGTTTTATATTACATTGAGGTAAATTACACTGGAATTAGAGTGGATTACTTTTATCAAATGGGGAATAAGCTGTTAATTAACTCCCTGCTGTAGCAATCTTTTTCTGAGCTTGCAACTGTTATTAGCTCTAGATTAAACTGTTGAATTAATTTCCCACTTACTTACTATTTCAAGAGTTTTTAATTTACCTGGCAGCAGTTTTAATGGGAAATTGTATTAGTGAGCATAAATTGTTTTTGGGAAGGGTAAACAGTTTGTGATAATGTTTATTAAGTCGTTTTGTTTGAGCAAAAATATAATTGCAGTTTTAATTAGTGCATGGTTGTTGGAGTATTAGGTTTGAGATTACATTATGGCATTCTGAGAAAACAATCGCCCAGGTAATCCCAGCATTTATGAGTGAGAGCAAAGGGAAAAGCTGTGTCAACACTGCCCCGAGCCTGGGGGTGCACACAAACACACACACACTCAAATTAACACAAATACACACAAACACACACTCAAATTCACATGAACACACACTCAAATTCGGACACACACACTCAAATTCACAATCACACACGCATTCGAGGTGTGGTCAATGCACAAGGGCCAAGCACGTTCAGAAAAGGGCAAGGTGGTCTCAGAGCTCTCTGTTCCCCTGCTCCTGTCCCACTACTGCTGTCCCCACTCACCAGGTCCCCTGTATTGTCCTCACTGTTACATAAATTCCCTCCTCATGAAGGATTTGTAGGAACTAGACATGGAAGACACAATTCAGCTCAAAAGTGACCTGGAAAAGGAAAGTTACCTGGGTCAACCCACAGCCCCATCTCCAGGTGCTGAGCTGTGCAACCCGCAGGCTGCCAGGCTGAGAAGAACCTTTTCTGATAATGGTTGTGGCTGGAAAACCATGAACTAGCAACAAATATGGGTGTAAGCAACTCCATCACAGCCTAAAACCAGCCATAAAGACACACCCCAATTAACATTTGTTCTTGGGGTTTGTTTCCCTCCATCAGCACTTTTGCATTCGAGGTGTGGTCAATGTTAGAAACCATTAAATGTTCTTCAAAAAGTCTGTAATATGCCTCTTTTTAATCCGAACACTAACATAAAAATGTTCAACCGAAGTTTATTCAATTAATTTTGGTTCTCAATTTATAAAGATTTTACTATTCATGCAAAGGAAAATGAGAATTAAGATGCAATGTGCTGACATGGAGTGGAGTTTTACAGCCTTTTTAATACAGATGTAATTTTAAAAATAATAGGTTTAAAATAGTAAAAAACCAAAAACTAATAGTTTTGCTAAATTACCTTTTTATTACATGGTTTCAATTAGCATTCCCTCATCCTCCCACCCAACATGCAGATTGTTCTCTCTTTGCTCTGAAGGAAATTATGAGATGATAGAAGTACAGAAGATACTTCAACCAAATGTTAGAGCCTCAATTGAAAACACAAGTACACAGCATTCCCAGAGTGATTTGTTGCAGCAAATTCTATAAAAGTTAACAGTTCTTAAAGATGTATATAACTTATGGAGCATGGTTCTTGCATATGGGAAAAGATTATCCTACTAAACTCATTGGTTGTTACATTGAATATGCACTATGCTAAAAATTACAAACAATAAAATCCTTTCATCCTGACTGGGGTTTTTCATGTCTTTGAAGCCCCCAGAAAGCTGTGGTGGTTTTAGTTAAGGTATTACTCTACAGCATGAGGAAAATGTTATACTGCAGGTGCAGGGAAGATTTAACCCACATGTTGTGAGGTTCCGTATGGATATAAACAGTGGATTAATCCTTGGGTCCCTTCACTTCTGACTCTACCAGTCAGAAGAAAAATGGCCTAATCCTGAAATTGTATGGTTCCCTGTGTTGTCAACACCTTTTATTTCATCTGCAGAAGGTTCTCTGAGACAGAGCCCAACTGGTCATCATTTCATCATCATTTATAAGACTAAAGATCACAAAATAGGTAGGAATATTCATATTGAGACAAAGAACAGAGGCCACTGCTGCAGACATGGACGAACCCAGCCCCATAAAACCCACCCAGCCTTTCCTGCAGGACTGTCTCAACAGTGACCAACCACGAGAGTGAGCTCAGGCAGCTCAGGTAATTCAGGTGAACATTGTCAGAGAGATGAGACTCCAACCCTGTTCAAGAATGCTTTAAACACCCGAAATCAAATTTCAAGGTGTTCTAAGAAGATCAAACTTAATACCTACTTGAGTACATAAAGTATTAATTCTCTTCCCTGATTTAATGAGCACAGCTTTTAATGCTTGAGGTTCCGTAGCTAAAGTTCACACTTGGAAACTCCAAATACCTTCTCAATACCTGTTTTAATTACCCTCTTCTTAAGGCATAAATATTTTACCGTAACAAAATCAATTTTATTTCCAGAAAGACTGTAATACAAGCACACTGATATATAAATCCATAGGGCTTAAGATTTCCACAAAGAAATCTTTTTGTCACTTCCTGTTCTATGCTGTCGAACAGGGAAGAACACTTAGGGTAAAGAAAGCTCAACAAAAGGGAGCCTGTGACCACAAAAGAGCAGAACTAGAACCCATATCCAAATCCAACTAACTAAGGGACTCAAGCCATGTAACTTTTAAACATCTCTGTTAATTTTTTTAAGGAAAGGGAGTAACCTAATTAGAGCAAATACCTGAAAGATTTCTTTGGAGAACTTCCTATTTATCAATCAGCAGTATGTACCATTTGTAGTATCTTCGTATCTTATACTCCATGATGGCATTCCCTAAAAAGGATATTTGTCAAATAAAAACCTGACAGGCTACAGCAGATCTGTGTTAAAGATTAGCTCTCTATTCCACACCAGATTCATCGACCTGAATCTGCTTGACGTAACTATTACAGGACAGAAGTTAAGAACACGAGCAGGTTCAATCACTCTGTCCAGAATACAAAACCAGAGCTGTTAGATGAAAAAGTTTTCATTTCTTTTTTTAGAAACCTCATAGAATAGAAACCTATTGAGAGATTTATGGGAATCTGTAGAGCTCAATTTGATATGATGCTTTTTAGGTACGTGCAAACACACACAAATCAATGGAAATCAGCACAGATCTTCCTGCCAAGTCAGACAGCAATTTTATAGTTGTGATTCTTATGTCTAAAAGCAGCAAATTTTAGACAGATGTATGAAACACCAGCTGAACACGGCTTAGAACCACAGGTAAAACCAGCCATTCATTCACAGGAGATATAAATAGCAGTAAACACCATGGATTTGAGTAGTCCTGAGCTTTGCAAACTTTATCTGTGTTTCATCAGGAAAAAAACCAAAGTTCTTAAATCTGGAAAAAAAGAACTCTATTAAAAGCACATATATGCTGCTAAAACTGAATCTAACAACATTGAGAAGGTGGGAATAAAGGGACCACTAACAATATAAAAATCTTTAAAGAGGGTAACAAGAAACAAAGGTTCAAATATTCTCAGCACGTTCATGCACGTACACAGCTCCTGTGTGCGCCGCACGCTCCCCCCGTGTACTAGGACTGTCTCCAGGTGGAGTTTCAGGCACAGGGAGAGGATGCAAGGAAGGACACGTTCTCTGAGGAGCTGTAGGAGTTCCCCCCTCTCCAGGACAGCTGGGGATCAGCACAGCCAGGAAGGGCTCCCGTGCCAGGCGGTGACAGCGCGGAGCCAGCGCGCCGCAGCCCCGGCTCGGCGCGAGCCCTGTTGTGTCTGAGGCAGGTACGCTGTAAAATTTCAATGATGCCTTTAAATTCTAATGGTTTCAAGCTGCTGTAAACTTCTGCAGCCATCAAAAATAATCTGTCATGGGACTAAGGGGTATGAACATCATGTCAGAGCCACTCTGCTGTTAGATTTATTGGAGGGTAAAGCATGTCATTTATGCATCAACTCACAGGAGAAAAAAGCAATCCCTATGAAGTCAATCTAATAATAGACTGGAAAGCAATGATTACTGTTTCATGTGCAGCAGCTATTTGTAGCAGAAGTTGGCCTAATTCAGCAGGCCTTGCCTGTCAGAGCTCTGGGATTAGCAAGTGTTTAGATGAAAATCTATCGGGAAACATCAAGAAATGGTTTAATGAAGAACAAAAGTCTTCATTGTTACATTTAATATTTGCTGAAACTTTTCCATTTGCACCACTACATTTCTAAAAATCTTACTGGAAGTGACATCCCAAATAGAATACAAATGTTGAGGGACTGCAAGTTCAATTAATCTACCACAGTTCTCTGCAATTTCACTGCGAAAATCTGCTCTCACTCTTCTCCTGTAGGCGGAATGCCCTGAAATTGAGTGCAAGATTTTTTAAAGACATGACTAATAATCATGGCCTCACTGTACTACACACACATTTTCTGCCATCTAAATATTTCATATCTATTGACTGATCAACCTCGTCAGTCCCCACATGGCAGAATCCAACTGCTGGCATCATTCTGGAGGAGCGGAAGCAGGATGACAGACACCTGCCAGTCAGAACCCAAACACATGGAAATGGCACAATGGGAACGGGGCACCAGAAGATGCCAAGTGAGTCCCCAGACCATCCCTGTGCCAGGAGCCAGGCACCTGGGAGTGCCTTAAACTTTCTCACTTTTTGAAACTATTAAAAAAAAATCTCAAATTCCTTAGTTAGGTTCAAGTTCTAATGTTAACTAACCCTGGGCAAGAGGCTGCCTTTCATCTTCCTCCATCCATTAAGTAAAATTAAAACTAACCCAGAGAAGATATTTCAATTCCCTTTCACTTAAAGACACTGTTCATCATAGAACACAATGAATGTCTCAAACGGAGAAAGCAAGACATTCCCATCTAAAGGAAAAACCAGGAGTTAATCTGATTAATACATACATTGCATAGCTAATTGTCTCCAGTGAAATCCCCAGCAAAGAATGAAAAAGAAAGAGAGGAAATCAGACACTCCAGTGTACTTTCATGTGAATGCAGGAGACATTGAGGGAACATTTAGCCACAGCACAAGCTCACTCCCTCCACCAGAGAACGACCCAACCAGCAGCAAAGCATCAGCAGCTCTTGGTATTTCTTCTAAATGTGCAGAAATTGGCAAACACAGACTACTCCACTGCAGTAAATAATTGACGTGGTTACAAGTCTGGACTGGCAAGATCAGTGTCAACCTACTCTATCTCACCAGTTTAACTCATTCATCTTCAGAGTCACAGTTAAACCAAGATCAACCAACACGGCATACATTTTGCACTTCAGAAAAAGTTTCGTTTCTAATCTGAGATTTAATATAAAAACTAAGAGAAAGTTATTGTATTTTATTCCAACTGCTTGATGAAATTAATCTTGGTAACTCCTTTTAGACACACAAACCCAATTTCTTCTATTCTATTTTGTAAAATAAACACACACAAAGTTGAAAAAAAATTAAAGGTGAGGCTGAAACAGTTCAAAGCTTCTTGAGCACATTTTAAAAGGGATGGTTATGGACGCTTTGTATTTGTGACAAATAATTTCACCACAATATTTAACTGCTCCCCCAATCACAGTCGAATGGCATCTCAGAAAATCCACTGCAAAATTTCCATTTATAACTTCACAGATGTGTAAGACCAGAATCTGATGATGCAGATAATGCAAGTATTGCAGTTGTATTACTGGCTATCACCTAGCAAAAATACATGAGTGATAACATTAAATGTCACAGTTCACCCATTATTTGGAGACCAATATGATCTTCCTGAGCTGTAGAACAGGAAAACAGAAAGTGAGCTCTATCCCAAGGCCAGCTAATTCCTCAATTAACACAGTGCCTAATCATCTTAGCCTTGAAAAATGTGCAGGTAGCAAATCCCAAACCTAACCCATATTTTACTGTCTACTCAACTATTCTGATCTCAGTGTCACTTTCACTGCATCAGCACAGAGGTTCTCCTGGGACATCACACAAATACAGCTTCGGACCTGTGCTGCTCCAGAGATCAGAACCTGAACACCTGTCTGACCATTCCTCCTCAAATTCCTGATCCCTGGCAGACAACCCTTGGATTTCGAGAGCTTTATTGAACTTTCAGGGATAAAATTTATCTCTCATCCCAACCTTTCCCAATCCTCTTTTTCCAGGTGGCACAGACAGGCCTGGGTTGGGCACGGGAAACCCACCCAAAGCGACCGCAGGATTTATTGCTTCCTATTTCTATCTCTTTTCTATCACTCCTTCTCTTTATTGCCTGGAAATAAACACTAAGTTGAAGGGAAAAGAAAAATGGTCATGGAGCAGCTTCTAGGATGGCTCTGGTTTTCCAATCAGGAGCTGGGTGCAGAGGATTTTGGAGTGGGCCACAGTACGGGAATGGCTCAGCTAATTGAGGGCAACCTCAAGGTCAACACAAATTGTGGTGTAGACATAAAAGTCAAGGGCAAAAAAATAAAAGAGGAAAGGCAGAGTAATATGATGGAAGGAAAAATGGAGATCAGGAGAGACACAACAGAAAGGGAAGGATGGGTCTGTATCAGTGGGCAAACAAACTCTTCCCAGGGTATTTTCTTGAGTGCAATCTACAGTGAAAACTTCCCATAAATTAACAAAAATTCTCAACAGGATTAGGACTCATGCTTAGCTAATGTAGACTGATAAGCTACTCTGAAGAAATATTATCTGTAATTAAAAATGGTAATGAACCAGTTCCAAAACAGGAAGGCCAAAACAATTCATGGTGCATTTCCTTGACGTTTAATAGGTTTGAAAAAGAGATTCTGCTGACGAGTTTTCAGCGATACAACCGAGCTACAAACACAAAACAGCCCTCTGAAGCTTTACACTGACTAATCCAATGAATTTCAGGAAAAAAACTCGAGATCAATATATCCATATATTACACAGGACTCCACAGGACAAGGGAAGTACTAAACCCACCAGGGCAGAGCCCTCTGAATTGCCACTGTGAGATGGCAAAGCTTTCTGGGTCAGCTGAATTTGAATAATAGGGTGTTCTTAGCCCAAATAACCTATTGACTTCCATACCTAGCAAAATGGAGAGGCTCTTTCAAGTGCCTCCTAGATTTAGCAGCTGTTGCTCTGACACTGTCAGCAACGCATCCATCTTAATCACAGTGTGAGCCTTTCAACTTCCCTTTCTTCTCCCTCCTTCCACCCATCAGCTCCAAGCTCCGTGTGCCCAGGAGTTAAAGCAATCTCTCTGGCCTCTCCTGCACGATGCCTCTTTGTTTCAGCATCTGATACACGTGCATCTACCAGTTTCTGTCCTGCACATATAGGAAGCTGTATTTGGATGCCTATGGGAGGTGCCTTGAGGCTGGTTTTGCTTTGCTGCTCTGAAGCACTCTGCTGCAGCAACTCCCCCGTAACTTGCCTTGCCCATCACCACAGGCACTTTACTTTTTATCCTCATTATTCTTTTTGATTTTTCTTCGCTTGAAATAAAAGACTCCATATGTTTTGCTCTTCTTTTATTGGAAGATGTTAATGCTGTGTACCAGAGGGCACAGTCAGATGAGGGATTGCCATTTGGACAGAATTATACACCCAATTACTGCCTAGGGTATATCACCTGTATGAGTGCTTTGAGCAGATTTCAGCTCTGTTTCTGCCAGAACTGAAGGCAATATTTTACTGCTGGAAAACAATATTCAGTGCTTTCCAAAGGAGTATTTTTTCTGTCAAAGTCATTCAAATTAACTAGTACTTAATGGCCTACAATTCACTGCAGATATATTTCTAGTTCTTAAAAATGTGACCCATCTGAATTGTAAGTGCTTTTAAAACAAGAGCTCAGCCATATGCACTTCTAGTTAATTTTAAACCATATTCAAACTCTTCTCTTCATTTGAGTTCTCATCTGAAAAATGAAATATTACTTTAAATGTATAGATCATAACAGAGTCAGGAGTCCTTTAAAAAGAAACCAGTCCTGTTTCACCAGCAAGGCATGAGAAGGCTGCACATCTGAAACAGCTTTGGTGTACTGGGTAATTCTCATTCACTGAGTGGATTAGCTGAAATAAGCATAATAAATGAAAGAGAATAAAATAAAAAACAATTTCACACTAAGGGAAGGCTTGACTTATAGGAAGTGGCAGCTCTGATGGCCCAAGGCATAGAATTAGTTTTGCCACTCGATAATTTGACTGATTCACTCGAGTGGCCAGAAAAGGACATTTTCTGCCTGATTTCAGTGTAATCAAGTCACCTGCTCTGTGACTGCCAGGGCCAAGCCAAGTGCACCCGCAGCCCTGGGACCAGGCTTCCTGCTCGTGTGAGATCCAGCTACAGCTGCACGTTTGCCTATTTTCATCTGAAACCATACAAGCACCATGAAAAGAACCTGTTCCATTCACTCCCTTATTGACAGAGAGCTTGGGGCTACTGCTGGGATGTTCTCTCAGTTCTGCTGCTTATCCCAGCACAGAGCCTGTGCTTTGCTTCTGTTTTAACAAAGGAGGTGACAAGAGGCAAAGACAGAAAACAAAGTCATTCCAAGGGACTAGAAATACATACAACATTTTTTCTTAATTAAGAATGATTATGAAATTCTTTATAATTACAGCAGATTTTACATTAAAATTATGAAACATCCGTTAAATATAATTTTCCTCCTCACACATCTTATGTAAAAAGACTGTAATATACAGGCAGAGATTTGGGAACACATCTAAACAACTCGCATGACATGATGTCAGTTTTATTCCTGCTTTGCTGAACTGGGGTCAGGCTGGTAAATGTAATATATGTGCTCATCTTTAAGCATATGCCCAGTTTCACTGGTTATTATTTACAGCTAACCTTTCAGGGTAATGACTGTATACTGCATGTCAAAGGAACAAAATTTTATATTACTATTGAAGCGAGTATTTTCTTCCTTTTATGCAAATATTGGATTGAGACTGCCCCAGTCAGAAGAGATAATCCACTTAGAAATATTATTATTATTAAAGCACATCCAATCAATATGCAAATGCAAAAAACCAGTAATTAAGCATTTTATTTTTTACAATTGTTCAACAGTAAAAACAAAGATGTAATGTGCATCAAAATGATTTAACATTTTGCAACTGATTTTCTAGTTGACATATGTTAGTGCATGATTCATCTACATTTTTCAGAATCAAAGTCCATGATCTGGCAAACTAATTCTGTTAATAAAATGAAAAGGTGACCTTGCTTAATTTAATAAGTCTGTGTAGAAATACTCTTTCAACATGTTAAAGAATTACAAAAAGGTTATCATAGCTTGCTTTCATGGGAGAGTACTCTACCTTTTCCAGCTCATTTCTCAGGCTTTTACTGTAATTCATTAGATTACATAAAAACAATGTAGATCATTATATTTTAATAAAGGCTTTCCATTCCTAATAAAATGTCTGTCATTTATATTCAGACATGTATTATATAAAATGCTTGTCTTTCTGAAGTAAAGCTTTTCATATTCAAGTCACAGGAGGTTGGTAGCTGCAGGAATTTCTATTTTTTTGCAAAGGATTTTCAGGATGAATTTGGTTCCTAGACTGAATCCTCCAGAACTGCAGCCCTACATTTATCTTTCAAACAGGTACAACCCAGGATCAGCAACACCAGCTGCCACCAGCAAACCAAGAGGCCTCTCTGTTCAGCAGAGGATGGTGCACAGTACTACGCTCATTAAGTCTGCTTGTTTTGCTTTACACCCATTGATGTTTACTGTGATAAAACAGTTTATGCAACTAAACTATACAACTTACAGAAAACCATACAACTTGTATAAAACCTTACAATGAAATAGTTTATACAGCACAAATACACTTCCAGTGAAATCCTGCTACGGGCCCGGTCACTTAATGAGGGCGATCAGGCAATGAATCTATTTTAGTTATTCTTGCTCCCAAATAAAAACGTGCACCTCTTCAAACTGCTCAGGAAGAGATGTTTCCTGTTCATCACAAATCCTAATTTGTTGCCAGCCCTTGGAATCACGTTTTTACTGCTTGGGAATGGCTGAGAGAAGAGCACATTATTCCTGCGCAGGAGGAGCCACCAGCCCAGCCAAGGCGTGACCCTGCGATCAGGCACCCACTGCATGTGCAGTTCTGCTAAGAATCCTCACAGAACCTGTTCTCCAAAACTCCATGGGAAGTAGGAAAACCCTTCTGTTTAAGACACCAAGTAATCCAAGCCAAATCAATGGGATTATTTGCTTGCCTGATCTTACATCACACTGAAGCATTTCCCTCGGGTAGGACACCAGGACTGCAGGATGAGGAGCAGAGCACAAAAGCAGTTAAATCACAATAAAAGTACTCAATATGTGACCAGAACTATGGAACTACCTGGATTTAAGTACACTCCATGCTTATTTTTTATTCCAGTGAGATCTGTTCTCTTCTTTTTCCTCCTTAACTTCACCAGTGTTGTTACACAGAATTTTGCCAAAACACAGCTTTATAAGAATTTCCTTTAGGAAACCACACTACTCCAATCTAATGCAGATCTGAACGCTGTATTTCAAGAGAATATTATTTATGTAAACAGAGCAGCCTTTAGCATTGCCAGTAGATGATGGATCAGCATTTTTTTGCAACCAGAGGTGTTAAATTTATTTTTTCCAGTTAAATTTGTACCTATTTAGTTTTAGGTCCCAGAAATAAGAATTTAAGTGTGTGTAGATAACTTGAGCTTAACAAGTCTTTGAAATAAAAACTGCTGGATACACAGAAGGCAGTCAGTGTGGGAATCTTACACAAACACTATGGAGGCATTTAACTACGCTTGTTTGTGATACTGGTGCAAGTTTATCAAAGTTACTGTAAAGGAAAATAAAACCTAACAAAACCTATTCAATTACAATAGTGTTACCACCAAAACAGTCCTCCAGAAAACAGGGAGTGCTGAAGGTAAATCCTTCACACCTCCTGATGCTATTTAGGACTTTAAGGGACTTCTTAACAATAACTTAAAAGTGCTGAAAAGGTTTCAAAGTCAGCTGAAGACAAGACAGAGAGAAGCAGATAGGTCTTATGATCACTGCAGACCCCAGTGCCATGAGACAGGAGACTGACAGAAAAGGTGGTAGAAAAGAATGTCATGTATCCTAAAAACAGAGAGATAAAAACTTACTGGTTTTACTAACTCTGTGACACTTTAGCCAGCTTTTTCAAATGGTTCCCTTCCATCTGCAAATCCAGACAAGCTCAGTGCAGCCCTACCCCTAGTGTCAAGGTGATAAAATCTTAATTCTCTCAGTGTGACCACCCTGGTTGAACTTTGTTATCTCTAAAGATGTAGGAACTCAGTAGGATCAAATTTAAGAAACAAAATTTACAAATGCATAAAAATTGAAGTATATTGCTGAGTTTCACACTTCTCGGACAGTAATTAGTAGCTGAGGCTAAGTGTAAATTAAATTTACAACAAGGTTAACCATTCAGCAAAATCTCAACAGCTTTATCTATTTATTTGTCATTTGTAATGTCCCACCCAATGGAGCAGACACTGAAAATGGATCCTTAAAGAAAGATAATATTAAAAGAGAAAAGGAAAGAGAGGAACTGAGTGACTCACAGGCACTGAGTATAGTTCTCAGATTATCAGAACTCTACTGAATGGCTGTATTAAAAGAGTAATGATATGATCCTGCATTCCTCATTCACTCCAATTCAGGCTCCCTTCAGCACAGAAATCTGCTGGCATGAGATGGGTGGTACTCAATCATGCTGCACACATGGTCTTTAATTTTAAAATCCAGTTAAATAGATGTTCTAACATCATTTTTTATCTAAGAACATTTCATGATAAAATGAAAGAGCGCACATGTAACTTATTTGTCAGCTTTACTGTGTAGTGGATAACTTTCCTATGTTACTCACACGAGCTTTCATTTCCCAAATCTATCTGCATTCATTATGACAGTAAAAATGAAGAGTTGCTAAAGAGACGTATGCATTTTTATTATTGTTTGAAAAAATAGATCTTTCTACAGTCCTTTGAGCTTCTGAGTGTGTGATTTGTATAAAATATTTCTCATTTTGGGGACACAGCAGATGGAGTGCAGGGCACTGTGGGATATGCCATTTATCACAATGACAGTGCGTAGGTAGCACTGATCCTCTCACCACAGGGGGAAGCTCGAGCTGCAAATGTGGAGCAGCATTAAAAGCCCGACGAGTGGAGTTTGGCAACACTTGTACTACTCATTAACTTAATCATATTAATTTATTAGCCATATATATCAAAGTAATTCACTACTGAATTGTCACCAAGAACAATTTATAAACTGTTAACATTCCCCATAGGCAGAGGAGTGTTGTGGCATCCTTAATCAGTGTGTTTGCCTTTGATTAAAAATAATAATTTCTACCAAGCCAGGTAATGCCAACAATGACAAAGTCCTGCATATGTTTCTCATTATAAATGGAACTTTCAAATGTCGCCTATGACAACTGGAAAAAAAAAAATAAGGGTAATTGTAAACAGCGAAATGAGCCACAGAAATAGGATGTAAACACACAGAAATGTTCAGTTAAATGCTGAAGTGAGGAGAGGGTCCGTGGGATCGCCGGCACCAGGAGCTGTGCTGGCTGATGTCTGCCCACCTTGAGAAACACAACTGGACACCAGAGGCCCCAAAAGCCTCCAGTCTCCTTCATTCCTCTAACACGGAGATACCACATCAGAATGCCTAAAGACTGCAGCAAATCCTGTTTTATCCTCCCTTTTCTGTATAAAACTGAAGTGGCTGCTGCTCTCGCTGCTGAATTGAAGGAACACACAAAATTACCATATCCTGTGAGCTGCTCTATTTGAGCCCCACAATGATGTGACTTGGTGCAGCTATTAAAATATTAACTCCACTGAATTATTAATTACCTGAAACTATTAAGCTCACAACAGATTCTTTTAACTATTAATAAGACAAAACTGTTCTGAAAAAAGTATTTGTATCTGTACAAATGAGTCAATATTTTAAACACTGCATTCTTAAAAACTCTAGACAAACAGTGTCTATTTTAACCTCTTATGAAATAAAAGAATCATTTCAAGAGGGGTGAAACTAACGTAGCTGATAATGAAAACAGCAGTTTATCTTACACATTGGCAATGCAGGTGGTTTGCTTCTGTCTGAGTATCCACTTGAAAATGCCTTTTTTCCTCTTCTCACGCATTTCCCCACCAGCCAGGCTTCCTCCCATCTCTGTGCTGAGCCCTCAGCAGCTCCCAGCCCTAAATCCTTGCTGTGATCCCTCTCCTGACCTCCCCGCCAGGCTGCCACGGCTCCGGGCAGCACAGCCCAGAAAATGCCAACAGGAATGTTTTAAACGGGCTCGTGCCCATCATCCCCCTGACACCCACCCTCCCCAGCTCCAGCTGCAGGACCCAGCCCATGTGCAGTCAGAGATCCCATCCTACTCAGAAAACTGCCCCACACAGCAGCTGTGTGCCCTGTACCACAATCTGACAAAGTTCTAGTGACAGGATGATTTTCTCCACGAGCCACCCTCTGAAATACCTTGAAGACCAAATGAAGCAGCACCCAAAATGTTTTTATTGAAATAATAGCAGCCATTCTACAGACCGAGTAGAGAAAAACTGCAAGGAAGGCAGAGGGGTTTTCTAACCTTTTTTGAGGACAACCTAAATGAGGGGTAGGAGGACTGGAGTTGCACAGATAACTATCAAAAGATCCAACTTCAGCTTCATTCCATATGAACAGTTTGCTGAACTATTGGCTTTAATCATGTAACAGATTTCAGCTTCTCTCCACACAGCAAACTAGTGCTTCAGACCCCAAAACTTCCTTGAGAATCTATTCCACAGATAAGTCCCAGCTGCCCTGTTAAGATACACTGATGATAAAGGCTTGTACATTAATAGGAGATAAAGCCTTTTTTTGTCCATGTCACTTCATCACACGGCATTGTTTGAAGGGCTGAGCCTTTGATGACCATCCCTCTGTGACACGCAGGTTTTCAGCTTTGCCCTCACGGCAGGCAGGGGCACCACGCTGATTCCCACATTTCCTACACCAACACAAAAAGAAAAACACTTTCTCCTAAGTTAACATAAAATGGACAGTACTTAAACACCAGCTCCTGAAGGATGCAGTCAGGGCACGGTTCCTGTGCTGCCTCCTCAGCCCTTCCCAGTGGTGTGCATCCCACACACACCACCTCATCTTTCTCAGGCACAGCAGTAACCCAGATGTAACCCAAATATTCCCAGTCCCCCAAGGTGGAAAGTACCTACAAACATTTAAGAAGGTCGAAGCTTCACTTGCAGCTCCTTCACACACTGCTAAGGTGTAAGAGTAGATGGAGCTCGCTGTGCCAAGAGGTCAAAAAAATCCCCTCCACACTGGGAAATGCAGTGTGCCTAATTTAACTACCTGTTTATTATGTGAAAATGACCATGTAAACTGAGCTGACACAAACCAAATGGGTGATGAAAATAACAGCACGTTTCAAGGAGTGGAAACACAGATGGCTCGTCTGAGTCTGCAGGAAGTTACTAATCATCACTCGGTAATACCCCCTCCAGACAGAGCTGCGAGCTCTGCAGCCACAACTGCGACTTCTCGAGACCCATCCATCTAACCAGGAGCCAGCCCGGACGCCAGTGCCTCCACTTCAACTTGACAGCAGGCTGAAGAGGAGGTAAAAATGAAAAAATGCAATGGTGGATGAATCATGCTGCATTTCCTGATATGGAGCCTGTTACTAAAATGAGCTTATCTGAAGAAAATTCAGATGCTAAGCTGGACACAGCAAATGAGGGAGCCACATAAGAACAGTGAGATTTTTTTTTTTAATTACGATAATGTAAGCAGACTAACATGAACATCTGCGTATCTGTACTGCAGGAAGAACGGGCAAGATCAGACACAAGGATTATCAAGGACAGGAAGACATCCAGAAGAAATGTTTCGGGCAGTTACACTGCAGTTAGAGGGAGGAGATAACCAAAGAAGTCCTCAAGATGTAAAAACTCCGTCTTGCCTCCCTATCAGCCCCTGCTCTTCTGGCAGGGATGGATCCAGCCCTACCACGCTGCAAACTCTCCTCAGTCCTGGTCCTGCTCCCCTCCCACAGCCATCCAAACACCCCCATGGGAGCTGGGAGCAGCTTTTATTCCAGTCTATTGCCCACCATTTGGAAGTCTGGAAGAAAACCCTCTGTTCTGTGACAAGTGTTAAAACCCATTTTGTTCTTATTTCAGCCAAAGGAAAGAATCCAATCCCAAAGTATTGAAGGCACCCAGAGCAAAGCAATCAGTAATTAAGTGCAAAGAGGTACAAATGAAGCTAATGGGGGCTTCGTATCTGGGGTGCTCCCTCAAGAGCCACAACAGCTCAAATTCCCAAGGAGTTTACAAGAGGCTGTTCTGGCACCTCTCCTTGCTCAGCAGCTCCCCCAACTCTTGCTCTGTCCTTTCCCTAAGAACGAGACAGCCCCCCGAGCCCCTGGGGAGCGGTGGCCCTCGGTGGCAGGGCTGGGGAGCTGTCCTGCTGTGGGCTGGCGCCGGGGCCGCCTCAGCCCTGGGACCCTCCTCGCCTGGAGCCCCCGGACACCGCCAGGCTCTGGGAACGGGCACTCCCCACCTCCAAGCTGCTCCCAAAGCCCCGCAGCTGCTCCGGGCGCGCGGCCTGGGACTCGGCGCTTGGTTCCGCCGAGGTTTTCCCAAGGTCGGGGAGGTGACACCGCCGAGACACCCTCCCTCCGAGGGCTAAACTCAGGGGGCTGGAGCCCGCTCACGCTTCAGGCTCCAGACAGCTCCCAACAGCCCAGAAATTCAACTCAATAATCTTCTACTCAAACCGTGCGCTACCCAAAATATCTGCGAGACACAGAATGTGTCTGAGATACTTTACTGTGCATCCCCAGCACGCTGCGTCCTAAAATATTTCCCAGTTTAAAGCGACGTGGCAGCCTGCGTACTTTGGTGTCCTATTTGCAAACACACACACACAGTGGAACAGTAATATGGATTATTCTGGATTTCAGAGAAGAATTTATCAGTGCAAGGAGGCTCTTGTGCTTTCCTGCCTATCACTCATAACATAAACAAGAATCCATGAAATTCCTGAGCTGAGAACACGACAGAGACACTAAAAATCCCCTAATTTATAGACTCTAGGAGGGAGTTCACAGTTCTGGATCCCTGGCACAAGCATGAGCAGTGCATGGAGCCCAGCTGTGGCACGTGGCTCTGGCCAAATGCTTTCATACTTTGTTAACTGCTCCAGCTACGGCTGCTGTGACCATTGCTGGGGAATGTTCTTTTCCCCAGTGCTGGTTTAAGAAAACCTGGTTTGGTTTGTGGGGGCAGGAACCCCTCCCGCCCTTCCACAGGGAAGGTACTGGTTCCCTGGGAGACCCTTGGCACACCTGGAGCTGCAGGGAAATTCAAGCTCTCGCTGTCACTCTGCTGCAGTGCTCAGGTTCTGCGAGCAGAGTGATCTGTGAGATCAGGAGAGATGGCACTCTGCTCCCAGCAAGGATCTTTTTTTTATTCTGCTTTTCCTGTTACATATTCTATGACTTTATGTTCTCCTAAACACTTCACTAGGTTTGCTTATTAGGGAGTTACAATTTATTTAGACTGGACTTTGACAGCAGTCCTAAAACTGCTAAGCCTGTTGAATATTTAAGCAATTACTTTTATGAACACAGCCTGTGAATACAGCTTTATTATGAAAATCAACTTACCTTTAGCATACAGCAATTAATAAAAAATTAAAACACTCATCAGGATAGCACAAGATTTAATTTAAACCCTATTAATAAATTAATGAAGTGAAATTAAATACTATGCATTAAATCATGTTTATAATTCCACATATTTTCATGCTAGTTTTTTCACTTTATGATGCTGAAAGCAGATTATTAAAGCACAATGCACTGTGGCAGCGTGGACTTATCTGCTTTTCAAGTGTTTCTTCTGTAATTCGTACAAGCATCTCTGCCTCTCCCCAGCACACATTAATGGGGTTACAATACACCAGGCATTAGCCACGCTGCTCAGATCCCACGAGAAGTAAAACACACACACATTTCAAAGGAAGAAATGCCTCTTACAGGCCTCCCAGACAATAGTTTTCAGCTTCTCTGGTTGGTGTTTTTTTTTTTTTGCTTTTACTAAAATAACACATTTAATGGAATTTCCTGTAAGGAAATTACAATTAATAAAGAACTAAATTACAAATCCATTAGATTTCAGTCACTGCAGCAACAAAACAGAGTTTTCACGAACGCTCAAAAAAATCCAATAATGTAACCTCTGGTAAAGCCTGCAAAAGCCCTGAAGGACAAGGCAGTTAGATCAATATTAGTTTATTTTAACTGCTGTGTGGTATGAAGAGATGAGCCTGATCATCTGATGGATTTTATTACCTGTCGGAGAGATAAGCCCTGGTGATAAGAGGCCTGGAACTCCGTGGGGCAGCAGCCGTGCATTTTCCTGGATCGCCACTCCCAGGGAGCGCTTGGGGGGTCTTCCTGGGCGGGAGCTGGTGGGACAAGAGCAGAAATGAAAACAACGTTTTCTTTGTGAAATATTTGCTTCCTGCACATGGCATCGATTTGTACGAAATGCATGAGCCACCAGTGATTGGAAAAAAAAAAAAAAATTAGAAATTCTTGCTTAGGAAAAAAAAAAAGAAAAATTGTTTGATTAAACACAGAAGAGCTGCCCAGGTTTCACGTGAGCCAACAGTAAGGTTTTCTATTATCCAAGGCTTCCATGACCTCCCAGGTGCCTGGTGGAGAGGGGTCATAGCAGTGCCTGCTCCAAAGGCTGTGCCGTGCACCTGCACCACAGAAAATCACAAGTTCTGATGCTTGAAGATGAGGAGCTGAAACCCTGAATGCACCATCCCCTCAAACCTTGCCTTTGGGCCATGGCAGGTACCTGCCTCCTTCTGAAGGGCAGCACTAACTCAGCCCTGAGCTTTGCAAAGCTCACCAGTTACCTTCACAGACTGACTGGTGAGTTTAACTATTACAGATTAAACCAGGTGTAAGCCCAACCTGCCAAAAAACTCACCAGTTTGGGAATTATGGCTGCAGATTTTAATCCAAAATGTCAAAGGTCCATTTTCAGACTGGTTCCATTGAACTCTTGTTTTCACCTGTCACCTTCACCCCTTCCATCAGTGTGTGTACACGTCCCCATCCTGCTCTGCCATCATAACGCAGATTTACAGGCCAAAAACCCATCTGAATCAACTCTTCCCCAAGCCATCTAATAAAAATGCAACCTCCTCATGTTTGGAAAAGTATTGCTGCTTCTCTTTGGTCAAAACAGATTTTACTCTGTTGAATAATAGAGCTTTTGACAACATAGAGTGAAACACTGTATAAAATAACTAAGCTGCAACAATGAATGAGGTTTGAATAGAAAGCATTTCCAAAATGACTCCTAGTTCACGAAGAAATTTAAGTTAAACTTCACTCTATCACGTTACAGTGGCATAGCCCTCCATCAATGTACGACAAACTCTGCATTTAAATGAAGACAACTTCCAGCAGCACTACACAGAGGTACCATTAACCTGTTCATTTTTCACATGGTGCTAGTGTTATTTTGTTTTACTGTACATCAAAGTAGCACAAAATCATTTCTTTGGTTTATTATTTTATCTCTATAAAACCATTCTCCCCTCTTTTTAGCTTTGGGTTTGTCCATTTTGAATTTCATTTTATTCAGCATTTTTTCCATTTTTCTTTTTGATGCTTTCAGTTGTTTATCATACTATGATGGCTGTGCAGTAAAGCTTGCTACAAGAGCCACTGGGCTATAATAAAGTAAACCTAAAATAAGAGCGTTTGATTTCCACGGGAAGTTTGATGCACACATGCATTCTCTATTAAAATCACCTGCTGAAATCATCCCCTGCACAACAAAATTGTCCAACAGTGTTAGGTTGATACGTGGGGGTTTTGAACAAACAGGAATCGTTGTTCTTTTGAATTACAGGAGCCTGTAATCCACAGGCATGTGTAAGTGCTTAGCTAGCACATACTGTCTCTGAAAAAACCCTACAAACCAGCTAAAATTAGCAGCTTTCTCCAGTGGAAGAGCTCAATCAACAAAACAACAAAACATTTTCTTCTCGAGCTCAAATACTAACAAATCTTCTGCAGAAAACTCCGTATGTTGGTATTAATCAAAGCAAAACATTTTCAAAATGCAACAAACAGCTTTAAAAGATTTTATGAAGAGACTTTTCAGTTATGATTTGTGTTTTCAGAGGACGAGGAGATGGGGCTGTGGAGTCTCAGCCCTGGTTCTGCAGGTTTTGCCCTGACAGCAGCTCGTGTTGATGGCTCTGAGCACGAGCCGTGGCAGAACCCGCGGGTTCAGCAGAGCACAGCTTAAGGTGTTTCCCAGCGTGTGCCCCAACAGATGTGACACCTGTGCCCCAGCACGGACCCACATGGGAAGCCCAAGAGATGAAGAAAGAGAAGTTCACATCAAAAACTTCCTCCATTCCCTCTCAGGGTCCTGCTGACTGTATTTACATCCTCCTCCCTTACACAGGCAAGGGAGGTTCCACTGGGAAAACAACAGCATTTGGGAGTGTCTGGGATTGGGGTCCTTTTGGGGAAGGGATGTAATGGACTGAATAAAAGAAGTGTACTTCTACCCTACTGAAAGCCCTTTCAGTGAGTGTTCCCATGAAGCAGTAACTCCTAGGGCCCGGATTTGGGGCTGATTTACACAGCTGTAGCCATGATCATTTGAATGGAATTATTCCCGGATGAATCTGTTCAAATAAAATCTAAGTCCTTTGTCTCTAATTTAATCTCAGCTTTTAAGTGAAAAACTGCAGGCTGGATGCTGCTCGCAGCTGACTGTGACACACCCGCAAGGGCCTGTCTGGGTCTCTAACACCGAGTTCTGCAGTTTCCATGCCCCAGCTCTGGTTCCCAGCCAAGGACAGGGATCCCAGAGCCCCCAGCAGCGCAGCAGACACCTCAGGCTTCCAGCTGGATCCCCTGGACATTCCCAGGGACGTGTCACCCATCCGGAATCAGCACCTTTACCTTGGGAGGACACCAGAACTCACAGAGAGCGCCGTACCCGAATCCAAACGCTTCCAGTTTGGGCCAGAAACAAATCTTCTGGCATTTCTGTTTAAACGTGAAACCAGGAACTTCAGAGAGACAGGATACAAGTGTTTGCTCGAAATCTCAGGGTTTTTAGCAAGATATGCACAAAGGACCAGTAGAGTTAAGGTTTTTATGGGGTTTACTTTATGTTGTGAACCTGCTGCTGGCGCCACCAAGCCATGGAATGTCACTGCTCTGTGTCTCAACACTCCCCCAATATCCCCTCTTATCATCCCACACGGTCTAGAAATTCACCAATTTTCACATTTACTATTTAAAATGTATGCAACCTCCACAATCCAGCCAAAATTGCTAATACAAGCATTGAACAGTAAACCCAAGGCAAGCAGAATTATCATTTGGGGAGAGTAAGACATAATTTGTTATTATGTAAGTATTAGCATATAAATGCTAATAGCATTAGCATATAAATATTAACTTTATTTAATATTATTCCTCATCTTTTGTCACCCTGCTCCTTTACTGCATTTTCTTTTCCACATTTTCCTTTCTCTCATTCAAGAAAAGTTACATATTCAAGAAGTGTAGAAAAATCTTTTCCTCATTGGTAACAAAGGAGGCATAAACAGGAACAATCACCTTCAAACAATTTTAAATGCATTTCTTTGAGAGTCTAAAATCTCTACACAGATTCTGTACTTGCCATCAGTAGATCTTCGTAAATGGAAAACTACTAAAATCTAAATTAGATATAAATTCAGTTAGAAACTGCTAGTTTAGAGGTTATCTTTTAAAAACTTTAAAAAAAATAAAAATTACGGTCCCAAGTGAAGACCATGGAGGCTAAAACAGAACTACAATATTGTTTCTCATGTATACCTTCAGCAATCTTATTCTTTTTACTAAATAAAGTCTCTACTGATTAACATTCTATTGGCATTTCTCAAGCCCAAAAACTCCTTGGGCCATCAGGTACTTGGAAGTGAGGATGACTGGAGGTTTTGGGGTTTTACCTGCATTTACACCATGGTTATGAAGGCATTCTTGTCATCCTCTCCACCCCACCCCCACAAAACCACTAACTCTTCAAAGAGAAAAATGAACTAATCTGAATGTTGTTCATTTTTTAAATTTTGGTTGAAATTAAATTTGTCAGAAAATAAATTACATTTTGAGCAGTATATTTGACAGTTGAAATTTATACAGTAAAATGTTGAGAATTTGTTCATTAATGTCTCTTTTCTTCTTTATTTTCCACTCCTGTTGAGAGTTAATTTTATTATTTTCTTTCCTCAAAGTTTTATATATTCCCTTGATATCCCAAGGATTTTTAATTTGAATCAACACATGAAATAAGGTTATTTTTTGTGATTTTCTTAAAGTTACTGATCAGCTCTATCTTTTGTAGCTCTATTTTATGCTCATTACAGACAACCACATTTCATAAAATCCAAGAATTCATCAATGCTTTGTGAAATGTAATTAATCAGTGGAAACATGCAGCACATCACTGCTGATGTATGACAGTGCTCTACTTTTGTGCTTTTAAATATAGGAGACTTACTAGAATCAGAAGAGAATTTGCATATTAATCAAGACAAATAAACATGTGGTGATTTAACTAGGAGACTGTTATTTGGATGACAATTTAATCAGCACAGGTTGAAAGGTCCATCACTGCAGCATCCTGTTTCTGCTAAAATATTGATTGCGCTACTGATTTCAGTAATGCTTTATTTTACAGGGCACAAATAACCATGTAATTACTCTTTAATTGAATGGTAATTGCTTGCTGGCAATTATTTGTTAAATTTTGGAGTGTAATTACTAGGTTATTTGTGTTTTGTGAAATAAAATGTTATGTATTAGTAGCCCAAAATATTTTCTGTATGAATGGTCTGCCAAAACTAGGAAAGTTATGATGGTAGGAGTTTGACAAATAACACTACAGCACTAAAACTATTATTAAAAGGATCAGATGAACCTCTGAATGCTTTCCCTTTACAAAATTAACATTAGATGTAACATTTGTAAGATAAATGGAGGAATACTGTACCACAGAAGCATGATTTCCTCTGGGGTCTAGTCCACCATTTAGCATAATTTATCCTGATGTTTTGCTTTTCATTCTCTGAGCTTCTTTAGAGGAACTGAAATAGCATCCTACCCTCTGGAGAGCAAAGAATAAACCAAGTAGAAATATATTTCAACAGTACTTCATATTTCTGCGAGTGAAGTGGATTACCACCAGCACATTATCTTAGCAGCCTATAAACTCTGTAGCCTTGGCAGCTCGCTAGATAACAAGGGAAGGCATTATGTTTTGCAGTGTCAATGAGATATGACACTTTCTGTGATATGTTTATTCCAAGTTGTGATAGATGAGGTACCCGATACTTTGATCGTTAAGATTTGAATTTTACTTCTACACTTTTCATTTTTGTCATCAACTATTTATGAATTGGCAGGAGGCAGCCTCGCCAGGACTGCTGATTTTGTTTTTTCAAAAGAGATCCAGTTAATAAATTAATTATTGATTTCATGAGGCTGGAGCTGTTTGGTACAAAAATATGCTAGACCTGTGATTTAGGAAGCTCTCATATGTATCACAGATTTCTTCAATAGCAGCATATTTTATTAGGCTTAAAGGAGAAATACTGAAGTACTGTATGACATGCTGTGTAAATTGCCCTGATAATTGTGGCAGGAAGTGGTACAAGTGCTCAGAAGGAAAAGAAAAACAAAAAAAAACCCAACAAAAATAATACTTAAAACAGCTAAATGAAACACACACACACCCTCAATCTTAGTTACTTTCCTGAAACTGGAACAAGAACCAGAAATTAAAATTTTTCCTCTCTTCAAAGATCATGAAATACCCCCTAGTGATTGTGCAAGGTACTTTCTGAAGTCTTTACCAATAAATGTAACATCTTGATGAGTTAAAATTCTTCCCTGTTACCTTCAGATTTTTAGTTGTAGCACGGACTTAAAATAATCTCCTTGCTTTGGCATTTATTACAACATTTCAGAGATGCCAGTGGTAGTTAAACTCTGCTTGACCTTTCAGTGTTTAAGAAGAGAAGCAAACCCTGACCCCGCAGCAACCTGATTCTGTCTCCTCTCGGCGCTGGCAAACTGATCACTTGTCTGGCCATGGCAGGACATTGGATCACCAGCCACATCAAAGGCAACAGGAGCCAACTCAGCAGCAGGAAAAAAGTCATCCATGCAAAATGGGCAATTAACATTAATCATACATGAAGTTGTTGGAGCCGATAACGAGAACCTGGTCCCCATGGCAATGCCCAGGGCAGTGCCCAGGCCAGCACCAGGAGAGCCCGGGCACAGCTCACCTGCCAGGGGACACAGCACATGTGCAGAAAGGCTCTGACACTCCAAAATGCCATCTCCCCACCCAGTTCTCCAGGGATTTTCAGTGAGGAAGGTCCTCAGAGAAAATGTCAGTGGAAGTTTGTTCTAAAGCATCACAAACCCAGACTTTTCCTGTCGTTCTGATTGGTGTTACTGTTAGAAAAAAGCACTCCTTGTCAGCACTGAAGTGCTCAGAGCTGGGGCTCCAGTGCAATATTACACCTTTATAACTTCAGCATTGAGAATGGAACGCAGCACACTATCACCGTTTCCATCCTAAAACATCTCCATCAGTGAAAATCCAGCAGAGATCTGACTAACTCCCTTACCATGAGCCTGGTTGGTTGGGTCAGAATTCCCCCAAGATTCCCCCACCTACGACCCCCCTACAAGGCACTCTCCAGGTATCCCATCCCATAGCCCATGGATGGTGTCTCAGGCACACACACCTGAAGGACACCAGGGTATTTCTGCTCTAGATGCCAGCTCTGTGTTGCACATCCTGGCAGCACTGGAAAGCTGCCTGGCCAGAGGCCATGCTTTATTATTCTTAATCATCGTAAGAATAAATAGAATTTGCATGTTCTTGAAGTTCCATTTTGCACGTTTTTATTTGGCTTTTAATTTTGAAATCTTTAGAATGACTAAAAATCCAACTTCCCAGACTTCTTCCTCTAGAAAGGGCCACAGGAGACTGAAGATCTTGGTTTTGGTTATTTTCCTCAAAGTCTCACCATGGAAAGCTGAGATTCTTTAAGCAGTTGATATGCAAATTTAGAAGTTCTAAAACAGATACTAAATATGAACAGGCACTAAGAATTATGGGAAGTGCAAAAGGAGAAGCTCCTCATGCAATAATTGTGATTGAGTGATCTCTAGGAGGTATCTGTGCCTGATACTCTCACTACTGTATGAGACAGGGTGGATATTTTTCTGCCTGCTACCTAAAGAGGTCTTCAGATACCACAATAGAACTGCAGAAAATGCTTCTATTTTATTTTAAAAAATAAATGGGGGTCTGATTCATGGAAACATCCTCAATAAAACTATCTGGAAAAATAGTGAAGCAGTGTAGAGAAGCTTAAAATTATCCAATTTCTACTAAAATTTTTTTTTTGCAAAACACCATTGTCTCAATGTATCTCCATGCAGTCTACTATGTACTATTTCATTTTTACAAAGATCAAAAATTCAGGACTACTTACAACTGTGCAGAAAGATAATAGCGAATTTAAATGAGCTTTCTATAAATTTCTTAAATGTATTTAAAAGCCCCACTAGGGTAAAAATTCGTAGAACTATTCCATCCATATACAGGTATTTTACTGATTTATCTTGCAGCTTTATCCCCATGATGGTCTCCAGGACCTTTTGGTTGCTCACTGATTAAGGTACTTATTTAAAACTTAGCTTGGGGTCTACAGTCAGAAATACTGCCTGAATTCCTTGTATTCAATTGTCACTATAACCTAGCTGCAATAGGGAACAAGTGATTGGTTCTTACTTAACGAAATTTAATTGCTTCTTTCTGAAATCAGGCATTACAGAGTAAGTTTAAAACCAAAAAAGGCTTTTTGGTTCACTGAGATTTAAAACTTTAAATAACTCTTTAATTACTTATGAGTGTGCCTGCAGATATAACAGCACCTCAACATTCCTGGTTTTACTTTTTTTCCTGTCAAACAACAGCAGAGGAAAAAGGGGGATAAATCACCAAATTTCTGAATGGTGGTGATTCATGGCTGCAGACAAGCTGGGAGGCTGATCCATGTTCCACACTGCCCCAGCTCAATCTAAGGGTATGGCAGTGAGGAAATTGGAAGTGTGACTCCAGCAGATGTAGGGATACACACAGAAATTTAATAGAACTGCATCAAGTTAGTAAGCGTGGCAGTGAAGGTGCACTGGCACAGATAAAATATAGTGCATTTAGCTATGGATCACAGCCAGTGGGACAAAGTTCCTGCTGCTGTGTCTTCATTCCCATTGTTCCCACTCTGCCTAGCCCAAACCTCGCAGGAGGGGGCCTGGCCAGGATGGAATTGTGCCACTAACGACACGCCCAGACGACAAATTCAAATTACAGATTTGTTGTCAAAACAATGCTCCCCCAGGATGTCCAGCTAAACCAAATGTGAAGTGCCAGAGACGCGGCCAGGTTTATTCTGAGCCTTGCAAACCTCGGCTCAGCTGCTCGGATGGCTCTGCTTGGGTCCTGGATCCAGCGGGAGCTGGGAGCCGCTGCGCGTTATAGCCAATGTCACTGCGCAGTCTGCATTCTGACTTGTGGGAAACGGAGTTACGGAAAGTTTGCAGGTGCTGACAGAGAACACAAACAGCATTGTGCTTGAAGAGATAGAGTTAGATACATGTTTCGATTTGAGACCTTGGCGAAGACTGCCTGAGTTAGAACAATGAGCTTTTACAGCTTGAAGCAAAAATGTAGTTTTACAGTTTTAAGAGAAATATACCTTATAGAAGTAAAAATATATTCTTAGTAAGTAGAAAACATATTTTATATAAGAAAGNACCTGCTGCAGCTGCCCCCGTTGCTGCTAATGCTACTATTGCTACTGTAACAGTTGCTGCTTTTGGTATTAGAGATGCTGTTCGCAGCATCTCTCTTGTCTCACCCTTCTAATAAAATGAGACTGATTCCACAATAAATCATCACTGTGACATCTCTTCATGTTCCCAACCACGCCAAGTCCCGACACTGACTGGGTTTTTGTTTTAATCTCCTGAAGTATCTGACTGTTCAGCAGGGAGAACCAAACCACTGAACACGTTTTTAGGGTTTTTCCACCTGTGTGTGAAAGCTCAGCAGTGGTGTGAGCAGACGACAAGGCAGGCACAGGGATCAGCACGGGAACAACGCAGCTCCATCCCAACAGCTGATGTTGGCCAAGGCACAGACAGAACTGCAGGGCACAGTCCAACCCTGGGCACAGCTATGCCATGACACTCAGGAGCTATAAATCTCCTTTCATACAAGTTAATTTAGCTCAAATTTTTTTAGGAATTATTTTCCTTTTACACCTACTTACTTCTACAAATATTTGCATGGAATCTTTCCAAGCAGGGAATCACCATCTATTACAAACACTCATGTCATGTGTCTGAATTGTATCAGACCCTTCCAAGCTTTATTTCTGACCTGTATTTGAATTCAGTGCCAATGTAGAGGAATGCATTACAAGAAAAGGTATCTGAAATACTGCTGGTTTCCACTAAGCTGTGTCTCAGTAAGTCTCAATTCAATGAAAGTTGTAAAAAATGTGACTGTTTAAGCCTATTATCTGTGGACAGAAACCTAAGAGCAAGACTTGACGTATTTACAGCCGCGAGTACCACGTAACCCAGGGGAGCTGATGTTAATTCCCTAACAGGGGTGCATTGTGCTGTGGTGGTACAATGCTGTCAGAGCAATTTGCAGGCTGATGCAATGGGAAACTGCTCTTGCCTTAACTGTTTTTAATCTCTGCATTACAAGTTTCAGTGTTTTCACAATCTCGGCAAAGACTCTTCAGAGGTAGAAAACAGAAATTCATCTTTCAAAGAATAATAAATGAAAGAACATAGAAGCAGCCCTCTGCACCTATGTCCCTGCTGAAAGGAGGAATTGTTCCCAGCAATCCAAAGGAGCCTCTGTGATTAGGTGATTCTGTCCAGGAGTACACATCTGAGGGCTGAACTTCACTAGACAGAAAATACCCTGCAGTTTGCTGGTGGTCCTGGAGCAGTATGAAATTAAACAGGCAGTAATGTAAGGACGTAGCTCCACTGCTTCACCTTTACCTTACCAGATTTTATGACTGTTGGCATTTCATTTGTTAGCTCCAGAGACAGACAAAGGTATTATTTCTACTGCAAATGTACAGTAGGAGAAGGATTTTTCAAACAACAGAACACAAACCTTTAGGACCACGAGAAAATAAAAGGGAAGAAGGAAGGTTTTTTTGCAAAATTAACATTTAATTTTGTCTTTAAAACCTTCCTGTTTTGAAAAGATGCTAATATGAATATATAAAACCATGAAAGTATTATCAGTTACGTTAAGTGAGATTTAACCTACAGGAATGTAGACATTTTCCCTATTTAGTGCACATATATGCACACACTCACAAAAACCCTACCTGATGGAAACTCCATAACAGCAAATAATTGAAATGACTGCAAAAACAAACCCCACTGCACTCTCATTCTGAATGTGGCCAACCTCAGGGCTGGACTGAGAGAGGAGGAGTGTGCTTCAACCAGAATCTGTAGCTGATCTCAGCTGGGTACCAAAACAATGGGATCATAAAGGTACCAGTTTATGGCACCTCATCCCTCTCCCCACTGCACGTGAGCACTGGGTTTCACTCCCTCCCCTAAGAGATTACAGCATCACTCTTTCCCTTCTTGGTAATATTCCCTCTGCTCTTCCAGTCAGGTTCACCCCTTCCCCCCAAGGTGGGGTAACAGATACAGGGAATAATTATTCTCAGCTCATAATAAGCCTCAAATACTACTTGTTTTCTTATACATTGAAGTACTTTTCTGACCCAAAGCTTGTCTGCTTTTCCATCGACAGCTACACCAAGGAACACTTCTCACCACAGCCACAGATCATTTCCCACTAAGAAACACGATGCCATTTTATAAATGTCTCTCTCATATACCATCAGGAAAACCTGGAAGAAGCCAACTCCAGAAAAAGCAGCTCAGACTACTGAAAAGCAGCGTGAGTTATTCCCAAGTTCAGGGGCTTCCTGAACTCCAGTATGTCCTGGAGTAGACACAACAGTTGAGCAGACAAGTCATACCTGCTGTTGATATCTTTAAAAGACCTCCCCTTCAGACCCAAGGGTTTGACTCTCCCAAAAATTCCGTGGTGTGACTTCCTAGCACCATCCACCTCTGGGGAAACACAGCCCTGCCACAGACTGCCACAGAATCCCACTCACATGTCACACACACAACTCCTGCTCCTTTCTCAAGAGGTTGTTTTAAAAGCTGCTGAAAAAGACTGAAAGAATTCAAGTAAAAGAGTGTTTGTAACCAGATTTCCTGGAGATAAATGAAAGACATACGTTTCCATGGCTGCCAGCCTACTAAATTTTGCAAGCATAAATATTTACCTAGGACTGGGGGGTGGGGAAATCTGGAAGAAAACCACCATCTAGACCCTCCAAAGTTTAAATACTGTAACACAGAGGTCATTATTTATAACTAGAAATAGAGAACATGTCTTTTCTATGTATATTTCTATCATGCTTTTCATCCCCTCCATATGCATTCTATTATTACCATTCTTACACCAGAAAATAATTTCTATGTCACTTGCTCACCCTGTATGCATTCATTTTCTTTAGGCTTTCTTGTGGTTATTGATTTCCTGCTCTGTTGAAGTGGCTTTGTTTCTTTCACAGCAGGCTATCCATTTTAAAACAACACTTGTTCAACAAATAAAAAAAAATATGTTCTAAAATTAAATTAGTTTTATCTTCCTTTATTTTTATCTGAGTTAAATGCAAGTGACACACTTCCCCTAAAAAAAAAGGAAATACTTAATGCCTCCCAGCACGCAAACAAGTAAATAAGTAAAATTTTTCTGTTCTAATAAGACTATTTATTTTTATGATTGGAAACATGAAAGAAAAAGTGTAGTATAAATAAAGCCTCTTTTGTACTCTTATGTTGTAATCACTGCTGTGGCCAGTGGTTTAACATCAACAAAAGAGGATTACCTGGTCCAGGGCCAAATTCATTTCAGTCCTATCTTGCTACCCTGAAAGTTGTTAAAAGAATCCTTTTTTTCTTTCAATGCAAGTGGGCTCAGGCTCTAACATGACAAAGTTTGCTGTCCTCTCCCACCAGACCAGTCCAAGATACTCAGATTTTATACAAGAATGGACACAACTACTATTTAATCCACTGCAAAACCAAGGGAAACAGAGTTTTTGCAGAAGGTGACACTTGTGACACGTGCAGCATCTTGTCTGGATGCTCTTTGTTCAACAAGGGCCAGCCCCAGAGTTCTGAGCTACCTCAATCCTCCAACACCCTTATTAACTAATTCCAGCGAACTAAGGGGGGAAAAAAGTAGGGGAGCAGATAGACACTCTGTATTGTATTACATTATATTACATAACATTATATTA